>CAMRHE010000443.1:1072500-1466168 GCA_947044405.1 Leptodactylus fallax
AGTCTTCAGTGTTCTGGCACAAAACATCACTTCCTCCGCTTCTGCCGGCGCCTGCGCAATAAAGCTCTATTGTACACTTGCTGGCAGAAGTGAAGAGCGCCTACCATGCATGTGCATGAAGTCCACAGAAGAAGGAGCTGGCGGGACAGAAGAAACTGATCTCCAGGACACAGAAGACAGGTAAGTATGATGGGGTGAGGGATGGGCTGAGTTAGGTAGGTAGGTAGGGCTAGTAGTCGTGGGCTAGCTAGGGAAACAGGGAGCAGGAGGGGGATGGAGTGAGAGGGGTATCATGGTAGTTGAAGGCTAAGACAACAGGAAGCTACCCATGTAAACAAATGCAGAGAATGCCAGGAGCTCCCAGATAAACTCAGAAATTACTCAAAACACTGCTAAAGGTATTATTAACCCATTGATTGCACTAAAATACTTTTTTTTTTTAAGTTTTTGTGCGCAAAACCCCTTTAACTTTCCTCTTGGCTTACCATATCTCAAAATGATGGATCAAGATGACTAGTTTTGAAAAATAATTATTTTCTGATATTCGGTCGGGATATCTCAATACAGTGTATTTGTCCTTATGTGGCCCCCCCAAGGGTTATAATGTGTCAAGAATTGTATGACTTCTTTAAAAAAAATGTGGAAAGCTAGAAGAGAACCTTTCTGTATTATGATGAGTTCCCACTGAACTGAGCTGCCCTTGTAATACATGGACTGTGGTGTTCTTTCAGGATTACACAAATAATTATTCCCATCATGCACAAAATTATTCCACCCACTTAATCATCCAAATGTGTTCAACATCTTTCTCTAACCTCATGAGCATAGCCATATTCTGTATCTCTATTCGAGATCCATGAAGAATTCTATGGGCTGATTATGTCCCTCATGGCCAGCCTTACCTCTCTACAACCCATGTGGTCACCAAACTGTAAGGGGGGCATCTCCAAGCTCTTTCCCATTCTTTGAACTCAGTTGTATGTGTGTCCTTAAGACGTGGAAACTAATTGAGGCACTGGTGCTATTAGGTGCAATAGAACATGGCAAGGTTCCCCACCATTCGGCATCTTTGTGGTGCAGACAACACTATGTTATCAATAAGCTATGCTATTCCATCGGAAATAAGTTGCTGGAGGGTGGTACTACTGTATCAGGGGAGGGATATTTTATACTGAGGTAGAAGGAGCTGTTTTTTTTTGTTTTGTTTTGTTTTTTTAAATCAGGGCTCCGTATGAGGCTTAGAGTTATTAAAGGCGCCTAGTGAGGACATTGTTTATTTTAATCAGTGGGTACAGTGTGGGAGTTACCTTAATCAGGGGGCATAGTGGGGGCAATGTTTTTATAATAAGTGGGTACATTAGTGGCATTGCCTTAATCAGAGGGCATTTTCTTAATTAGGGAGCATGGTGGGAGCAGTTTCCTTATTGAAGAGTACATTGTTGGCATTTTTATTAAATTAAGAGACACAGTGCAGATCATTTGTTTAATCAGGGGCACAGTAGGGGCAGTTTATATTGAGGGTCACAATGTAGAATTTTTTTTAAATTGGGGCACAATATGTTTCTATTCAGGGGAACAGTGACAAACTATTCAAGGGGCACATTTTGGAGATCATAGCTTTTTCAGGGACACAATATGGGGATATGCAGCAAATGTGATTGGCCAAAACCATTTTGACAACTGCACTGTGACCCAAATAATAAGTTAACTTATTACCTATAGTGCATTACACATAGCTTAAAGAACATCAGAAAAACAAATTGAGTTACCCTATTTTACCTCTTCATCACAAAAAAGAATAATGCAAATTATGAATACAGTATGTTTGCACCAAAATGGTCAAAGCTACAACTCATCTAACAAAAAACAAGCTCCCATATGACTAGGTCAATGGAATAATCAAAATGTTATGGCTTTTGGTATTCAATAATGGAAAAAAAAATGCTTAGACCTTAGTTGCAATATAGGCCAGGCCTTAAGCGTATATATCTTGCTTTTCTTACGATGAATGGGGAGAAACCAAAAAATATCCAGGTCATCCAACCTAAAGCCAACCCTGAAATTCTCTCCTGTACCTCCCATTTCACATGAGGTTTTATTACTTCTAGATTATTACTTCTAGAGGACAATATGGTGCCTCATGGAGGTGTCATTTGGCAGCACACAGCGTGATAGGATCTGTATTCCTGACAGGGAGTGTAGCCCGTCTACTGGTATGACTCTGTGCCTATGACATTTATCATATGCATAGACCCCCTACTGATACAAATGTAGCAGAGTTGATTCTGTCATTTTTGACTCTGGCAATACTTATTGGCATAGCACAGTGCGTTCCTTGAATATCAAACTCCTCCGGACTTTCCCTATTTAATTATTTAGTTATTTCCACTTACATTCCAGTATTTGAATATGGAAAATGTAAGACAATGGGTAATACATCTACTTCTCGTAGAGTTCATCCCCACTTCACCGTGCTCCATGTGTTCCTATAATTGTGTGACCAATTGCCCTTTCGCTATGTTACTGGGAGGAATAGTTGATGCGTAATACAGGGAGAAGCTGTTCTGTCATCGGCTCTCGGGTCATTGCGGCTATCTCCTACACTGGATTTTGTGAATAGCTTCCTCTTAGCATTGATAAAGCAATCATTCTTTTCAGCTGACGTGTTGGACTTGCCTGTCAGAGAGTTCAGTTTTTACATTTTATAATAATTCCTCAATAAGTTAAGCAATTTTCATGCATTGTTCATTCATTAGGTTCCATCTTATCTTCATGAATATTTAAAAAAGGCAAAAAAGTGTTAGACACAGATCACCCATCTGTCTGTCTATCTATCCATCCACTCCTCAACATTGAAATTACAACACCATAAAAAAGACAAGCGCAGCAGGTCTCGGTAAGATCTGAAAATGATCAAATTTTCTAGTACCCAGCTCCAATCTGTGGCATGTGGGAGGGACATAAAAGACAAATTGAAAGTTTTTTAGCCATGTGAAACTTCAAAAATCAGATCAAGTGTTATGGAATGGTTGTGTGATGTCTCCCGTTCATGGTCATGGACATGAACGGGACAGACTCCTTGAACTGATAGAGCTTGGTTTATCATTCCAGCAGATTGTTCCGTGCCTAGGCCGAGATGTCAGCACTGTTCAATGTTGTTTGTGTCGGTGCTTGGGAGAACAACAACAAACTGCAATGACAGCAAGAGGTGTATGGAAGTGAACCTCTGTATGAACAGATCCTCTGATTGGAGGAATGGCGTGTAGTAATCTATACTGTACTGCCTATTAGACATCATATCCCAAACAGTATCGACACAAACCATTAGTAGGCATTTGCATGTCATTTGGCTACAAGCCAAATGTCCAGCTAAATGTGCTCCATTGACCTCACACCACTGCGATCATGGTGCACAGTAATGGAGGCTGGAATGGAGGTCTGTCCTCCTCAATGAGTCCCTCTTTTGTCTTGGATGCAATGATTGGTCTGGACACCATGTGGGCAACACCAGGGAGGATCCTTCACTAGGGAGCATCACAATGGTCCTACTCCCTGGATTATGGCGTGGGGTGGCATAATGTAAGGTAGCCGGACCCTCTCGTGTTCATTGCAGGCACACTAACAGCTCAGAGTTACATTGATTTGGTCATGGAACGAATGGTACAGCCATTTCTCCACAGTGTCCAACAGGACAATGCCAGGCTGCATGTTGCTTGTGTTTGTGTAAGCAGACTGCATCTCCAGACTTGTCTCCCCTCAAGTAAATCTGGGACTTCATTGGTCAGCATTGCAAAGGGAGCCACCAGCAGCCAATCTTGATGATTTATATGCCCAAGTGCCTTCACAATGGCATAACATTCCTCAGACAACCATTAATAACATCAGTGATAGCAGGCCAAGGAGTGTAAGTTTAATTTTTCCTTATTGAAGTGAATGAACTAAAGATAAATCATAAACCCATCAATGTTTGGCGTCCACCTGACTCAGGGGCCCATCGGGGTATTCACCTGTTCAACCGTGGGCCAGTCTAAGACTGCTGCAGGCCCACCCTTCAACAACCTCAAATAGATCATTCATAATATCCTTAATTAAGTGTCTTCTGCTTGACTATTATTGTGTTAGAGCCTTGGCCCAATGAAGGATCCTCTAGTGCTTTGGTTGGCCAGGCCGACACTGTACGGCTGACTACATTTCTTTAGCTGATACCCTTAGTAACCATGTAAACCTTACCTGGTTCTTCAATCACTGCCATTATACAGAGAATTAATCACTAGGCTCACTAGATATACTGCAGTCTTGGGGCCAACTGAGTAGCTCTTCCGAAACCAAAATCGGGGAATAGATGAAATTACACAAACTCCTTGATTCTTTCTCTGGGAATTTTAGGAATCAGAACATTACATAAAAATGTTAAAAATAACTGTTCTACATATATCCTAGGCCATGAGTGTCCATCTTCTTTCTATATTTTCACCAACCATAGATAAGATCTTTCTGCTGTAAGGCAACCGGCTTCAGCAGGAGCCCTTCCCCAATGCTCTGCCTGTCGTGACATAAACCAGCAACGAGAAGAGGGACTCATTTGCCATTGCTATAGAACCTTTTCCTTCTATGTTTGCTCCATGTATGAATGATTATTGTGTTTTGGTATAATTGAGTATTGGGTGGGAATGTTCTCTAAGATGTCATCATCTATTTTCTGTATGTCTCCAGTAGGAAAATTCAGTTTGTAGGAATAATTTAAGATATTATCTGAAGAAACCCCACCATGGCTTCTAACCTAGCTCAGTAAAATATACCTCTACCTCCTGGGTCTAATGAGCCGCTCCATTTATAATTCATCAATATGTAAACGTTCCGTGCATATGATTAACGACAGCAGAACTGTCTATGAGCAGAGACACATGTGGAATTCTTAGTAGGTAAATATCTCCGCTACTGAATTCCTTTGCAGGCTATGGGAGTCTCAGAAGGTCCACTGAAGACTTAATATAGCATAAAAAAGACTGATAAGACTTTCCAGTTCCAGGTAATTGCCCTAAGCTTCCCCTATTACAGCTCATCTAGTTTCAGGCGATAGATTGGAAACCTATGCAGTGAAGTGTGTATGAAGGTCTACGTGACAATACATCTGCTCCTCACATAAGTGTTTGGATATGTGCTGTATAGACTGATAATAATACTATGTATAGTACTGTAGGGAGATGATTTATTGGTTCCTAACTGTTTCAGGCCTGACCTGTTTTGGTCTTCAGGATGTAAAGAAATGTTTTTAATTTTTCTCTGCCTATTTTCTTATTCTGACCTTACCTTCACATTTACCCCAACGTGGCTTCATAAAACATTGCACAGCTCATGTTGTATGCAAATTAGCTCTCCTCCAGAAGGAAGAAAACTGTCTCTATATTGCCACTAGAGATGAGTGAACTGCTTTGTAACCAGCTGGGTTTATTCCGAGTTTCCCAAAATTTTGGGATTCACCATCCACAAAACATTATTACACTGTGGAGCTCAAGAGAGGTGTGGACAGACTCTCTTGGGTGTCCTCTTTCCCAGTATACAGTCTTCACCCATGGGCTCTTCTGGACATCTTCTCTGACAACACATGCCATGTGGTCACCCCTGAGGCTGAGCCTGCGTCAGAGCCCAATGCATGACCCAAGTGACCATTGAAGCCGATTCACAGGCCTCAGTGGTAAGCCTGGGTTACAGGAAGTCAGAGAAGATAACGGAAGAGGCCCCAAGAGCCTATTGGGAAAAGATTGAACATTGGGAAAGAAAACTTGATGCCCGGGAGAGGTGAGGAAAGTTTAGCATCTGTGTTTTTAATTTTGTTTGCACCTTGCCACTTATTATGATCTGGGGTCTGAAAAGACCACCCAAATATAATAGTAGCACTTCTGGTTTGGAACCAAAACTTGCAGGTATATCTCACGAGGTTTGCTCATCTCTAATTGCCGTCTATAGGTAACTGCCCTATAATTCTGGCCCATAAAAAATTTTGAAACATGACTATGTAGACACCCATCTGTAGACAGCAGTAGGGTACTGGGTTACATTTCTTTTTTTATGAGTGGACAACCCCGTTATTAATTTTCCTTTTATTATTTTTTTTATTCACCATTTTTTTAATTCCCTATAGGCCATACATTCTGTACTGATGAACATATCTCTGCAGCAATCCATTCTTCTAGTACCGAGCTCTAGTCATGGTGAAATTATGTCTTTAAGGGAGAGGTTTCAAGTATTTTCTGAATGTGGCATTCCTTTAATTCAATAATGCACCTCTGTTTCTATTCATTCTGGAAACTTTTCTAAAATGAGTTTGTTCTAGTGCACAACATACACAATGTCCATGGATGAATGCAGCCATTGTGCTTAAAATGATTCCACTCTCATTGAAGTACTTCAGACATCACAGACATCACAACCATCATATAATCTAATAATAGAAAAATTGCAATAGTTCAGACTATAATCCTCATTAAAGGAAACCTCCATTACTTATGAAACCATCAGCAAAGAAAACCCTGCAAATAAAATGAGTACAGCATTACATAGGTTAAAGGACACAAAAGAGAAAAGAGTGGAGACAGCAGGTGAAGAGGGGGTCGTTACCCGGGGGTTAATTTGAAGGGCAGGTGATGTCATCTATAGTGCCAGGGAGATATATAAAAAGTTCTTTTCGGCATTTTCGGGTTATTAGGATTCATCGGGTTATTTGGGATACATGGATACTATTAAGTTTAAGTTTTTTTTGCGTTTTTCAAGCACAAGTCCATTTTTTTATCAATGTTCACATAATGAGCTTTCCCCCACAGATCACATACTGATGACCTATCCTCCAGATAACTCTTTTAAGGCTAGGTTCACATCTACTCTTGGTGACCGTTTGGGGATTCTGTCCCCATTCCGCTTGAAAAATGCAAAGAGAAAAGTCAACCACGACTTTTCTCTCCGCATTTTTTGGGTGGAAACCGGACGGGAGAAGCCAGGCGGGGTAACCGCTTTTTAAGCGGATTGGGTTTCCATTTTTCGGAAACCCGAGCGCAAATGTGAACCTAGCGTAAGTGGGTTAATATAGCGCTTATGATGACTACTACAATATGACTGTATTCAATTTATTGGTGGTTGTCGTCTTCTTCTCCCAACGTGGTGTACGTTGCCCAAAATAAAAAAAAATAAAATAAAAAATTCCATTGAAACATAAATTATATGTATCCAAACTAAGCCCGCGTAGCAAATATTGTCAGCTCTAGTGCGACGAGTATTATAACAGTAAAAAATAAGACGGAGAAGCAATTACAAGTTTGCAGTGATCAGCTCTGCGGAAATTTACAATGACAGACTTTTTAACGGGGGCTGAAAATATAATTTACTGTTAGATTAATCTTCCCCTGAAATGGAAACTCGGAGGAAACTTCACAAAATGAAGGGATTGCAGTGGGAGAGATGAACGTGCAACGCCAAGCCGAGTCGCTTTAAATTATTTCCACTTATAGATATATTAAGAGCTGTTTTCACCTAGATGTCAATCAGGTCTGGAGAAGTGGAGAATTTCAATTAGACTGCAGCAGCCGTGCAGTACAACAGGGGGCCCGCCTGAGATAGGCACAGAGCCAAGTGTAAAGTATCAACATGAACTATCCGGCTTTGATCGATTAACAAGCCCACTACATCATTATTAGACTTCCCGGGAAGAACAGTAAAAACCTGAGAAGTGTCTAATGGCTTAGTAATATCCCCCTTATTAAATAACAAATAAACATTTGATCCCTTCTCCCTTTAGAACTGTAACTTGCTCCGACGGCGGGTTATAATTGTTAATACGGGCTCTTTTATTTTTTTTAGATTTTTTTTTTTGTTCGCAACAGTCAGATAATAAGGAATTTTTTATATAAAAAATATGGCTCTTAAGATCTTACAGGATTAAACTAATACATTCAATAAGAATATGGAAATTCGAGAGAAGCGTGTGATACAATGAAGTCTCTGAACTCAATTTTGGAAGTACTGTAGAACCGAAGAGTCGTGATAGATGTTTTGAGAAAGTGGAGCTTAATAGTCATGGATATGAATAGTGTTACAAGCCCAAGACAAGTGTCGGAGATAATAGAGGAGGTTGAAAATTGGTGGTATGCCAAAATATACCATTTACAACATGAAATGTATGTATTTTTGGAAATTTTTTTTGGCTTTCTTCCTGGCTTGTCAATTGGTTATTGACGTCAGAGAGAATAACCTGCCAGTCAGTTTCATTATTGTAAGAAATAGAGTAATAATTGATATTTTTTACAGTTTTTCCCACTTTAATTACCCCAATTTTTTTTTTAATGCAAGCGGATTGGTTTATGATCTATGGCACTGATCAATGTCTTGTCCGCACATATGTTGATATTCTGTGGAGTATCCTAATAGATGACCCTATAGTCTTTGTATTTTTTTGCTTTTAGGATATTGACAGAATTATGACAGCTAAGTCTAGGTCCAATCTGCACTGGGCTCTCCATGTTTCAGGTCCAATGGGGGACCCAAATGACGGAGAGCCAGACCATTGACGATTTTTGTCGGTTTCTGTAATGGAGTCTCCAATGGAGACTCCAGGATTAATGTGAACATAGTATAAGGCATACAGTAGCTTGATGGTTGAAGAACCATTGACCGAATTATGGTCTGGAGAACAATTATTGGTTGTAGTCATACCAACACACTTACACACGTGGACAAAATTGTTGGTACCCCTCGTTTAATGAAAGAAAAACCCACAATGGTCACAGAAATAATTTGAATCTGACAAAAGTAATAATATATAAAAATTCTATGAAAATGAACAAATGAAAGTCAGACATTGCTTTCCAACCATGCTTCAACAGAATTTTTTGAAAAAGAAAACTCATGAAACAGGCCTGGACAGAAATGATGGTTCCCTTAACTTAATATTTTGTTGCACAACTTTTTGAGGCAATCACTGCAATCAAATGATTCCTGTAACTGTCAATGAGACTTCTGCACCTCTCAACGGGTATTTTGGCCACTCCTCATAAGCAAACTGCTCCAGTTGTCTCGGGTTTGAAGGGTGCCTTTTCCAGACGGCATGTTTCAGTTCCTTCCAAAGATGCTCAATAGGATTTAGGTCAGGGCTCATAGAAGGCCACTTCAGAATAGTCCAATGTTTTCCTCTTAGCCCTTCTTGGGTGTTTTTAGCTAGCTGTGTGATTTGGGTCATTATCCTGTTGCAAGACCCATGACCTGCGACTGAGATCAAGCTTTCTGACACTGGGCAGCACATTTCTCTCTAGAATTCCTTGATAGTCTTGAGATTTCAGTGTACCCTGCACAGATTCAAGACACCCTGTGCCAGATGCAGCAAAACAGCCCCAGAACATAACAGAGCCTCCTCCATGTTTCACAGTAGGGACAGTGTTCTTTTCAAGATATGCTTCATTTTTCCGTCTGTGAACATAGAGCTGATGTGCCTTGCCAAAAATTTAGATTTTTGTCTCATCTGTCCATAGGACATTCTCCCAGAAGCTTTGTGGCTTGTCAACATGTAGTTTGGCAAATTCCAGTTTTGTCAGATTCAAGTTATTTCTGTGACCATTGTAGGTTTTTCTATCATTAAACGAGGGGTACCAACAATTTTGTCCACGTGGGTAATTTATTTTGGTGTTACATGTTCAACAATGCCCATAGAATGACAAATTACCTGTTGACTTCTTTCTATTTTATGGTCCTGCTTTAGGAAAATTGACAGGATTACGAAAATTATGACATACAGTAGCTTGATGGTTGAACAACCATTTACTGAACTATTGTCTGGAGAACAATAATTGGTTGTAGTTGTACCAACACACTCATTCAATTTGGTGTTACATGTTCTACAATAAGGTTGAAGGACAAATTACCTGATGAGTTCTTTCCATTGCATGCTACTGCTTTAGGAAAATTGACACAATTATGACATACAGTCATGGCCAAAAGTTTTGAGAATGATACAAATATTAATTTTTACAAAGTCTACTGCTTCAGTTTTTCTAATGGCAATTTGCATATACTCCAGAATGTTATAAAGAGTGATCAGCTTAACAGCAATTACTTGCAAAGTCAATATTTGCCTAGAAAATGAACTTTATCCCCCAAAACACATTTCAACATCATTGCAGCCCTGCCTTAAAAGGACCACCTAACATCGTTTCAGTGATTGCTCCATTAACACAGGTGTGGGTGTTGATGAGGACAGGGCTGGAGATCAATCTGTCATGATTAAGTAAGAATGACACCACTGGACACTTTAAAAGGAGGCTGGTGCTTGCCATCATTGTTTCTCTTCTGTTAACCATGGTTATCTCTAAAGAAACACGTGCAGTCATCATTGCACTGCACAAAAATGGCCTAACTGGGAAGAGTATTGCAGCTAGAAAGATTGCACCTCAGTCAACAATCTATCGCATCATCAAGAACTTCAAGGAGAGAGGTTCCATTGGTGCCAAAAAGGCTCCAGGGCGCCCAAGAAAGACCAGCAAGCGGCAGGACCGTCTCTTAAAAGTGTTTCAGCTGCGGGATCGGGCTACCAGCAGTGCAGAGCTTGCTGAGGAATGGCAGCAGGCAGGTGTGAGTGCATCTGCACGCACTGTGAGGCGGAGACTCTTGTAGCAAGGCCTGGTCTCAAGGAGGGCAGCAAAGAAGCCACTTCTCTCCAGAAAAAACATCAGGGACAGACTGATATTCTGCAAAAGGTACAGGGCGTGGACTGCTGAGGACTGGGGTAAAGTCATTTTCTCTGATGAATCCCCTTTTCCATTGTTTGGAACATCTGGAAAACAGCTTATTCGGAGAAGAAGAGGTGAGCGCTACCACCAGTCTTGTCTCATGCCAACTGTAAAGCATCCTGAAACCATTCATGTGTGGGGTTGCTTCTCAGCCAAGGGAATCGGCTCTCTCACAGTCTTGCCTAAAAACACAGCCATGAATAAAGAATGGTACCAGAATGTCCTCCAAGAGCAACTTCTCCCAACCGTCCAAGAGCAGTTTGGCGCTCAACAATGCCTTTTCCAGCATGATGGAGCACCTTGCCATAAAGCAAAGGTGATAACTAAATGGCTCAGGGAACAAAACATAGAGATTTTGGGTCCATGGCCTGGAAACTCCCCAGATCTTAATCCCATTGAGAACTTGTGGTCAATCATCAAGAGACGGGTGGACAAACAAAAACCAACAAATTCAGACAAAATTAAAGCATTGATTCTGCAAGAATGGACTGCTATCAGTCAGGATTTGGTCCAGAAGTCGATTGAGAGCATGCCAGGGAGAATTGCAGAGGTCCTGAAGAAGAAGGGTCAACACTGCAAATATTGATTTGCTGCATTAACTCATTCTGTCAATATAAGCTTCTGTTACTCATAATATGAATGCAATTATATTTCTGTATGTGATAAAAACATCTGACAGACACACATAAAAACCAGAGGGCAGCAGATCATGTGAAAATATAATATTTGTGTCATTCTCAAAACTTTTGGCCATGACTGTACAGTAGCTTGATAGTTGAATAACCACTGGCCAAAGTATCGTCTGGTGAACAATTGTTGACAGTTTTAAGTGGTATTCTGCATAATCTCCAATCCTTTAATGCATTTTCATTCAATAACTGTTCAATAAGATGGACCTTGATACGTGTTTTGTACTTGTACACACTTATTTTACATGAGGTCATCAGAGAACACCACTAGTTGGAGTTGAGATTGATTTGCTGCTGGAGATTATTTTTTTTACATTACTTATGGTATGGTCTGTATAGTATGTGTAGTTATAGCAGCACAGTTTATGATTATTTTATGTTTTTGTTTATATACTTTAGCACAGACATTTTCCACAGTGTTGGCAGAGATTGTCACCTTTCACATTAGTCCATGTCTTGAATTTTTCCCTATCTCAGACACACACTAGGGACAATTTCATAGGAAACCAATTTATAATATCAGTATGTTTTTGGATGTGAGTGGAATCCAGAATTTCCTAGATGAGACTGGGGAACATACAAACTCCATGGACATATCCACTCCATGCAGATGTTCTTCAAAAGATGAAAAAACAGAATCCCAGTGCTGCAACTAAACAGTGCTAAGTTACCATGATACATTTAGCATTGGACATCATGTACTTTGAGTAGGTGGGTCGTCAGAACATTTTCTTCTGATGGACCTGACATACAATAGTTCAACACTATAAAAGTGTAGAATTCAATTATATGTCCATAATGATCTAGTTGCTACAATACCCATGCCAGCTGACAGTCTTCCCTCCGGTAACTCTTCCTTCTAATTTGGGTGATGTTTTGAGGTTTCCACACAGTGTGACAGTCATGTCAATAACATCTAAGACAGAGTGCTCATGCAGTACTTGTAGATTTGTTTCATGTAGGGTAGTGAGTCCAAAGAAACCACCAGTTGTACTAAGACTTTACTTAGCCTGCTTGCAGTTGAGAAGCACAGGTAGTTACAGACAGGATATGGCACAAAAAATAGTATTAAAAAAAACATGGGTCTTACTCACATGAGCCAGCTGTCGACACTGTACTCAAAGCTGACACTCCCAGCTGTCCTCACGCTCTGGTCCTCAAACTCCTCTGTCATGGAGGCTGCTTTCCAGGGACACAAAAAAAACAAACTAACTTGAAGGACTCCATGTATGAACTTTCAGAAAGGTAACTCTCTTACATAGCATGACCTTGACCTGGCATAATCCAATGTCATGCCTCAGTCAGCAAAGTCGTACTCCAGGACATCCCTCCAAGACTCCTCCCAAGGCACAACTCTATGGCACAACCAATGTTCTACTCTCACTATTCAGTTTTCTGTTTCCTACCTGCACTTATACACATAATTGCCGGGTGGAATAGAGAGGACTATGTAGCTACTATACAGCTGCACATGTCTCTCTATGGTCAATTTAGAAGCCCTCTGAAAATTTATTAGCAAGAGAGCTCAGGGAGTCAACAGTGCTGCAGGTTTTCCCTGAGCTGGGATAATGTTATGCCTGTCTCCGAACAGAATAGTATCAAACAAACGTATAAAACAAATTGGCTTATTTAGGTATGCAAAATTAACACAAGCGGACAAAATAAGTGAACTGCAAAGAAAACTAGGCAGGTGGACGATTGCAGGGTAACTATCCCTATCACTTGCCCTAACTACACCTGTCTAGCGCCAGAGTTTTCCTTTGATAAGAGGACGCCTCACAGGATACGTAAATAGAGACCCTCAGAATTCGCCCTAGCAGAAACTCAGGGACACAGTACCCAGACACCGACTAACACCAACACATAGACACACCAACAGTAGGCAAGAGAGAAGTCAGACTAAGCCAGAGGCCATAAACCAGGACAGGGAGATAGAACCAAATAAAGTAACGGGAGAGGAATCAGACAAAACCTTGAGGTCAGTAAAAGGAGGTAAATAGACACGACTGAATCAGCAGACGGAAGGGATATCAGACAAGCCAAGTTTCAGAACAAACAGTAGAAGTACAGGTCACAGAATTAGGTGATCACAGAGGTATAACCAGCAAAGGACTGGAGCAAACCCCCAGCTTATATAGTACACAAGAGGGTGGGGCAGAACCTCAGGAAAAAAAACCCTCCCAAACCACAGACTCCAGACCGACAAAAGTTAACCCTTGCCAGCCCAGACCAGTCCCCTAACAGATAGCTTCTAAGCTGCAGGACTGCACTGCTGCAAAGCTTAGTTGGAGCACTGCCAAGGGAATGGATGGTACAGCTGAATTATAGAAATTTTGCGAACTGCTGTGGTTGGGTCAGGCTATTTTGCTTGCCCAAGGTTGTCTGGTGTTTTATTTCCTAGTTAAATACTTAGCAGAAGTGCTTAGTCAAACTGGACAGAAGTCAGGTAAGAAAGATTAGACAGAACCAAGTATACTGTACCATGAAACAGATAGAAGCTTAGTCCACTAAGTCAGAAGTCAAGAAACAGAAGTCAGTCAAAACTAATTTGTATTACTATGGAACACCTAGAAGTACGGCCCAACAAGCCAATGGTCAAGTATGAAAGACCAGACAGAACCAAGATATGGTACCATGGAGCGATGATAATGTAGTCAAAGTCAGATATCAGGTAACAGCAGTCACGAAAGTTCAAGTTAAAGCAGGAAGCAAACAAGAGCCAAATACATGGAAATACTACTTATATCCAGGGCGTGAAGAGGAAGTGGCTGCACCCAAACCCTGGAGCCTCAGTGGTCCGATAAGGTATATCTTCTCAATATGAGAAGACTAGTACTATAAATAATATGTTAGACTTGGGGAGCTTGGTAAAGATTTTGCTCTGGGACCCAGGAGCTTCATGTTATATCCAGGGGTATAATATGAAAGGGTGCAAAGGAAAGGGCTCCCAGGCCCTGGAGCCTTAAGGGTTCTATAAGGTGTTTGTTTTCAATATGAGAAAACTAGTACTATAAAAAATACATTATGGAGGGAGGCCTGGATCAGAATTTGCATCGGGGCCCAGAATCTTCTTGTTACACTTCTGCGTATAACTGAGACATGGGTTTGATTTAGTGTTGGTCCTATGGCTTCCGACACTGACAGACATCCCTACTTCTCTGACTTATAGTGGTTACAGCTGGGAGGAGGAAGACCGGGGGAGGTAAGCACATGACAATATCTATATCATACAGTTTTTAGTGTGATTGTGCCATTATTATTTTCCTTTATTACTCCAGTGGCCCAGGGTACCAGTTTTAACTCTGAAGCCATGTTACCCCTTCACTTGTTGCCATCTTTGCTGGATATAGAGTATTTTTATACAATTATGGTCTACGTCTAGAGGTAAAAAGGTTTCACCTTAGCCATAGGCAATGATTCATTACAGTAAGAACGGTGAGACTATGGAACTTTTATGAATTTTTAGGATAGAAAGTTGATCCAGAGACTTAGTCCCACTGCTAAATTTGGAGGTGGTAAAAATTTTTTTACCTCTGATGGGACAGTTGACCTTGTGAGGTTTTTGCCTTCTCTGGATCAATTTGGCTAGTTTATAGGTTGGACTTGATGGACTTGTGTCTTTATCCAACCTTATCTACTATGTAACTACATTTATACATTTATTATACTCATTTGTGTTTTTATTAACATACAGAGACTTGTAAACTTATCAATTTCCATTTCCTCTTGTAATATATTAATGCCGATCTCCATAATGAATGCAAAGCAGTCTAATAAAATGCAACATTTGTGACATTCTTCCCAGTATGGTAGAACATGTATAATACAAGCCACAGGGAAAAAGCGTTCTCTTCTGAATGAGATCATGTGATTGATGGAGTCCGAGTAAAAATACTCAGTACAGGTTCTCAGTGTTTGTCACAATGAGTGATGTGGTGCCAGAATTTGTCATATAGCAAATTGTCCCATCTAGAGGTGGCTATTAATCTCTATCCACTTGTGTTCTAGGTGATTTATATAGTGTTTCTGGTATAACATAGGTATTGTAATTGGGCTCCATCATATCATATGTAAACAGGTACTTAGTATGGTTGACAAAAACATACATTGTCTATCAAGTTGAACCATGAGTAGGGATAAAATGGTTAATATGTGCTATAATCTGATTTCCGATGGAAATCTACAAGACCTAAATATCTTTCTGCCACCTGCCCTTGCACAGTGATGTCACTTGCCATATGATGCTCCTTTGATCCTGTGTTATTTATTGTGAGAATTTATAATGCAACATTATTGAAAAAAACCCTGATGAATCCTGAAGAACCACATGAGGAACCATATGTCTACAGTAGGCTCTGAAGTTGTTGAATCACCAAATTACAGTCAATGGTAAATCATTGTCCAAATACAAAACAGGAATTCGATCTCTATAGAGCCCAAATACCTCTAACCATAAAGTACATGCTTCGGAGGAGGGCAGTGTCTCCTCCTCCATGTCCTGATGCTAGATGGTAGCTCCACTAGAGGAATTGGAAGAGTTTTTTTTTTTTTTTTTTACGTGTGGTTGAGTCTCAAATGGGGTCTGAATTCAGTTTGGTCTGGGATCTGATTCATTTTAGATGTCTGGCTTGTTTACTTGTAGGGGTCTAGATTGGGCCCTGATTTATTTAGGTCTGGTATTGGGTCTGAATTAGGTTTAGCTGTCTGTTCTGGGCTTTAATAAATTTTAGCTGTCTGATTTGAGGCCTAAATAAATTGTAGGGGTTTGTCATGGGTGTAGCAGTCGGAGTTTTTCATTTTGAGGTCTGATATGGCTTTTCCACTAACCATGTATGCTGGGATTTGTATCCAAAACATCTAGTGAGCTGTAGGCTACAGCACTTGTCCAAACACTGTAGCCCCTTCAATGATTGGCAGGGGTTCCAAATGTCAGACCTCCAATGATCTGATATTGATGACCTAACCTAAGGACGGGTGATCAATACCATAGTTACTGAGAACCTCTTTAAACTAGTTGAATGATGCTGATCTATAGTGTTATTTTCCTCCTCGCGTATGACTCATTACCACCATTCCCAACAACATCCTCTCATTATTTTGCTTGACAGGCATACTGGGATTTGTATCCAAATCATCTAGTGAGCTGTAGGATGCAGAACCTGTCCAAACACTTTAGCCCCTTCAATCAGCTGATTGCCAGGGATTCCAGGTGTCAGACCTCCAACGATCTGATATGGATGTCCTATCCTAAGGATGGGTGATCAATACCATTGTTATGAAGAACCTCTCTAAACTAGTTGAATGATGCTGATCTTCAGTGTCATTTTCTCCTCACATATGACTCATTATTTACCACCATTCCCATACAACTTTGCGTCCTCTCATTATTTTGCTTGACAATGCATACTGGGATTTGTATCCAAAAACATCTAGTGAGCTGTAGGTTTCTGACGTTTTCTATGCAGGTGTTGGGATTTGTATCTTTTCAGTAATTACTGCTTTACAATAGTTGATGACCCACAGGTTGGTCATGCTTTATTTCAGTAGTGCCAAAGGTGTCACTGCCTCTTTGATAATTCTTCCTTTAGCACCACAACAGATGGAATCTGTGGGTTGTTTGTACCTTTTTTCCGTAGAGTTGCACTCTTCTATAGCCTGACTCATTTCTATAAACAGATAACAAATTATTGCCGTTCAGTAATGTTCCATCCTTGTTCTTCACATCACAAAACGGCTTCCTGTCTACTGATTGCGTTACTTTATGTCTTTCATGGGGCCAGCCAATATCGAGCTTGCTTCATGTTCATCCTTGGCTACACCATCAAGGTCAGTTTGTTCTTTTTTTGGCTGTGTTCTCTGTACATAGAATGATGGAAAATAAAAATCCCTAGAGCTCAATTTTGGTTTAGTGTTTTTGTTACATCCTAGAATTTGCCTCTAATATTTAATTTTACCATTCGGAGAACTATTTCTTTGCAGACAATGCATAGAGCTTGGTGACATCTGCCACTGATAATTGTCTATTATGTGAGATATGAATGTGTCTTTAGGCTTTGGCAAAACAACTGGTAAATCATTTCCTAAAACTAATTTTTCATTATCCTGAATTGTTAGCTTTCATTCTTGTAAAACATCTATTATTTCTCTGAATTTGCAATCATCATTGGCATTTCCAATATTCTGCTTTCTATTTTGACTCAAAAAAATTAAAAAAGAGCCTTTTTTTATTTTTTATTATTAGGATTAGGTTAGAAATCATTTCCAGTACTGCTTTGTGTTGTTCTGTTTATCGTGCAATTCCAATTTTAAAATGAATTTTCATTATTTAACAGAATTTTTCTCGAACATAAACTAAATGATGCTTTTGTTGGTGACATGTACAGATGAACCAAACTCGTAGTGTATAATAGAATTTTCTACTTGTTCAATGTTTGTTGTCAGACATTGATAATTATTTTTAATTCCGTTCAAATTATTAAAGGGACTCAAACATTCTCTACAATATTAAAAAAGTTGTTTTCCACTATTGGCCAAAATAAGATTTGTGACTTATGTACAGGATATGGGTCCTACTGTACCTATGGGAATCAAATCTGTCGAGAAATTAGATTCTTCAACCATGTAATGAACAGTGGGTTGTGGGCCCTCTGTGGCACTTAATTTGCTTGACATTGGACCATTCACCTTTTAACCCCCATACAGGAATCTGGACTTCTCTGTGGGGAGAATACCAGTTTACTACCTAGTGCTCCCAGTATCAATGGAAGCTAGTCAAAGGCCACAGAAACACCGGCGTATATCTCAGACTTCAGGCAAAAAAGCAATCTAATTTGGGTCAATTTGTTGACTGGATACTATTTGGAGTTGTAGACAGGCTGAAGGTCAGGGCAGGCAGCGCAGGTTCATTAGTCAAAGGCAAGGCAAGGTTAGTAATGGGAATCAGGCAGATCAGGATGATAATGCTTTCGGGTGTACTAGCTCCCTTCATCAGACATGGTGTTAATACTCCCAAAAGCTTACCATCAAATATACTCAGTTAGCCTCTAAAAGGTATCGCCTGATTACTTCACTCTTCCACTGCTTTCAATGGCTAACACGGTACAACATTATACTACTAGAGAAATACAGAGTCAGGAAACAGACCAAAAGTCAATGTACAGGAAAACCGTCGCTATGCAGGACCAACCAGCATAAGCCCTTAAAGGCACAAGCTAAACTGTGAACCTGTATCAGCTGCACAGTGGAGAAACTTTAAACAGGCTTTGAGGGATTAGCTGGGGAAGAATAGTGGGCATGTACACTGACCCAGTAAGTAACAGAGTAGGAGGGCAGGTCTGCCATATGGTCAGGTCCACCAGCATCATCTACAGTCGGAAGACAATGAGCATAGCAGCTTGGAAGAATATGGATGGCATGGCAAGACACAAAGGGAACCAGATGCCTTCTGGGAGTAATAGTATGATGGTGGGTACAGACTGCCAACATTACATACCCCAATCCTTCCTAATGAGCTGACTGCTTTAATGTGCCGATAGAATGGACCCGTTTTCTCCATTGCTTTCTATGGAAGCAAGGGAAATATCCAAGTACTCATATGTACACACTGCCACTTCTTCACTCTTTGTGTGGATGCGACCTCCAGCAGATGGGACGGGAGTTCGTAGAGTATGTCTAATAACATAAGTGCATTTCTAGACTTGAGACCCACAAATATCTGACTGTAAGATAAAAAGTATGTGAATGCTTTGCTTGACTCCTGACACTATGGCAGAATATATTTTGGCTCCATTCACAGGTTCCTCCTTTGGTTCTTCTTCTTGGGGGTTCCCTTAGGAAATAGACACCTTGGCTATTTTCTCTGCCGGCTACTACTTAGAATGTGCTAAATCCTAATTTCATCTTTTATATCATATCCTTTGTAGTCTGTTTATTTCCTCTGTGAATTAACTGAAAATTGAGAAAATGTATATAAAAATAAAGAATACATTTTGAAGAAAAATTATGCTTAAAATAATACCTTCCTCAATATATCTAAAAATAAAATAGTGCTTTGTGTGTACAGCTCTTCAGTATGTGCTAGCATGATAAAAAAAAAAGACTGCAGATGCTGACTGAATATTGGTTGGAAGGAAAGTTATGTTGTTGCTAGCACAGCTTGGCTCTCTAAGGACTTTTTCGAAGTTCAAGTTCAATGCTGTTCTTATCGGTTGACTCATAGGGTGACTGTTAATTTAGTTATTATATATATTTGAATGGTGCAGTACGTATCATAAATCAAAAGTACTTTTAGTAAAGAACATTCTTTACATAAAGGTCACTTGAAATGAAGTGTCCAAAGTTACAATATGAAAACGAAGAAGATAGTACCATCTACCACTTGCAGTCCATTGTCCGGGAGCTGATCTCCTTCCAGTATTGCTGAAGAGTTTTTGTGATGAGAATTCACAATTTATTCAGTAGACTAAAGGTCTATGAGCTTCAATAGTTAGTTTTGCCTTCAACATTTCAATATAACATGGTCCAGGTCAGACACTGAAGAAGTTTAGACTTTAGATAGTCCCTGTTTGTTAGATGGGTCTTAAAGCATAACTAAACTTTCAGATAACTTTTGATTTTCTGGTAGTATTTGTGTCATTAATAAATTTTGTAATATACTTTATTAACAGATTTTGTCTCCTTTCTGTGAAATCCTGCATTTTTTACTCTTTCCCTTGTTTCTGAATGGAGAGCGGTTCCTACCTCTCACTGAATGCTACTGTGTATGGAGTATGGGGCTGTGTAAAATATAGAGAAAATGATGGTAGGGGAGGGTCACTTCAAAAAGGTATAGCTTGGACATTATAACACCTAGAAACTTGCTTTTGGTGTCATATAAAAGATGAGATTTTCTTCTTTCATATGACACTAAGTGCTAACTAAATTATTCCCAGAGATATCACTGGTTGAAAACACAGTCAGGATTTACTGCAGCCACATAATGTATATGGTACAAATATCCCAATCCTGACTGTGTTTACAACCAGTGGTATCTCGGAAAATAACTTAGGTGGCACTGCAAAAGAATCTCCTCTTTCATTGACACCAAACGCAAGTATATACGTTTTATAATGTCGGAGATATAACTGTTTGAATTGACCCTCCGCCACCATCATTGTCTCTACATATTACACAGCCCTGTACTCCATACACAGTAACATTCAGTGGAAGTCAGGAACCGCTCTCAATACAGAAACAAGGTAAGGAATAAATAGATGCCGGATTTCACAGAAAGGAGACAAAATTTGTTAATAAAGTATATTACAAAATTTATAAATGGCACAAATACTGCCCGAAAATCAAAAGTTGTCCGAAAGTTTAGTTACGCTTTAATTGTGTGGTTCTTTCTTAAATCAATAGGCTATCCTTGTATAGCATGAACATACAAGGTTTTCCTGAGAGAGAGACGTCTTAACCCTTCCACAAATGGAAAAGTAGCAGAAGGTATTAGGTATTGCTTATTCCCACAAATGTAAAAGGTGTTGGACATCAACTGCCACACAAACATGGACTTGTTGAAAGGTGAAAAAAGATGAAAGACACACCATGGACCACTAAGTAACTTAGGGTGTTTGTTCTCAGTGGTGTCTTCAACATTTGGACCTATATCGGTCTTATATTGCTACAACTTCCTTTTTAGAGATGAGCGAACAAGTACGAATTTAATCAAAAATTTGGATTCTAGCAAAATGGTGGCCATCCAGATGCAATTTTGTAATGCAAGGTATTTTAATGGAGGCTGTAACATCTTAACATTGGAGGATGCCACTGCAGAGCCCAGAAAAGGTGAGTAATGCTATTTTTTTACTACTTTTTCTATCATGTTTTGGGCTATACAAGTTCAATGCAAAACAAATTTTTTTGCCCAAACATTAATCATTATACATCGTCGCAAGATTCCCTCATCTGTATTCATTCTATTCCGATAGTTCCTAACAGTATGGATCCCCTAGAAGAGACTATACAGAATATTTCCTTTTTTATGAATTCCCTGTATATTTCTATCAATCACCACATGGTCCAGTCTCACAATGTTAAATCAATGCTATTCAGTGGCTGCCGCCCCAGAGGACTCCTTGTACATTACTTCTAAAACAGTCTTTATTGGATGGCCCTCATGTAGAGGGTTACTTATTAATTAGAGGCCAGTCATGGCCGCCACTCTGTTGTGTTGCGGAGTCCTAGGAGGACATAATGTTTACATGTCATTATTGCAGTAAGGGTAAATGAGCGGCGCCCTGGGTTAGGCTGTGCTTCATGCCGTGTTTGCTTGATTATAAGTATGGAGCGGTAATTTATATCACAATATTCTGCTGTTACAATTGTAGTTTAGCTTGTAACAACCGATTCAGATGGTTTTCAGTTCTGTAAAACTAATGGCCAAACCAATTACATTTGTGGAGGTCCAATAGTCAAATGCTGATCAACTTTTTGAAGAGGCTGCAGCGCCCTCATCCAACTCTTTGTTTACCAGGCACCATTCTTACTGGTAGCAGTAGCTGTGCCTGGTAATGCTTCTTACAGCTTTACCCTATTAATGTGAATGGGCCTGAGCTGTAATATAAATCACAGCCAGGACTAAGAGTAAGGAGCTTTGGCTAGTAAATTAAAAAAAAGGGTGACACAAGCCCTTCAAACCACCAACTGGTGTCTCTTCGACAAGACTTTGATTCCTACTGTTCTCATATCGTTGTCTATCTTCACGAATGGCCATCCATTTTGTAATCCGTTTAACAGTTTGCTATCCACTGTTGAAAATATACATGATGGCCAGAGGTTTGTAGCCGCACTATGATGTACACTTTTGTCATGATGAGCTTGTTTTTGTGTACCCTGTTTTTGTAACCACAAGATCAGTGGCAGGAGATTGCAACTGCTGGGACTAGATAAAACTCCAATGTAGTTAACTCCTTCAGTGCTACATGTCTAATTTTTAATGCTGCAGTTTTTATGTGGCGGAAGGACCTTTGGGTCCCTCTCTAGGCACAAGGGCTCATATTGACTGCTACTACTGTACTCCCCGCATCTACAAATCCACAGACACATCTGTTTTAGATAGAGCTGTACAATTTATCAAGACTGATCGTTTCCACGTCGGCCTTGATAATCTTTACTCTGGCAGAGAATATGTCTGACATATAATGGGGCCTGTGCCTGTATTGATTCTGGGAATCATTTACACCAGCCGATGGCCTTTCCCCTGCCATGCCATTCGCCATGTCCTCTTTCAGGACAGCGTAAAAAATGACAACTTAAACAGTTAAACAGCAAAAAGTTGAGTAGTCTCAAATAAATTATCTATCTATCTATCTATCTATCTATCTATCTATCTGTGAGCGCAATCAGCTCTAAGTATCACCGTATTGAAGTCCAAATTCATAGAGTTGATGTATGAGCTAGCACAGAGAGACACACACATACACAGCTATTGTGTATATAGTGGGTTCTGCTTTAATGGAGAGAAAAAGGTATTTTTAAATACAGTGTAGACAAAGAACAGGTCGGGTTACTGTAATTAGCATAACATGATTGGTGGCAAAGTTGTAAAATAGTTTGATCGCTTCCACGTCGGCCTTGATAATCTTTACTCTGGCAGAGAATATGTCTGACTTATAATGGGGCCTGTGCCTGTATTGATTCTGGGAATCATTTACACCAGAAAAATGGTGTAAATTATAATAAATTTGATGGGGCCGATGGCCTTTCCCCTGCCATGCCATTTGCCATGTCCTCTTTCAGGATAGCGTAAAAAATGACAACTTAAACAGTTAAACAGCAAAGACAAGTTACATTAATCTATCTGCACCTTGACCCTAGTGCTTCAGGGGGTTAAAGGGCCCTCTGCCACACCAGTATAAGTTACACGTATTCTATCTATCTAGCTATCTATAGCTCTCATATATATCTATATTTCTCTCTCTTTCTATCTATCACATCAAGCTGAGTATTATTGTACAAATTTAAGTTCTTTCTCTAAATTTCAATAACTAATCACATTTTAATCTCTAGTACATCAAATGACTTTCTGATGAATTTAATGAAGCATAAGTTCCTAATATAAAAATCCCTATAACAACAATGATCCAAAAAGTCAGCGGTACGGCCATGAATACTTGAGCTATGATCCAGCAATTTCATACTGAGAGGAAAATGCTTGGGCAGTTCTACTTTGCTCATTTCATTAGAGCATATTGTTATTACAGATTTCGGCTTTACAGGTTAGAGAGCGGTGCCGGCTTGTAGTGGACGATGTGGGGGTGTTAATGGGTAGGCAGAACATTGAGGTGGATAATATGGGATGGATGATTAACTTCTTTGAATGTAATAATTACACTCAGCAAGAAAGTAAGATTTGCAAAGAAACCATTTGCATATGAATGGTGACTATTTTGAATTTGGTCCAGTTTTGGCCCACAGTCCTCTACAGGTCAAACAAGGCCAGGACTATATGGTCTTACTCAAACTATATTGACAATAGATTGTCTTTAACATGAAGGTGAGACAACCCCTTTTTAGATGCCTTTATCACTTTAAGGATGAGGCCCACGTTGAAGAAACGCAGCTTTTTTGTTGCAGATTTTGCTGTGATTTTTTGAGCCAAAGCCAGGAGTGGATTGAGCAGAAGGTAGAAGTATAAGAACTACCTATATATTTCTCATTTCTTTTCTTGCTATTCTCGGCTTTGGCTTAAAGAAATGCAGCCTCAGGGAGTTTTCATGGATGTTGATGACTTATCCTTAGGACAATTGTCAATACAAAAGAAGAAAAATCTCCAGCTCATCGGTAAATCTGGGTATCCACCATTAGAACACTGTATTTGTACTGACTAGATATTTGAGAACCAGTTTGTAACACACTGGGGTCATTTCAAATTTTCCCAAAATCTCGGGTTTAGCTCTTCAGACCCCAGAAAAAGTAGAGGCCTGGGGGAGGTGAGAAAATAACAAAAAACAGAAACAAATACTAATACTGTCCTTTCCTCACCTCTTCACGACTCCACCATGGTGTGGTGCTCTCTTTCTCCATCTTCTGAACTCTTCCAACCTCCTGGTTGACATCACTACTGGGGTCAAGTCACAAGCCTCAGTGGCATGGGCCTGCCACTTTAACAAAAGAGAGAGAGGATCAGCTGTCATGGTGGAGCCCCTTAGAGGTGAGGAAGGGTGAGTATCAGTGTTTAATTTTTTTAGACTCCCATAGCTATAACTAAGAGCACAGATGACTCTCCAAATGCCTAGGCGTTGCCTCTATTTGAGCTCCTCCAGCTTTAAAAAAAGTGATAGCAAATAAAATTTGAAACTTTTTCCTTTTAAAGTATTGGGTGTCCCCTTTTTTATTTGGACAGAAGGGTCTACAATATCGTATGGTTGGATGATGGTAAATCTCCCGTCACCCATGATGATCAGTTGATTAAAAGATCCAGGTGAGAAAACACCTTTAAGTGACTCTGTTAGTGACTCATTGTACTTGTATTGCACATCTGTGACTTTAATTAGTACATCAGGTTGTATGAATTTTTTTTTTTTTACAAAGAATAAGTTATTTTAATTAGAAATTGTGTTGTTATATTTCCCAAAGCTTAGATATTGTATAATTACAATATGTAGGCGGCAGGTCACTTTACATTGAGCGTCTTGTCAGGAATAAAGAGGAATGGAAGGAATGATATTAATAGAGGTTCGTACTTGAATCAACAATAAAGCAATTTATAGTCTCTTCACTGAACTTTCTCAGTCATCTTCCTTAGATGCCCTAGTGTCCTCAAAGATAATGCAAAAAAAAAAAAAAAAAAAAAAAGAGACGGGTTGATTTGATGTCACAGAAAAATAATTGTAAAAGGTGTAAAAAAAAAAAATTCTCGAGTGACCTGAAAATATTGTATTTCCAAGGTACATTTTTCCTCTTCAAAGTAGATGAAATACAAAAAAATATGAAATGAGAAGCCGTACAGCCGCCAGTACAGAAGTTCTCCTTAAAATTAACTGTTGCGGTATTACAGCTACATTTGTATTGTCACACGGGTATTTATATGTGGTTTATGATGATTAAAATTTGATTTACTACCGGCGGATCAATATAATCACAGGCGTGAATGGTGATTCAGAGAAGATAGAATCCAGCTCCACAATGCTGTTTCTATTTGTGCTTTGTAGTCATTATCTATTATTCGTGGAGGAAATATATTTTTGTGCCTACACTTGTGATTGTAAAGCTGACACTGCAATAGATTCCCCATCACTTTTTGTTTTTGAAGTGAACAAGTCGGAGAATATCCTTTCCAGTTTGATCTTCAGAAAGATATCTGTAACTGCGAGATGGTCAACAAACATTTCAGAAACATCTTCAGCTTCAACTTCTGTTGGGGAGAAGATATGAATGGCCTATAAACAGTCTGTGATTGTGGAACACTGAAAAAAAAATTACTAGAGGGCTACAAAACGTCCCCAAGACCTGCAGCTCCTCTGTTCTTGCAATTTTTGGGAGCATAAGCCCTTGAGTTCCCCTTTGATATAAATATCTTGTGGCTGAATGCTTTTGTTCTTTTTCACTTTTGGTTGGACTCTAATCCTGTCTGTGAACATGTGCATCTATGATTGTCAAAAGGGATGTACAACTGATGTGTTCTCCCTTACCCATCTTTTTGGATGGACATGTCCAAAATGCGTGTCACAAGTTAAGCGTTTCCTAAATGCAACATAAATTAAAACAAAAGGATATGCTTACTATCCTATTTGTGCGTATATGTGGCCATCCCGTGAGTGGTAGAGGAGAAATTGCAGCTTGTTAAACTGGTATTGAATTGGTTAATGAAAAATCGTATTATGTTAGGTTCCTATCTTGCATGCATGAGAAATTGTATTACATTGGGTTCCCATCGGCATATCCTTCAGAAATCACTGGACAAAAAGCCCTGCAAGTCCTGAATTCAGTGAAAAATAACAGACATCCCATGGACACCCAACCAAACACATTATAGTTAAGGTGGTCCCTCGGGCTTTGTTCGTGTCCGCTATTTTTGCAGTCCATTTATCTGTTCTTCTGGACCTCCGATGGACCAGAAAAATGGAAACCTGGGACAAATGTGAATCTAGGCTTCGTTAACTAAATTGCAGATCAGTTGGTCACAGTCTGGTCACATCTATATGGCACACTTTTAGATAACTTCCCCTCATTTCCTATTAGAGAATATCCAATGGAAACTGAGGTCCACTGAGCACACGTTGTTATTGGTGGGTCCAGAAAAATCCATCTAAACTAGTTTCTAAAAAGTTCAGCCTCAAATAATAGAAGATATACTTCTAATGCACACATCGGATGATTGGTTGTCCAGAGGGCAAAATTATACCATTTAGACAATTGGTTACTTGTGAATTATGGAAATTGATCTGATTCTTTTGGTGAGACAACCCAATTTTCACACAATGCCAGCTCAGTGATCAGCTGATTGCTATGGATCTGACTTCTGAAACCCCTATTGATCAACCGGTTAAAGTTGTGGTTGGATTACCAGAAGGATCTATTGTTGCTATGAAGAAATTGTGCAAAATGGAGAACTCGGAGACTATTAATCTCCACTAGGTTTTGGTATAGTTTATTCATATTCAAAGAAGCGGCTTTTAGGCTTTTCAATAGTTTATAGATTTTTCCTTTCTTACCTTTTCTAACTTGAGATGCCTGACCATCTCATGCAATTCATCTTGGAATATTTTGAGACAAGGGTAAAGGCAAAGAAGGGCATTTATTTTTATTTTTCTATATCCTAATGTTATCTTTACATACATCTTTACAATCAGTATGTTAATTGGTATATAGTTTGGACCAAATTGAAAATAGATTTAGTGTCCATCTTTAAGAGTTATGTAAAGTGCGACAAAATCCAAAACCTAAAATTTTCCAAAATATTTCACTTAGCTGATCTAAACATTTAATCCTAACAGAGTTATGTAGTAAAATAACAATCCCTATTATTTCACTAAGATAGAAGTTTTATTTCCCAGCTGAAATGATCCCATTAAAGAGGCGAGGAAGAAACAGAAACTTTTATATCCACTTGACCTGGTGGTTCAAAGTTTCATCTGTAATAACTAACTTTTTTTTTCCCGTTCATCATTTCTAAATGGACAGTCATGCAGCCGACAGTACAGTAAAAAAGGAAAATGAGGCATTATCTTTATCTCCAGTGGTTACATGCTGGAAGCCAAACCAACCTTCATAACCGACTAGAGATACCCAACTGTCTCTTCCATCATCCTTAATGGCTGGAGATCACAAGGTCATACAAATATGACAGGGAGTTCAATATCCCCTGCTCTTATAACAACTTTCAGCTCAGTCGGTTGATTGACATTTATGTGTCTAGTAAGGCTAAGTGTAAAATTACAAAAATGTTTCATGTCCTGGCCTATGACCTCTCCAAAGAGACCTGTAGTTATGGGTAAATCAATCATAATGACACTGGAGAACTAAATGCCTTCAATATGGTCACAGCAAATGTAATTCCGGCATATTAGTCATTATTGTACTTCTCATAATGAAATTTGATTTATTGGCGGATTAGAATAATAGAATGTAAAATTATCTATAGAACCTGTGGACAGAATAAAAAAAAAAAAAAAACCTAGGACACCTTTATGGTTTTAACTTTTGGCAGTGTAAACCTGGGGTATAGCCAAGGGGGTGGCAGGACATGTGTCTTAGGTGTTGTGTGGCAACATGCTACCGTAGGGACCCCATGTATCTACAAAGGGCCCTGTGCATGTGGCTCTGTTCTATGAAGCCCAATATAAACAGGATAAATTCATTAATAGATCATGATAACATATATCATATTGTAACTTTACTAAAAAAATACATTAATTCCCAAATCATCCCCCCACCACCACTGTGCTTGACTGCGGGTATGAGGTGTTTGTGCTTTCACCAAACATGACACTGTGCATTATTGCCAAACATCTCCACTTTGGTCTTGCCTGTCCTAAGGACATAAACCCAGAAGTCTTGTGGTTTGTTCAGATGCAACTTTGTAAACTTAAATCGTGCTGTCATGTTATTTTAAGAAAGAAGAGTCTCTTGTCTAGCCATATAGATACATGGCTAGTTACTGTCAATACTTGTTCAGTCTTTTTCTAATTGTACGCTCATGAACTTGAAAATTTAACATGCTACCCGAAGCCTTTATATTCTGAAACTCTTTGGTTTTCTGAAACTTCTCTCAGCGTTGCATGGTCTGACCTTGGTGTGAATTTTCTGGAATGTCCACTCCGTGGAAGATTGTCTACTGTGAATAATTTTTATCACTGTATAATAATGGACTTCAAATTATTTTGAAATAACCTTATAACCCTTCCTAGATTGATGGGTAACAGCAATTTCTTCTGTAAGATCATTGCTGATGTTTTTCCTCCTTGGCATTATGTTAAAGGGGTTTTCAAAATTTCAGCAAAAAAATGTTATTGCTTGCATTATGAAGTTATACAATTTTACAATATGCTTTCTCTACCAATTGCTCGTGGTTTTCTAGATTTTCGTTTGCTGATATTCACTGTTTACTTCCAGTGGATAAAAATCTGGAATTTATTTGCAAATTATGGTGGAAAATAAGTATTTGGTCAATAACAAAAGTTCATCTCAATACTTTGTTATATATCCTTTGTTGGCAATGACAGAGGTCAAACATTTTATGTAAGTCTTCACAAGGTTGGCACACACTGTTGCTGGCATGTTGGCCCATTCCTCCATGCAGATCTCCTCTAGAGCAGTGATGTTTTGGGGCTGTCGCTGGGCAACACAGACTTTCATCTCCCTCCAAAGGTTTTCTATGGGGTTGAGATCTGGAGACTGGCTAGGCCACTCCAGGACCTTGAAATGCTTCTTACGAAGCCACTCCTTCGTTGCCCTGGTGGTGTGCTTGGGATCATTGTCATGCTGAAAGACCCAGCCACGTTTCATCTTCAATGCCCTTGCTGATGGAAGGAGGTTTGCACTCAAAATCTCATCATACATGGCCCCATTCATTCTTTCATGTACACGGATCAGTAGTCCCGGTCCCTTTGCAGAGAAACAGCCCCAAAGCATGATGTTGCCACCCCCATGCTTCACAGTAGGTATGGTGTTCTTTGGATACAACTCAGCATTCACTCTCCTCCAAACACGACAAATTGTGTTTCTACCAAACAGTTCTACTTTGGTTTCATCTGACCATATGACATTCTCCCAATACTCTTCTGGAACATCCAAATGCTCTCTAGAAAACTTCAAATGGGCCTGGATATGTACTGGCTTAAGCAGGGGGACACATCTGGCACTGCAGGATCTGAGTCCCTGGCGGCGTAGTGTGTTACTGACGGTAGCCTTTGTTACATTAGTCCCAGCTTTCTGCAGGTCACTCACTAGGTCCCGCCGTGTGGTTCTGGGATTTTTGCTCACTGTTCTTGTGATCATTTTGACCCTACGGGGTGAGATCTTGCATGGAGCCCCTGATTGAGGGAGATTATCAGTGGTCTTCTATGTCTTCCATTTTCTAATTATTGCTCCCACAGTTGATTTCTTCACACCAAGCTGCTTGCCTATTGCAGATTCAGTCTTCCCAGCCTGGTGCAGGACTACAATTTTGTTTCTGGTCCTTCCACAGCTCTTTGGTCTTCACCATAGTGGAGTTTGGAGTGTGACTGTTTGAGGTTGTGGACAGGTGTCTTTTATACTGATAACAATGTCAAACAGGAGCCATTACTACAGGTAATGAGTGGAGGACAGAGGAGCCTCTTAAAGAAGAAGTTACAGGTCTGTGAGAGACAGAAATCTTGCTTGTTTGTAGGTGACCAAATACTTATTTTCCACCATAATTTGCAAATAAATTTTTTTAAAAATCAGACAATGTGATTTTCTACATATGTTTTATCATTTTGTCTCTCAAAGTTGAGGTCTACCTATGATGACAATTACAGGCCTCTCTCATCTTTTTAAGTTGGAGAACTTGCACAATTGGTGACTGACTAAATATTTTTTGTGGTGGCATGTAATATATTGTTACTTAAATAAAAGGGTACTTCTATACTATGAGTTAAAGGGCCTATCCCATGACAAATATTTATCACCTATCCTATAAATGTATGATCAGCATGGGGACCTTTAGCAATCACCAAAATGAAGATCCCAAGCCCCCTGTTCTAGAAGTATGTAAATAGAGTGCTCGTCATAAATATGCTTGGAACTTCATTCAAAGTCTATGACTAGATTGAGATGGCCAGGCATAGAACTTGGCTGTATTCATTGGTCCATACTTGTATTGTCATTGTATTGTTATTGTATTGACATCTATTCATAACTGCTTATAAATTATGCTTAACCATAGGCTAAATATGCCCGTCTCCTGTGTCTACCAAGTTTACACACTTCAGTATGTCCTGAATTGCTATATTTTCATTCATTCATTAATTGTTACACTAACAATACTCAATTAGACATGAAGAGGCCCTTGAGAACAAAGACTTGGGGCAGGCATTGAAACAGATTAGTTTGTGTATTTGAGGACTCATATTATGACCATACAATAGGCCCTCTAATATCATGTTCCCCACAATTATATTACTATCACGTCGACAACAAAAATGTTTCTTTTTTCTATTGTGGTTTCTAAAAATTAGATCTAATCTTGGTCTTTTCAATGAAAACTATAAAGAGCTCTATTATAAAATAGCTACAGAGGAGTTTTATTATATTTTGTATGGAAGGTAGAGTATAATGTGAACAATTCTCCCTATTAGAGTCTTTGACCATTTGCTTTAGACTCTCACTGAAGATAGTAAGGACAAATATTTGTATAAGTGTCTGGGGTGGTCTCTTATGGTGAGTGATAAGAACGAGTATTTGGATAAGTGTTTGCAATGAAACAAACATTTGGGTTTGCAAATAATAATAATAATACAAAATAAATATCAGTGGCTCAACTGTAATACCTAAAAAATATTATATAGTGGTACACATCAGGCCAGATAATACTGTAGTAAGATAAGAAAAAGATAAGAATACAATCTAGTGAAAAACTTTAATAGTCAGTTATATCTTCTGGGATTCTCTCAATAAACTATTTATATTCACATCATATTGACTGCAAGAAGTCTGGATTTCAAAGTAATATAGTCTTTATATTGTCACATACGGAAACCAAATATGATCTTTAGGATATTAGTAATACCATATGTCATCACTCTTATAACCGGTTACCATATGTGCTTTTACTGGCTTTGCATTGTTCAAGGAGTTCTGTTTATTTATATTTTATGACATACAAGACCATCTACAACCTGTCCCCTCTATACGGTTCTGACTTGTTTTTCCAATACTTCCCCAATTGTAATTTCCGATCCTCAGAAGACCTTCTTCTTTGCTTTTCTCTTATATGCTCATTATAACTACCTCCGAAATTTCTCCTGTGATCCCCAATATTTTGAACTCATAACCCTAACTATTCAGACTCTCCACCACCTTCATAACTGTTCAAACTTTCTACCACCTTCATAAATGTTGATACTCTGCTCCACCTTCATAACTGTTTAGGCTCTCCACCACATTTGTAACTGTTCTGACTCTCCACCACCTTTATAACTGTTTAGGCTCTCCACTACCTTTGTAACTGTTCAGAATCTCCACCACCTTCGTAATTGTTCAGACTCTCCACCACTTTCATAACTCTTCTGACTCTACACCAACTTCATAACTGTTCAGCCTCTCCACCACCTTCGTAATTGTTCAGACTCTCCACCACTTTCATAACTGTTCTGACTCTACACCAACTTCATATCTGTTGAGCCTCTCCACCACCTTCGTAATTGTTCAGACTCTCCACCACCTTTATAACTGTATAGACTCTGCACTGTCTTCAAAACCTTTAAATTTAACCACAGATTCACTTTGTGGTACTCTGTGGTTAGTTTTCATGGACCAAAAGGTATACTGAAGAATACAACTAGGGATTTGCCTTCAGTTGAGTCTAAACCTTTCTAAGATTGTTTAGGAGGAAGACCAGGGAACCCTTTAGACCCTGCATCTCAGTATATCTAGCACCAATTTTGCCCAGGTTCCAGATAGACTATGTCAGTTTTAGTATTCATTTTGTTGCTAATATGAAACATCTAAATTCTTCCAAGAACCATTATAGAGAGCAACTGTAATACTAGTCTAATGAGGATAATCCTTGAAGTCAAAACTATTTTTCTGAACTGGAATAATTATTCTAAAACTTGTAAATGTATGTACATACACAATGTGCCATAGTCTGAGAGGAGCAGGAAAAGACATACACACCACCTTGATGAACTTCTGCTGCCTCTGATAAATTCCCAGTTTTGCTCTAGATTGCATTCTCGGGATCTCTCTACCTCTCTTTGACCTCAGAGCAAACATTTCTCTGCTCCATTTGCTGCATAATGTATGTCTTGCATGCACTCAGTTCATCATAAATTCTTGAAAGGCTCTTTATACATATTTTCTGCATTGGAACGTCTTCTGCAATTTGACATTGGACCTTTTAGCACATATGTACACGTGTACTAAAAATAAGTTTTTGATAGCATGAGGGATACATTGGAACATACAGTACAGAAAGGTCACTTGGAACAAAACCAGGGCAATCCTAGTAATTGATTTCCAAGAGAGTATTTAGAATACATCTAAAATGTTAAAGACATATTACATAGCAAATCTGGAGATTATTAAATAGTTAAAGTCTTGTACTTCATTAGAATGGACCTACGGTATCTATGCCCCACTGGTGACTGGCTTGTTCCCATTGTCCTCTAAAATAAGTTTCTAAAGGTGTATTCTTAAATTTAGAAATACAAATAGCAAGAACCCCTCCATTAGTTATATTTGTATCTTGATTTCATAGAGTGCCACAACACCTTGAAATTGAATACCTGATAGCCTGATAACAATGTCAGACATTTTTAATGTTGCCAAAATTTTTTATCAAGTCTATTGGCAGTATTGCTTTTATAAAGTAGAAGGAAGTTATTGGAGCTGGACAAAGAACGTCATCCTTGTGAACCATTGAAGACTCCTTAGTGAGATGCTAAAAAGAAGTTGTAGCAGTCTCCTATTTTATAAACTGACTGTACAACTATACTATGTAATGAACTTTTGCTGGAGTTACAAAACTGTGCATTATTTCATGAAGACTCCTGTAGAAGATGAATAACCGGTATTGCCACTAGATACTGACCACATAACACTTTCATATGGACATTATAGAGGGGAACCTCTGCTTCTGTGAGCAGAGCAGAGGTCAATTATGTAAGCTGTAGCATTAGCCATAGGGGGGATGGTCACATCAAATGGCTGTATCTCTGGTGTTATGCCACCCATATCATTGGTATCCCATGAAAGCTGATATTCACAGCTCTATCTATAATAAAAACGGAGATATCATTCTGGTTCTGGGATTTTTGCTCACCGTTCTTGTGACCATTTTGACCCCACGGGGTGAGATCTTGCGTGGAGCCCCTGATGGAGGGAGATTATCAGTGGTCTTGTATGTCTTCCATTTTCTAATTATTGCTCCCACAGGTGATTTCTTCACACCAAGCTGCTTGCCTATTGCAGATTCAGTCTTCCCAGCCTGGTGCAGGTCTACAATTTTGTTTCTGGTGTCCTTCCACAGCTCTTTGGTCTTCACCATAGTGGAGTTTGGAGTGTGACTGTTTGAGGTTGTGGACAGGTGTCTTTTATACTGATAACAATGTCAAACAGGAGCCATTACTACAGGTAATGAGTGGAGGACAGAGGAGCCTCTTAAAGAAGAAGTTACAGGTCTGTGAGAGCCAGAAATCTTGCTTGTTTGTAGGTGATCAAATACTTATTTTCCACTATAATTTGCAAATAAATTCTTTAAAAAAATCAGACAATGTGATTTTCTGGATTTGTTTTCTCATTTTGTCTCTCATAGTTGAGGTCTACCTATGATGACAATTACAGGCCGGCCTCATCTTTTTAAGTGGAAGAACTTGCACAATTGGTGGCTGACTAAATACTTTTTTCCCCACTGTATCACATAGATGGCCATATTGCAGCTGTTATTGGCTTCTGAAGTTGGACCATTGGTTTTCTGCTAACCAATAGGCAAACTTTGCTTTGAAATGTAGTTTTTCAGACACCTCCTCTTGAGTATAATTTTACCTTCAGTGCTCTGTAAAACCTTAGATAACCTGATATGATTTTTTTTTCACTGTTTATTTAGATTATATGTTTCCATTCACATGGAGTCTAAATATCTATAATATTCTTGCCCCCCCAACATGGTATTATGTTATTCCAGTTCTTGATGTAGCGAGGTGGCGTATTGTACATATTACCGACACTTCATATCACATATAATTGACTTAACACATACGAAGGCCCATACATCTGTATACGAGGCATGAAAGAATGTAGACAGTAACAAAAAGATGTCTGCACTTATATATGAGGACAATGTTAGAAAAGATGATAAAAGGTCTCAGAAATTGCTGCCAGGTTGGAGTAAGCTGACATTGTTGTTGACGGATAATGAGTAAACCAGGAATACAGTTGCTCCGTGGTGGCTCAGAATAAAGCATTAAATTATCAATCACTTAGTGGAGCCTTAGAGAAAGAAATTGACATGAAATGCGGGAGACCATGAAAGGAACGTGCAGTTAACAGCTGTTGACTTTCATTCATGTCTTTACATGGAGCAGAGATGTTTTATGCATTGTTCTGCTCCTTCGGGATACGTTCTTGGTAAAGCCTTTTATAGTTGACGTTCCTTTGAAATGCAAGGCCCTAAACTGCTGTTCACATACATGCTGGGGCAGGTACAGTCTCTTTTGTCTGAAGATTGGATAAAGAACATACAACAAAAGTAGAACGTTCTTCAAAAAGTTCAAAAATTGCCCTATTTCTTACATGCAACCTAAAGTACGCCGTATGTTACCGCAAGTGCACTGTGTCAACTACTCGCCATGGTCTCGGAATCCTTATGGGAAGGGGGAAGATATATTTTCTCCTTTTCCTTTCAATATATATAACAGAAGATACACGGTGCCATTCTTTCTTAACAACTAATGATATACATGTACGCCGTCAGTGGGATGTAGTTCCTTCACTCTGAAAGGAAAGTATGGGTGTGATCGACAGTGGAGGAAGTGGGGTTCTTCAGCTGTTTAACCCTTGATGTACCATGATCAGTATTATTTGTAGTGTGAATGGAACCAAGTGGCCCCTACGTGAAACATGAACATGACATCAAGGCTGCAGATCAAGCAGAGACAAGGACATTAGGAACATTTATAATATGAGTATAGGCAATTTCTTTATTTTACACAATTTCCAACCCTTGGACAATTTTTGAAAAATCTCAGATGACGCCTTCCAATGCAACCATATATTTATCTACATAATGATTCCCAAAAAATATACGGTAAGGCTGGCCATACACATTAGATTTTGGATAGGTGTCACGATGGCCATCTGATGGGATGGTAAGAACGATCCCACCATCAACGTTAACAAGTAAAATGCCTTATCAGGGGAAGTTTAGTTGTTAAAAGAAGAAAAGAAGCATAGCGAGTCTCCATAAGTTAAAAATGGTCAATTGTGCAAAATACTGGTATTTTGGTCCGACAACTGGACGAACATTTTCAGCATGGCCGATCTGTTTTCATCAGACTAAATTCTGATGCTGGCCAGCCATAAATGTCCATTTTCAGCAACTACACATCAGATTTATGGCCGTTTCTCAACCAGAATAGACAAATCAGCCATTTTGTCTGACGAAAGTCTAATGTGTATGGCCAGCAAATGGAGTGACTGAGTGCATGTTTAGCCTGGCGCTTCATTAGGATGGGAGAATGGATGAGTGGTAGTGCCAGCAGTCAGATCCCCACCAATCATGAAGTTACCCCGTAGTCTATCAGTAGACGATAACACCAAACCTTGGTACAACCCCTTTAAAATAATAATATTACGGTTGACAGAATTGGATGTAAAAAATTCTCTTGGTCCTTTAAGGCCAAAATTGTCTTGGTCCTTACGGGTTAAACACAACTGGTTGCAGTTTATATTGAAGCAGCAGAGCTCACCGCTAATTCTCAGTGTAATATGGAGTTGCCCGGATGCTTTTAACGACTCATGGTACTCCACCGTAAAATCTAGCGGACTCGTCTAAGTGTTCCAATCAGTAATGAGAAACATACATCAAGTAATCCCCACTTTTCTACTTTGCTGATGATCTTGACTGCATTTCTAATTGCTGTGCTCTTTGTGAACGTCCCTCTGCTCCCAGTAATCTCTGGGTTAATTGTGCCATTCATAACTGGCATTACCATACGTATAATCATTGCAATGTTATGTTGAATTAAAGATCACATACTTCAATGTAACCATCCATGAAACTCATATATCACTGACTTTTTTATATTTATTTATTTTTATTTATTATTTCTTTGTGTCTACTGAAATTCTCTTAATTGCAATAACCAGATCTGAAAAACAAATAGGCTATAACTGGTAATAATACTCATCACGAACACAGCCAAGCCGGAGGTACAGATAATATACAGTACCGAAAATGCACTGTAGAAAACAAGGCTCCATTGAAATCACAGAAAGGATGTTTTCATGGACAGGATAGGATCATGTGAAGAGATAAGTCAATGAAATTTATAGCTTTATAGCTTAATATACTGCCGAGTAATGTAATATAAAGCTTTTTCATATTTCAGGAACATTGCAAAAAACATTCACGCCCTTGAGAAACTCTCTTTTTGTACTGTTTTTGCTCATTTTACAACACAGATGATGGGTTTAGTGTCTGAATACCATTTCCAGACAGTATGTACTTTTATTTGAAGTGTTGTAATGAAACATATCTCAGCTTTAGTCTCTAGTCGATGTAGATATTATGACTGTGTGAAGATGATGCAGCAGCTTTCACGGGGGCTGATTTTTTTTACATTAAGAGCCTCCTTTAACCAACTTGTTTATGGAAATTTGTTAATGTAATTTTATCATGAAGGCTTTAGGCAGGGTGACAGTGGCCCAATGTCCACATCCAGTGCCATTAAAAAAAAAAATTACCTCCTCTGTGTAAAGTGAACTAGCTCATAGTAACAAAGTAGAGCTCAGTGTCTTTTCGGCTTGTACTGTCCCACCAGGGTACCATTCACAATTCACAATTAGTGACATAAATTTGGTTTACTCAAACTTTTGGGGTCCATGTATTATCCTACGGAGGTCTGTCACATGTAAAATACAAAAATACAAATATGTGTCCTTTCTTAACTTTTCCTCTTGGCTAGACTTGTCCAGATTTGTGTGTCATAAGATGACCAGCTTTTCAAGATAACATGATTTAACAATATTGTGCCACAAAGTTATATGCTATGTGTGTCTATGTGTGGCCACCTGATGGATGTGTTGTCTGTCTGTTGGTATATCTGGAAGATTGGTTTTATAGAACTGGAATTTATTTGCATATTCATTACCCATAATCCTTAGCAGGACGTCCTTGATCCTAAAAGACCCTGCAATTTGCAAGATGGCCTGAAAAGACAGTTTCTCTAAGCAGATTTTAGTACACTTCTGCCCAAATATGACAATTGAAGTCCTGGGATCAACATCCTATCCCAAAAATTCTATTTTTACTTTTAATAAAGATATCCAGTCCTCTCTTGAATTTGTACAAATTATCAGCCATCACCACATCTTGTAGCAATGAGTCCCATAGTCTCACTGCTCTTACTGTATAGAAGTCCCATCTATGACTATGGTGAAACCTTTTTCCCTTTAGATAGAAATATTGGAAGTCCAGGTCCCAGTAATACACTATGGTACCATCAATTTGGTCGAGTAGAACTGGCGGAGTATTTGGTTGTACAACAAGTATGGAATACAATGCTTTCTAGAGATGGGCAAACACCTCAAGATTCATTTCCTTTCGGGTTCGATGGGTTCGCTTCCCTGATTTATTTTGTGTCGAATAAGTTATGTACGAATCACACCTTAAATTGGCTTAAAAATATACAGTATTTATTTTTTTTCACCCATTTTTTTTTTTTACTATGCCTGTACTGTATCATCTACTTGAGACGGCCATTTTAGTTTGTTCGAGACAAACTAAATTGTTGGGATTTGGAATATTCGGGTCAAATCAACGGGTCGCTCATCTCTAGTGCTTTCAGTTTGGTTCGGTGACAAAGTTTTCCATACAGAATACAGACTACAAATGGCTCTTGTATTACATCTAGAATCTTCCGGAATGTTCAATGAGAGATCTCTACCCCCAAATGAATGGGACCTTAGTGTGTTTGGATCTACAACCTTTACTTTTTTGACTAGTTTTGTCTCATACTTTGGCACCAGTTTAAGGCCTGTTTAATAAAGGGGACCTGTCATAATTACATAGTACAGTTAAAAATTACTTAAAGGGGTTGTCCCCTTTCAGACAAATAATGAGAGAAAGATGTTATAGTTTGTATAGTTAAAACTTTTGCCTACTTCTAGTAGATATAAATCCATCCATGGTCATGTGATATACAGTCCATGGACACCTGTGTATTCATCACATGACCATGGACTGATTTTTATCCACCAGAAGTAAGCAGACTGTATTACAACCATAAGGATTTGCTACAGAAAGTATATTGGAAAATGGTATAACTTTTCATTACACAAGTAAAAACATTTGTCTCTCAAAATTTTTTTGAAACTGGACAACCCCTTTAAGTCCATCAAGTTCAACCAAGGAATGGGAAAAGATCATCTCTCCTAAAATGTTATATATATAGCTCTACATTGTATTGTTACCAGCAGTGTCAGACTGTCAGACACACCGCTGTGTCAAGGAGAATGGTAACAGCCACATTGTGCATTTCTAGGAGAAATAACAGAATTGTTATTTCATGGGGAATAGAATTATTTACTACAACATACTGATGACAGATGCTCTTTAATTTTGTTATAGGTTTTGCTTTGATAGTAGTCCACGACTGGAAAAGGCACAGGATGTAAATGGACAGAAGACAATACTTTTATACCTCCTGCAGGGTACACCAGTTCTCTCACAATCGTTGGCATGTGAGTTGTTGCGTTGGCATATGCTACAACTGGCAGAACGTGCACAGCCGCTGCAGGACTTTGGAGAGAATAAAAATGGGTTGGCAGCCCAATGTTATAGCTGTTTATATGTCCAATATGGGAAAATATACATAAATGAATGTAAGAACCTCTAACCGACAAGAGAGTAGACAATGCCCAGAGAAAAGTTACTAAAAGTTATTTAAGGGTATCTGTGTGTTCCAGACAGAGAATATGGCTTACTGAGACTCCAGCCGTAACAGTAATAGCAATGCAATGTGCGGATATGTGGTTATATAATCTGCAATAAGGAATTAAAGACAACCAGCAATTATAATAAAGCTCTATATAAATGGAATAGATGCATATTGGGTGGTAGCATGTCACAGGATGGATAGATAGATAGATAGATAGATAGATAGATAGATAGATAGATATCACTATTCGATTGGGTGGGTCAGCTGTTCCAGGCCTCTGTACAGAGAACAAAGCTGGAAGCAGATAGCTCTGTTCTCTGAGTATTGGCTGTGCTGAGTTACTGCAGCTCAGCTCACATTCACTTGAATAAGAACTAAGCTGCAGTAACTCAGCATGGCCACTACACGGAGTAGAGAGCTATCTGCTTCCAATTGATGGATGGGGGCCCAGGTATTGGAGCCCTGCAGGTCCGATATTGAGGACCTACTCTAAGGATAGGTAATCAATATCATATGACCAAACAACATCTTCAAAGACTTCAGATGATCCCCCTAACCTTTGGTTGAATTTGGATCACAACCACACAAGGTTACATATAGAATAGCCATTTCATGATAGAGTATCTCAAATTGATGTTGTTTTGAAAAGCTGGTCATCTTTTGATGTTATGTAGTCAGGCATTTTCTTTAACCTGCAGATTTGGGAACTTTTTTTCCCGCCCTCTGCAAGTTTCTATAAAAGTACATTTCTCTACTACCTACTGATACCTGCTGGTATGACTCAAGAGCTGTGCTGTATATTCTAGAACAGGCAGAAGTGTCCAGCCTGGTGCCCCCTCTGCCCTCTCACAACATGAGTTGTATATCTTAAAGGGAGTGTATTAGGTCTTAAATGTCCCCTAATCCAATGATAATGCTGTGTGTAGTTCGCTGACCAAACTCTCTAAATAAAATACAGTCCCCCACAATCTTAACACATACAGCCCCAAGACCAGACCTCGTATATAAATACAGACCCCAAATCAGACCCTCTAAATAAATACATAACCCAGACCTGACCCTGTAAGATAACACACAGACACCTCTTCCCTTCTGGGCAGACATTGTGCATTTATGGCACTGCAGGAACAAGGAGTGATAAGTTAGGATACCATACCCAGAAGACTTGATAGCTCTTCTAGTAGTCCAGGAGAACGACCTTTTTTCGGTAGCCTTCTGGACCATCCACAAGAAATATTCAGTAAGCATTTACTTGCCGTCTACCAGCGCAGACACAAAGCCTACAGCCTAATAGTGTTGAATTATATATAGAATGGAAACAATTCTAATACAAATAAAATTAACTTTGTTACGAGGCAGAGAGAAGCCTCCGTATCACGAAGCCACCGAGAAAATAAAGAAGACCTTCTTCACAAGCGATTGTTTATCCATTCACTAACATGGCTCAGATTAGATTTGGAATGGAGATGTTTTCTCTCACCTTTGCATCCCTGATGGACGATTCATTTACTTGGGAAATGTGGAAACGTATTATTTTCTTGAAAATGCATTTTACAAGTAATGGAGATAACGGGAGATGAAAAACAAAATGCCATTGTAAATGTCAGATTGTGATATATTTTTTCTCCAGGAAACATTAGTAAGGAAATTAGCCCTTCAAGAAGGAGAATACCTGCTGTAATAACAGCGGCCGGCACTTTGCAAGGCTTAAAGCAACAGTCCGTTAGATCAATTATAACTGGAATCAGCCCCCAGGGTGACCCCCTTTACAAAATGGATGACTTGAAGTGAATGCTACATAATGTGAAGAAAATTGATCCATTGTCATAGTCATTTATTTATCTGTAGCATATGCCATATTCAATTGTCATCTAAGGATAGGAGGGCTACATAGCGATTCCCAGTTTCATGTCAAAGTCGTACATGTGGCTTTGGTACAACATTCCTGCAAATTGTTTAAAGGTCTTTTTCTCCCCATTTTTTATAGTAAAGTATTTATCAGTCTCATAACTAAAATAAAAAGTGACCACAATATAAGTCATGCTAGGTTCACACCTGAGTTGGGGTCTCCATTCTTTCGGTCCGCTTGGGGACCCAAAAAACGGAAACCCAATCTGCTTAAAAAACGGTTACCCGCAAAAACTATAATGGAGTCTGCTCGATTTTTGCCCAGTTTCCCCCCAAAAAATGTGGTGAGTTTCCACATTTTTCAAATGGAATGGGGGACAAAATCCCCGAACGGAAAGTGTGTGCAGCTGTGACCGTAAACTGAGTCACGCCACTTCAAACTTTCACTTTCCCCACAACAAAGTTGCAGTCAGTATACACTGTTACGTGACTCCTGGGACTTGTAGGATTTACTTTTTGGTTTCTGCTGTATCACGTTTTATAGAGGAAAAATAGTAAAGGTGATTTCTACCACTAGGTGGGGCTTGGATGAATGTGCTTTGTATCACTGATGCATGTGATTTCCCTCAGTTTAGTGGACAGAGACCCGTTTGTCCATCACATCACCATGGACTGTCCCTCGCATGACCATGGACTGATAAGCAAAAGAATGACAGCAAACAGAGATGTAGAAAACCAGGAGAAATTGATATAGAAAGTATACTGGAAATTACCTGTTCATTATGCAAACAATGACATTCATTTTCTGAAACTGGACAATCCCTTTAAGAGTGTTGCTCTATAATTTATCTTCATTGCAGATGGCTGGGATACCTCCCAGGTCTTTAATGAATGTTCCTACACATTACACTTTCCTGTTCATACTGTGGAAATTCCTATTCATTATGTGACTTCCTACTGAGACAATTATAATCTGTTATTATTTTAATTATTCAGATGCACTTTTCTATTTCATATACTAATGGGGTATTATTATGTTAAGGATCTTGCATTTCAAACAGCATCCTGCATCCTCCATACACAGTGTGCAAAGTCACCATATTGACTGAGAATAAAATACAGTCAAATGACTATAATTTACTATTTCTGATTCCCCTATTCAACTCTATGGAGAAGAGTAATGCATCAGTAATTCTCTCCAGCCAAGAATGTAGACTGAGTGTTAGGAATCTCAATATCTGTACTCCTGCCTCTTCACCTAGCTGCCATCGTTCCCTTCAGTAGTGTAGCAGTGTTCACAGTCATCACTTTAAGGTTGCTACACCTGCTAGTGAAACTCTGCCTGGGCCTGATCAGCCAGTCAGAACTTTGTGATGCAGAACAAATCAGATGGCTGATTCAGCATCCAATCCAGGACTGAGGTGGAGTATATAAACATAGCTCTGGCACTATATATTGACTAGTACATCTAGTATCTAGACTCCCCGTAACTCAACCTGTTTTTTTATGATCTCCTGCTTTACTGATTTTGGCTTTTCTGGTCAGCCTCTCTCATGTTGATTTGGCTATATCTGACACCTGCTGGTCTCTACCATGGCTTTGCCTTCCAGTATTTGTCTGCTTTAATTTGGGCTATTCTTGTACTCTCTTGGTTTTTGACCCCGGCTATTGTATTACTTTCTCTAACTGCCATAGGTTTTCTGGTCTGGTTCTTAGAATACAAGTGCACCAAATAGTTCTGGGGTTTTAACCTGGGCCTGAAGCAGCATAGTCTATCAGGGAATTGCTTCAATAACAATTACAAAACACTCAGGACCCCTCATTTTTGTGTGAGTTTCCAGAGGTTAGACCACTGATATTTTAACTTTTATAACACAATAAGTTAAAAAAATAAAAACAGAGAACAAGCTCTTTTACCTCGTTTCATACCACGCATTGATGTTATATATCTGGGGGTGGTCTGCTCTTGACTAATTAAAGTAGTTTTCCAAGCAAAAAATATTTTTTCAAAAAGGTCTGGGTTTATAAGTGCACCCAAATAACTTTAGCAGTGTTTTGAGTGATTTATGGGTTTCTCTTGGAGCTCCTTGCATCCTCTGCATTTGTTTACATGCTGTAGCTTCCTTTTCTTTTATACTACAACTACAGTCATGGCCAAAAGTTTTGAGAATGATACAAATATTAATTTTTACAAAGTCTACTGCTTCAGTTTTTCTAATGGCAATTTGCATATACTCCAGAATGTTATAAAGAGTGATCAGCTTAACAGCAATTACTTGCAAAGTCAATATTTGCCTAGAAAATGAACTTTATCCCCCAAAACACATTTCAACATCATTGCAGCCCCGCCTTAAAAAGCCCACCCAACACCGTTTCCGTTTTTTCCCCATTAACACAGGTGTGGGTGTGTTGATGAGGACAGGGTTGGAGATCAATCTGTCATGATTAAGTAAGAATGACACCACTGGACACTTTAAAAGGAGGCTGGTGCTTGCCATCATTGTTTCTCTTCTCTTAACCATGGTTATCTCTAAAGAAACACGTGCGGTCATCATTGCACTGCACAAAAATGGCCTAACTGGGAAGAGTATTGCAGCTAGAAAGATTGCACCTCAGTCAACAATCTATCGCATCATCAAGAACTTCAAGGAGAGAGGTTCCATTGGTGCCAAAAAGGCTCCAGGGCGCCCAAGAAAGACCAGCAAGCGGCAGGACCGTCTCTTAAAAGTGTTTCAGCTGCGGGATCGCGCTACCAGCAGTGCAGAGCTTGCTGAGGAATGGAAGCAGGCAGGTGTGAGTGCATCTGCACGCACTGTGAGGCGGAGACTCTTGGAGCAAGGCCTGGTCTCAAGGAGGGCAGCAAAGAATCCACTTCTCTCCAGAAAAAACATCAGGGACAGACTGATATTCTGCAAAAGGTACAGGGAGTGGACTGCTGAGGACTGGGGTAAAGTCATTTTCTCTGATGAATCCCCTTTTCGATTGTTTGGAACATCTGGAAAACAGCTTATTCGGAGAAGAAGAGGTGAGCGCTACCACCAGTCTTGTCTCATGCCAACTGTAAAGCATCCTGAAACCATTCATGTGTGGGGTTGCTTCTCAGCCAAGGGAATCGGCTCTCTCACAGTCTTGCCTAAAAACACAGCCATGAATAAAGAATGGTACCAGAATGTCCTCCAAGAGCAACTTCTCCCAACCGTCCAAGAGCAGTTTGGCGCTCAACAATTGCTTTTCCAGCATGATGGAGCACCTTGCCATAAAGCAAAGGTGATAACTAAATGGCTCAGGGAACAAAACATAGAGATTTTGGGTCCATGGCCTGGAAACTCCCCAGATCTTAATCCCATTGAGAACTTGTGGTCAATCATCAAGAGACGGGTGGACAAACAAAAACCAACAAATTCAGACAAAATTAAAGCATTGATTCTGCAAGAATGGACTGCTATCAGTCAGGATTTGGTCCAGAAGTTGATTGAGAGCATGCCAGGGAGAATTGCAGAGGTCCTGAAGAAGAAGGGTCAACACTGCAAATATTGACTTGCTGCATTAACTCATTCTAACTGTCAATATAAGCTTCTGTTACTCATAATATGAATGCAATTCTATTTCTGTATGTGATAAAAACTTCTGACAAACACACATAAAAACCAGAGGGCAGCAGATCATGTGAAAATATAATATTTGTGTCATTCTCAAAACTTTTGGCCATGACTGTACTATGATGCATTGCTTTTCACTCAGATCCCCCTCACTTCCTCACCCTTCCTCTCTCACTCCCTCACACCCCTCCCTGTTTCCCTAGCTAGTCCATCCATTAATAGACCTTCCTAACTAACTCAGCACCCCCCCCCCCCCCCCATTATACTTACCTACCTTCCTGTCCTGGAGATCACTTTATTCTGTGCTGCCAACTCCTTCTTCTCTTGACATGCCGGCGCTCTTGCTCTATTGCGTAGACGTTGGAAAGTCAGCTACTTCTCTTCTTCCCGTCTGACAGCGCCTGTGCAATAGAGCTGGAGTGCCAGCAGATGTCAGAAGAAAGGAGGAGCTGGCCTCCCTTAAGGAAGTGATGCTCCATGCCCAGAAGATCCAGACAGGAAGACAGGTAAGTATGATGGGGTGAGGGGGGAATGTGGTATTGGTGACAAAGAAACGAAAAGTCGCTGAAAAATCAGAAAATATGCCTGGGGTGGTCACATGATATATTTTTGATACGGTAAGTAAGTTAGAAGTTAGGTGGGGGGAGGGTGTTTAGCTTAGTGTAGCAAGATCATTTTATCCCAGACAACCCCTTTAAGAAGCAGAAACAGTCCAGAGAGAAGGCGAGGACAGTTTATTACCATCCCTGCCCTCCCCATGGCTGTATACACAATTAATGCAACCAGGCAGTCAAGCATGTTGGATGCTTGGAACTACAGGAGCTGCTGGGTACTAGGGGACCAAAGGTATTTTATGACCTTATAATAGGCACAACATGTAAAATAAATAAATAGACAAAAAGTTACACTTTTAAAAAAAATCATTACCATACCCATATTACAGGCTCTAGCACAAACCTATGTGTCACCTATATAAAAATTACTGTAACAGAGAGGGAAAACTAATTATTTATTTATTTATTTTATTTTATTTATTTTTTTTAGTAGGAATTTCTGCTATAAAAAAAAATGAAAAAAGAAAACATGAAAAATTTGAAAAACACATTTTCCCTCCTTTTTTGTTTATATTTTCCCAGATATAAAAAATATGCAAAAATAAAAACTGCAAAAACAATGTATCCACCATGTATCTAAAAAAGACACACAAATTACTTGAATACCCCACAATAAAATATAGCTGTCAAAAACGCATATACCAAAAAAAAAAAATATGACCGGTCACGAATCATGGAAAATGACCCATTAATGAAATGGTTAAACACAGGTATACAGAGTGCAGATGTAGTAGACCTGAGTATAACCATATCTGCATATATTGTTGTGCATGTATGGAGAATATATTAAGTGATAAGAGTGCATGTGAACCTACAGTCTGCCAGCTCACGGAATAAAAAGAAAAACCATAGAGAAGATGAAGCAATCCATGATGCCCTGTCACCCTACATGTCCTAGGCAATGACATCTAGACAGGAAATGGTTAATTCCGCCTGGCCGTACTGTAAATTAATGTGGCTGTCGTGCGCGGTCTGCCCTGTGAAGCATGCAGGCTTAGAGCAAGTGTTAATCAGAATAAATTCAGCTGCTCTACATTCCCACAAAAGTTGGATGATTGACAGCTATAAGTTTGCTGAATAGGCTTCTGGATGATTTAATTATACTCATCATTTCTTCATTGTGCCCTAAACCATATTAAATATATGGGAATATCCGTCAATTGCCGCAGAGCTCCATTGTTTAATGACATCTTCCCTAGCGCTTGAGTCATAGAAGATCACTTTGTTCTTCTTTTTTAAGGCACCTGTGTTGTACCTTGGTCTATGAGGCTCATCTATTATAGGTGACCTAAATTCACAGTATTTTGAAGTACGAGGAATGGGTCCTCTCCAATTACTGGCTTATACCACTACATGATCTCCAAGTAATTCTTTAATAAGGTTCCCTCATTCAAATTTTTCTATAAAGCCAAGAAGAACTGGTCCACCATACATATCATCCACAAGGACTGCCCTCAGTTGTGTCCTTCCCCATCTTTTCTCTAGGCTTGATATACTATATTCTGATGTTTCAAGATGACCATCTTGGTGGTGCGAGGGGAGTTTGTATTACTTGTGCATTGTATGTAACGTAATTTTTTTTTTCCAAAGCTGGTCATCTTGTGCCACTCATCTCAGCATATCCCGACCTTTGTCTATATAGAAAATAGTTTGGTGTTCTAAAGAAAACCATTCTCCACCTCATAAGTGAAGCTTTGATTTATGTTGCACTGTGTATTGTTTTTGGGTTTTTGACTCACCATAGCAATGCTACCTGATTTTATAGGTCAATTGGTCACTTTTAGATGGACATTTTTTAGATGTTGGTTTCACAACAGTCTTGCCACCTGATTCTATAGGTTAATCCATCATAAGGCCCATGTAACTTCCTCTTTCCTTGATGAACTTTTTACTGTGACAAGATCTTTTGACTTTGGCCCCATCATAGTCATTGCACCTAATGAGTGGTCTATTGGCCATAAGGCCTATGTCACGTTGTCTTACCATGATGAACTCTTCACTGCAACAAGATTTTTTGACTTTGACCCCACCACAGTCGTACTACTAGATTTTATAGACCAATGGGCCATCAGTCCTGCAGCAAGTCACTTTTTCTTATCTTGCTGAACCCTTCTCTGACCAGATATTTGGGATCTTTGGTCTTTTAGAATATATTTGGGCAAACCAGGACCAGAAAAAAATGGACACCATGGACACCTTTGCTCAAATATCTAGTATCCAGTTTGTACGGGTCAAAATGTAGGATGAAGAAGCTTGAACACTGAATGAACATTGAACAAAAAACTAGGGACTTACTACGCAATAGTTTTATCACATTTTTTGATTCAAAGCAGCAAAAAGGTCAAGTTGGGAGGAAACAAGTCGGATATTTTTGGTTGACTGAAAATTGCATGAATGTCATTTTGATGGAGGCGAAGACAGTGTTTTATAGGTTTGTGGTGTTTATTTTCATGGTGTTTGCAACTATATATCACTTTCCCATTCACATGAATCACCTCAATAAGACAATAGTTGCTGGTCCTGCTGAATTCCAGACATGTATTATAACTCAGCTTGGTTGGATGCACAGGAATTATCTAAAATACAAAATCTGCTGCCGGCTAAAATAGAGGGAAAAAAAAAAAATCAGCTGGCAAGTAAGAGGTAAAGCCAGACAGAAACTATAAAATGACACAAAATTACAGTACACAGACTGCATTATCCTCTTCACCACTCATGGTGTATTTGAACTAGGGTGCAAAAAGATTCTATGATGCATTTTAGCTCCAGCAATTTTTTTTAGAATATGATAACAGTAATTTATCTTTCAAAAATTGACATGCCATGTACTGTCTTTACCTGTAATAACATTTAACGGGTATGTCTCTCTCCAGTCATATAGCTTAATGGGGAGGAGTACAACTGAAGTGGATGCCTCTTTTTAGGTTTTACTGTGTCTTCAGTCATTTGTATCAATTCCTGAAGTCTGGTTAATGATTCTGCAATCTTTTTTAATAACAAGCTGCTTGGCCTTCGTTTCGATTAAACTGTCTCCTTATTGAATAAGACTTTTCGAGACATTCACAATGGAAGAAATGGAAGAATCAGTAAAATTGCAGAAATAGCTCTTGTGACTAAGACATGAAATGTTACTGCTTCAAATATTATTTTAGGCGGTGGTTGAAGGAGGTGTTGGGGTGACACACCCCCCAGGATTTCATTGTTGTTAAAAAACAACAAAGGGGGGGCCGGCCCGGTCCTCCCCCCCCCCCCCCTATAAAAAAAAACCTTTCCCAAACATAAAACCCCCCCCCCCCAAAAAAAAAAAAATAAAATACCCCCCCCAAAAAAAAACAAACCCCCAAAAAAAAAATAGCTCTTGTGACTAAGACATGAAAAATTACTGCTTCAAAAATTATTTTAGGCTATGGTTGAAGGAAGTAGTGGGAAGACACCCCCCCCAGGATTTCATTGATTTTTAAAAAAAAAACAAAAGGGGGGCCCGCCCCCGATTCCCCCCCCCCCCCCCCAATATAAAAAAAACACCCCCCAAAAAAAAACCCAAAAAAAACCCCCCCCCCCCCACAAAAAAAAAAAAAAAAAAATACCCCCCCCCCAAAAAAAAAAATATTTATAATAAAACACCACCTATGTACAAGAATATAACTACTATAATACTGCCCCCTATGTACAAGAATATAACTACTATAATACTGACTTCTATGTACAAGAATATAACTACTATAATACTGCTCCTATGTACAAGAATATAACTACTATAATACTGCTCCTATGTACAAGAATATAACTACTATAATACTGCTCCTATGTACAAGAATATAACTACTATAATACTGCTCCTATGTACAAGAATATAACTACTATAATACTGCTCCTATGTACAAGAATATAACTACTATAATACTGCTCCTATGTACAAGAATATAACTACTATAATACTGCTCCTATGTACAAGAATATAACTACTATAATACTGCCTCCTATGTACAAGAATATAACTACTATAATACTGCTCCTATGTACAAGAATATAACTACTATAATACTCTCCTATTACAAGAATATATCTACTATAATACTGCTCCTATGTACAATAATATAACTACTATAATACTGCCACTATGTACAAGAATATAACTACTATAATACTACGTCCTATTTACAAGTATATAACTACTATAATACTGCTCCTATGTACAAGAATATAACTACTATAATACTACCTCCTATTTACAAGTATATAACTACTATAATACTGCTAATATGTATAAGAATATATCTACTATAATACTGCTCCTGTGTACAAGAATATAACTACTATAATATTGCTCCTATGTACAAGAATATAACTACTATAATACTGCTCCTTATGTACAAGAATATAACCACTATAATACTGCTCCTATGTACAAGAATATAACTACTATAATACTGCCTCCTATGTACAAGAATATAACTACTATAATACTGCTCCTTATGTACAAGAATATAATTACTATAATACTACCTCCTATGTACAAGAATATAACTACTATAATACTGCTCCTATGTACAAGAATATAACTACTATAATACTGCCTCCTATGTACAAGAATATAACTACTATAATACTACCTCCTATGTACAAGAATATAACTACTATGATACTGCCTCCTATGTACAAGAATATAACTACTATAATACTGCTCCTATGTACAAGAATATAACTACTATAATACTGCTCCTGTGTACAAGAATATAACTACTATAATACTGCTCCTATGTACAAGAATATAACTGCTATAATACTGCTCCTTATGTACAAGAATATAACCACTATAATACTGCTCCTATGTACAAGAATATAACTACTATACTACCTCCTATGTACAAGAATATAACTACTATAATACTGCTCCTATGTACAAGAATATAACTACTATAATACTGCTCCTTATGTACAAGAATATAATTACTATAATACTACCTCCTATGTACAAGAATATAACTACTATAATACTGCCTCCTATGTACAAGAATACAACTACTATAATACTGCTCCTTATGTACAAGAATATAATTACTATAATACTACCTCCTATGTACAAGAATATAACTACTATAATACTGCTCCTATGTACAAGAATATAACTACTATAATACTGCCTCCTATGTACAAGAATACAACTACTATAATACTACCTCCTATGTACAAGAATATAACTACTATAATACTGCCCCCTATGTACAAGAATATAACTACTATAATACTGCTCCTTATGTCCAAGAAAATAATTATTATAATACTACCTCCTATGTACAAGAATATAACTACTATGATACTGCCTCCTATGTACAAGAATATAATTACTATAATACTGCTCCTATGTATAAGAATATAACTACTATAATACTGCTCCTTATGTACAAGAATATAATTACTATAATACTACCTCCTATGTACAAGAATATAACTACTATAATACTGCTCCTATGTACAAGAATATAACTACTATAATACTGCTCCTTATGTACAAGAATATAATTACTATAATACTGCTCCTATGTACAAGAATATAACTACTATAATACTGCTCCTATGTACAAGAATATAACTACTATAATACTGCTCCTATGTACAAGAATATAATTACTATAATACTGCCTCCTATGTACAAGAATATAACTACTATAATACTGCTCCTATGTACAATAATATAACTACTATAATACTGCTCCTTATGTACAAGAATATAACTACTATAATACTGCCCCCTATGTACAAGAATATAACTACTATAATACTGCTCCTATGTACAAGAATATAACTACTATAATACTGCTCCTATGTACAAGAATATAACTACTATAATACTAGCTCCTATGTACAAGAATATAACTACTATAATACTGCTCCTATGTACAAGAATATAACTACTATAATACTGCTCCTTATGTACAAGAATATAACTACTATAATACTGCCACTGTGTACAAGAATATAAATACTATAATACTGCCCCCCAAGTACAAGAGTAAAATTAGTGGGGTTCTGCACCAAAATATAAAGGAAATTTGGGACACCCATGAAAGGGAGGGAGAAAAAAAAGGGTTGGGAGGAGAAAATAAAAAAAAAGAAAATGGGAAAAAAGGGGAAAAAAAAGGGGGTGAGGGTGATGGTGAAGGGGGGGGGGGGGGGGTTTTATGGGAGAATAGGGGGGGGGTGGGGGGGGGGGGGGAGGGGGCCCCCCCCTCCCCTTCCCGGGTGGTTGGCGGAAGAAGATTTTTTTTTTTTCCTGCGACATGGACTTGTTGTAATTGAAGAGTATTAAACATTGGCAATCTGACACTTTTCTGTACATTTCTCCTGACCTGTATTTCCTGCCCCCTCAAGTCTCAAGGCTTGAGTTAATCTATCGTAGACAGGCTGCCTTATGGGTTTCTATTTTTACCAACAAGTCAAATAAATAAATAATTCCCTGCCGCCAATATCATAGCAGATATTAAAGACCCAGGTAATGGGCACTTCTCTGACCTGCCATGACCTAATCCCATGTACCTGCTCTTAGTTCAAGTACTGACAGCTGTATAGATCAGTGTCCATATTGATTTCACTAAACAATAGCCTGGATACAATTATGTAGGAAAGTAGTAACGGAATGTACTCTACACACATAAAAAAAGAAAAGTTTTCTAAAAAAAATCAACAAAAATTTTTGCAAAACTTTTAAAGTAACGCAGAAAGGAATCCCTGAAAGTGACAATATCAAGGATACTTCATAACAACCAAAGTCATTTTTGACTAAATCCCCAGGTGTCCCAAGCAGACGGATTTACAGATTTCTCCACCCTTACCTTTCCAGAAACTTAGTTGAAAGGAAGTTGAACATGTTTGGTGTCCCAAAACTGGGTTGTTGTTTTTTTTTTTCAGCCATACAAGGTAGTCATTGAAGTATTGGTGATGTTGTCACCCATGTCTAGTACATGTACCCATGTCTAGCACCTGTATCAATATATAACACCTGTACCCATGTCTAGCACCTGTACCAATATATAGCACCTGTACTCATGTCTAGCACCTGTACCCATGTCTAGCACCTGTATCAATATATAACACCTGTACCCATGTCTAGCACCTGTACCAATATATAGCACCTGTACCCATGTCTAGCACCTGTACCAATATACAGCACCTGTAACCATGTCTAGCACCTGTACCAATATATAGCACCTGTAGCCATGTTTCATACCTGTATAGTATCTATTACCTGTATCCTCGTCAAGCACTTGTATCCACGTCAAGCACTGTTCACTGTTTCATAAAAAGACTGCAGAGCTAATACTAAAATGAACTGATGATAATACTGGGGAAGGTTATGGAGGCATGTTGATCTGAGTATGAAAGAGAAGGGAACTATGGGAAATTTATTAGGGAGGCTCTAGGGACCAGATTATGTGAGAGACAGATGAGGAACAGGGAGGCATTTTTACAGAATATGTAGAGCAGAAGAAAGAGGGCAGGACCTGGTAGTTCTCAATAGAACCTGCAGGCTGCAGGGAGAGACTTCCTGTTTGCACAACAACCCATGCATGAAAAAGACACCAGACTGTGATCATGGGATTTATTGAAGAAGTTGAAAAGCAGGATAAGGAAAGACAATGTGAGTAGACAACTAATACTATTAAAGGAATGATCTTTAGTAAAGTGAGCTGTGCAATGCTCAACTTCAATGGTGCGAAGCATATACTGTATGTCTGGAGTCCCTGGAAAGAAGATTCAGACTTGCATCTGGCAAGATTCCATTTATTAAACTTTGAAACAGAGACTGCGGGGACTAATGTTGGCAGGTTTGGGACCCTCCGACTTCTTCCAATACAAATTGAAGTAATTTATCAAGACATCCTAGCAAATCCTTGAAAGGGTACAATTCATATCACAACTACTGGATTGCCATATATAGAAACATAAAAGAAGTGGCTTCTCGTGACAGAGTATCACAAATATATTTATGTTTTTCAAGTCTGGTCATCTTGTGACACAGTATAACCTTAGATAATTTGTCTTTAGCAAAGCTCATAAACTGTGCTATGGCCCTTTGCAAATTGGAGGTTGTATGGAACCATAATACAGCTGTGTAAGGATGAAGAACCAGATGTTACATTAGCGCTTCTTCCAACCTTCTATAGTGACTCTCTATAACAGAAAGTGCCAAGCCTCACAATATAACCTTATATAGTGACTCTCTATTACAAAAGGTTCCCAGCCCCACACTATAACCTTCTATAGTGGCTATTTATTACAGCAGGTACCAAGCCCCACTTTAAAACCTTCTATAATGACTATTACAGCAGGGGCCAACTCCAACACTATATCCTTCTATAGTGACTCTCTATTGCAGGAGGTGACCAGCCCCACATTATGACCTTCTATTGTATTTCTCTATTACAGCAGGGGCCAACACCACCACTATATCCTTCTATAATGACTCTCTATTACAGAAGATGGCCAACCTCACAATATAACCTTCTATAATGACTCTATATTACAGCAGGCACACAGCCCCACAACATAACCTTCTATAATGACTCTCTATTATAGCAGGCGCTCAGCCCCACAACATAACCTTCTATAATGACTCTATATTACAGCGGGTGCCCAGCCCCACAACATAACCTTCTATAATGACTCTCTATTACAGCAGGCACACAGCCCCACAACATAACCTTCTATAATGACTCTCTATTACAGCAGGCACACAGTCCCACAACATAACCTTCTATAATGACCCTATATTACAGCGGGTTCCCAGCCCCACAACATAACCTTCTATAATGACTCTCTATTACAACAGGCGCACAGCCCCACTATTTAACCTTCTATAATGACTCTCTATTACAGTATTAATATCCCCACACTTTAACCTTCTATAATACAGTACGTCTCCATTGCTTTGTATTGCACACATCCTTTATACTCTATCCTTATCACCCATCCTATGAATACATGGCTCGGAGAGTCTTTGCAGACCATTTCACAGATAGTATTTCCATAACAACCCGATCAATTATTATTTGTATCACATATAATCTTCCTACCACATTATTTCTGTTTACAAACCCAGGTGTGTGTTCTGCCGAGATACATATACTTAGACTAAATTAGGCTGCTCTCATTAAATGCGGCACAGCGGGAGAAATGATGGGAGTTTCCTTAATCACTTTTTTTTCCTCTTGAATAATGACATTTTACTTATTAGGCGCTTACAAAAGGGAAATATAAACAGCAGATGCCTGCAGAGGTGTAAGTACTGGGATGTGGCCCTCATGGAGGTCGGCAAGGGCACTCACTGATCCTTGGTATGTCGGGTGGGCAGACATTACTATAAATTCTGCTAAGAATGATATGCCCTCATCCAAAGCCTCTTATTATTGTATTATCCATTGATACAAGGGCTAGGTAGTGATGTCTCACTTCTGCAGTTCTTCTGACAGTAATATTGCTATGGCATGGGCAATAATAGAGGGACAGTCTTTACATAAGGCAACTACCGTTTTGTACCCATATTTCAGCTGACTTGTTTAAATTGCACATGACCTTCTAGGTCTAACCTTGGGGGATAGAATATAGCTTCATAATGCCATCCTAGAAGTCCTAGGGGTCATAGGACTAGAATCATGCAATGCTACTGATGCTGTATAGAAGGTTTCCTATTTTGAGCCAAAACCCATAAAAAAAGAATATAAAAAGTTATAACGCCTTTTGCATGAGAGCTTTTACGCCTATTCTTTTCTGCTTGAGAATAAAGGTCAATGGGCCTGATTGCATTATGGGTCCCAAGACCCCTTGAGATGTATGGAGCTATAATATGGCACCCCAAGGAGTCTATGGGATCATACTGTACCTTTATATGACTCCAAAGCATACAGAGAAGTCATGCTCCATGGACACTGTATTACATCCATAATGGTGTGCCATAGGGAGCTTAGTATGGTGGCCTGTAGAGGGTTCAGCCACAGGGTTTCCATGTGAACCTTTCTATCCCAAAGTCCAAAAAATTCCGTTCTACTAAATAGATTATTGACATTCAATACAAAATCCAACATAATAATCACAATATTGAATATAGGTAAATAAATTAATACATAATTTTTAATAATGAAGAAATATAAAAATATTACAAATAGATCAATAGATCAAAATACACATGTCGTTCAATCTACATAAAAAGACCTGTTGTCAATAATAGACATATACAGTCCCAATGGGGCAACTAGTAGTCCAAGCATGGCTTGGAAAAAATATATAGATAAACCAGGACTTACCGTGACTCAGACAGACCACCGTTACCGACCACTAACGTAAATGGATTAGGAGATCAGGCTCAGATGGAAACCATCAGCAAGGCAACTGCAAGGAACCCAAATTACAGGTATATATTCTGTCCCTAAATACCACCCTACAATAAGGAAAACCTGGCATGCCCTGATAGCCTAAACTCAGGGCCACCGCCCTATTAGCGTGTGCCCCCGACAGGAACCTGACCCTAAGGTGACTGTCCCTATATTCTCCCTCTCCAAAAAATGCTAACAAACAACAGGTACATATAAAGCGCCTTAGTTAAAAGATAGACAAATCAAACTCCAATGAATCCGTACATGCAATCCCCACATGCATGTTTCGCTCATCAGGGGATTGAATTGGTAAAAAGAGAAAAAACCTTGTACAACTATGCCGGTAACACGAGAATTAAAGCCACAATGATATAAACACAAAAATCTCTGAACAATAATTCCCATTAAACACTGGCAAGTGTAAATATACCAAGAACCTTTTTATCCCCTACATGGTTCTTGACAATAACTTCAACATGCATTGAATCTGACGTGAGATGGTGCTCACTCTCGCAGGATTCATCTCATGAATGTTTGTGAGGTTTGCCCGGCAGTTTAGTTTCACACCTACCTTGTTCAGATCCAACTGGAACTGCCTTTATTAAATTATGGGATCTCTTCAGATCCCAGAGCATAATACGTGGAGGTCCAGGGTAGGTGAGTAAACATAACAAAACGCTCTTACTCACCTCCTGGGTGACATCCCAAGGTCCTGTGGGAACTCTGACTCAGGGCATGGGGCGTGCCAAAATCATGACATCAGTATTCTCACAAGACCACTGAGGCCCAATTACAGACGTAAGTGGTCCCCAATGGCTGTTGAGGTCATAAAGTGAGGCAGAAAAGGCCAGAACAGGTTGGAGACTGACACCAAAGTCCAGGAGAGATCAGTAATACTGCTTGTCTCTGCTTATTATACTGTAGTGTCTGAAGAGACCCCAGACTATAATAGTTGTTTGTCGGTGGTGAATTCCACATTTTGCATGTTGATCTTGAAAATTCCTGAATTGCCTATAGAATTAATGTAATTTATGATGATGAATATGATGGGGCCCCACAGGATGCCCTTGCTATATCCCGTTTTTGTAAAATGGCAAGGATGGCAAGATAATGGCACTTGCAACAATTTTGTTCGCAAGTGCCATTTTTAATGTCACAAAAAAGGTTTGCACATTTTTTTTTACAACACAATGGTGGCATAGGGTCTTTATGAGTCTGTCCCACTGTGTAAGGATGTCATTGCAACCATACCTACTGCTCTACCAGCCAAAGTGGCAGCTACAAGACCTGGGGCTGCTCATGCATCTTCCTTTCGCTAGCCAGCATTAGGCTGCCATACAAGGTCCTGACACTAACAAGTATCACTGCCTAAGGGTGACGTGAATAACTCTACGTAAGTTGGGAGAACTATAGATGATCTAGGTGATCTGAAGTACATCGATGATCTGAAGTACATCGTCTATGCCATCCCATTTGTCTCTAAGAGGTGTGCGGCAAACTCGTGGGCATAATGGAGAATGCATGAAAATCCAATCTAACTATGAATTTCACATTAAAAAATAAATCTACCTTCAACGGTGATGAAGAGAACAGAAAGGCCATACAAGTGCATTTGTCGATGTGACTTAACCTTCTAAAACAATATTTGCCGAAAATATTTGTTCGGAAATAACACAAACAGACAAGCGTGCATATTCTTTTTATGTGGAAATAAATGACGGCTTTTATTTGACTTGTGACACTTTGGCTTCCTTTATAAATAAAAAATAGGGAAAAAAGACTTTCATATTATTTGCAGACAAAATCCAGGAACATCTTTTTCGATAGAGTTTATTTAATTACTTTCTGCCTTTGTTGTGTAAATGTTAGATTTGGCTGATAGCATGCTCTTGTGGGATTTAAGCCCATAAAAACATGGTAAAGAGCAGCTAGGAATGATTCCTCTGGATATATAACCTCAATTTTATTTGATTTCCTTATTTTATTTATCTGAAAAGGAATCTATTTCTGGAGGTAGACTGGTGGTGGAACAATTGAGCAAGATCCTTGGGACTTGAAGTTCAAGGAGCCTTCAAACCATCCTTAGTGGCAAGAGAAGGGAGCTCTATAGAAAATAAAATGGGTCCTCCATTATGATATTAGCGTTAGACATCCAGGGCCAGGTATTTCTTCTCATCTGTGTCATGTTTAACAACCTTTGGGCCAAGACAATTTGACTAACCAAGTCTTGGCCATCTGTTCCTCTGATATGGCCATTGATTGTCTTCAAAGCCTAAAGGTGGAAACCATACATTTGTGCATTCAGCTGGTCCATCTCACAAGTGTCTTACATTATAGGGATCTGCTTTCAACAACTTTTTGTTAGAATAAGCCAGACCATAGCATATCCTCCTACATATATAGCATAGCATATCCTCCTACATTGACCTCCAGGTTCCAACTGTATTCTGGGAGAAACCATCAAATTTTATTTCATCTACAACATTACAGAGGTCCCAATAAAGCTGTAACAAGATCACAGGGATCATTTACAAATAAAATTAAGTATCAGAAGCCTCTGTTATATGGTTTTTGAGCAGTTGTATGCATTTGTATGGAAGCCAATTTGAACTACAAAATTACATTCTTCTTGGTTCCTTTACCATGGAGGAGCCTACAATAAATTGTTAGATATGGAAGACACACATACACCTACAATTATATATACCAAAGGAAATAGTCCAGTGACAGAGAAGACATGTAGTGGTGATCACCGTATAAAATATTTTTAGATATTTCCAATACATGGAACATAGAAAATTCATCTCTTTGGATTCTTTAGCATTGACATAACGGAACAATAGTAAAATGTATAAAATACATACCATGTGGTGTGCTCTTTTATCTGATATTCAATCCTACGATCTTCCCTCCTCTTCCTGAACGTCGTATGTCCAGTCTACCTTTGGACAACTATGTTACACGTTTAAGCACTGAAGAAGAACCAATTCCCAAATAGCAATAGCCTATTGTGAAGATATACAGATGTGTCCTCCATGACCCATCCTCTTGTATGGACATGTTCAGTGTATCACAGGTTAGGCAGCTTTTCTAAAAACAACATGGTGTCATGAGAAGTTATCACTAAGTGATATTCTAACTATCCTATATGTGTGATCAAGGCTTTGGCAAGCATGTTGTGATATTGTTTGTAATATTTCTTTCTTTACAAATTGGAATCTTTAACCAATTGGAGATCAGTTGAGTGTGGGCACACCTGTACCCCTCTGAGAGACCCAAACGTTCGCTCAGGATCGATTGAAGGTGTATATATATCTTGACTTGTTCTGGCTTCATGGGTGGAACCTCCCCATAATATTCTCTATTTAAATTATTGTTTGTGACCACCACAAGTCTGTGAGGAGATGAGACTGATGAGACTCTGTGATGAATTGATGTTATTTTATTGACAGACATAAAGACGGAAGGTAATTTGGAGCAGAAGGAGATCTCACCCAGCAAAAAACTGCAGCCACTTTATATGTTTTTTTTTTTGCATCTACTCCACAAGTAACATGTTGTGTAGTCACTGACCTTTTCCATTCAAGGAGGACTGCGGCAGATCTTCTTAGTATAATTTATCCCTTAAGAAAATGTTCTTCTTCTCTTCCCGCTGTGTCTATTTCTAGTAATTTATTGGAATTTACAGAATGACATCATTAAAGAAATGTGTTTTCCATTTTACTGCACCAACATACATAAGTTCCAATAAAGACTGGGCATGACACAAGAAAAATACAGCTCCAAGACAAAATATTTTTACATTTGTCCTTTTCAGTCCATTTGCAGCCCCCGAGTTGGTAATATATCTTTGTTTACATCGCTGAAGATCATGTGACAGTGTAATAGGTTCCTCAAGACATATTATAATATACCTAAGGTCATAGCGGCCATTCTGCCAATATCAATGTGTCAATTAACAGGCACTCTCATCTCTCTAAACGGCTTGCTCCTGCTTTCATCACCTGCACATATAGTGAATGATGGGACTACATAAACAGATCTTTAACTTTTCCTCTTTGGTTTTGACTTGGACTTGTGAACAGGAGGACAGGATTGAGTCCTTTATAGCACAACTGAAGGGCTTTGACCACTGATTTTATGCACCATCAGCCCCAAAATCAAATTGGTTCTCTTCTGCAAGAGATAGAAAACATAGCGCTAGCCTTCAAGTGATAGGGTGGAAGACTTGGTATGGTGCCATAAAATAGCATGCCCATGGCAAGATTATATTTTGGACCTGAGAACTCGTATACAGATATTTCTTTAGAGATGTCATTCTTCATATAGATTAATCCTAGTGAAACAAAAGTCACCTCCACATTTTACTTTACCCAATCTCACTTCTATTCTGTTTCCTATCCCTCGTAGGAGATGGTCATCGGACAAGGTTGTCCTCGTTTGTGATACTTTTTGGAGAGATAGAACCCTTATGTAAACTCAATCTTGACAAAAGAGGGAATGTAAACACCATATGTTTGTCCCTTCTTCGGCTTTTACAGTTGTATCCTAGGTTTTACATCCATATTCACTAACTCATCTCTGTCGGGGTTATGAGCATAGCCTTAAACTCCTGGGACCCAAATCAAAAGGTTTCCCACCATCTACTATGTTCTACCACAGGCACTAAGACCTCATGAGACTGCTATATCTGCACACCTTTTATAATTATGCACTTAGTCAGGGCATTTTGTCCAGCGGGTACAAGATTTACAGCTTTCCATTCCTGGTTTATCAGTCACCTTTACTATGTCAATAATCCAATCCAAGACAAACTCTTTACTAATCTGAGGCACTTTACTTACTTTTTACAAACCTTACACACTCACATACAATACAATCTCTCTTGTTTCCACTTTATTCTACAACTACCTCCCTAATTCTCTCTATTACACTCCAACCATAACAATACCAAGTCCAGCCAGTATTTTAAAGGGTCATTATGGCATGAAGAAAGCAAAAGAACGTGTACTCACCACACCAGTCCTCCTTTCAACCATTGTGATGTTTAATGGGTCTCTGCTGGTCTTTGCTTCCTGGTCCCTGCTGATACACTGGAAATGACTCCTCAGGCAGTCACTAGAAGAAGAGACCAGAAGGGATCCAGAAGGCATTAAATTGGAAGCTGCAGGGATCAATGAGGGGACTAAGAATTTTTTTTTATGTTTAATGCCATTATGGCCCTTTTTTTCAAAAAATTTTAACAGCAAGCTCCTTCAACTGTAACCTCTTAAGGTTCGTTCCCCAAACATTTGTATCCCTAAACTGTTCCCTTTAAAAGTGTGAGCTTCTAATGGAAAAAAGCTTCTACTTGATGTATCTTGTAGACATTTGGGGGGGGGGGATTTTTAAGACTGGCATCTGAATATATTATACTTGATGCCCCTGAATTACTAAGAAGCACCAACTTCTTAATAATTAGACATGTGGAGAGGTCCTGTGAACTCATGTCTAGTATTATTCACTCCAGTTTTCTGGAATGAGTTATAGGAAATTTGACGGACTGAGGCTTCCTTACCCTGTCCCATCTAGATTCCCGCTCCACTGTACCCTCTTAAAAAGTGCAGAACATGACATGCACAAGCTTAGGGTAAAATTTCCGAGGCAGCCCAGTAAACTATTTTCATTTCTTTTGTACCTCAGTATTGTAATTGTTACATGTTATATGCAGAGATGGGTGAACCTCCCAAGATTTGTTTAGTTTGAGATGACTTGGGTCCCAGATTTGTTTGCGGTCGAATAAGTTCGAATAGAACCGAAAGTGAAATTATTATTAAAATTTTTATTATTAATATATTTAATATAAATATTTATGTTATTTTAATTTTTATTATTTTAGTTCATCCGAGATGAATCTCCATTTTTACGATTTCATTAAAAACCGAACAGTTTAGAATATTCGTGGTGAACCAGGCTGGGAACGAAGCAGTTCACCCATCTCTAGTCATATGTTACCCCAGTATTGTCCCATTACGCCAACAGAAGCTGTGTAAATAAGTAAAAAAAAAAAAAGTTCCAATCATCCCATTATCATGTGTTACCCAAATACTGTGCCATTAAACCTGAAGGAGCTACATAAACAAATCATCCCCTACATTTATGTTCCTTCAAGTGTGCGAGGTCTGTTTTTAACCTCTATATCATGATGACTAAAAAAATAAAAAATAAAATAATAAATTATCCAGTAAAACTGAGACCAGCAACAAAACAATATAAACCAAGAACCAAACAAACAAAAAAATCAAAAACTCATTTTCCAACCTTATACGTGTCGTAACCAAAGGGCTTTAAGAATATAGGAAAAAAAAAATTGGACTCCTATCAGAGTTATCACAAACAGTACCGTTAAACATGTTATTACCCAGGGAACCATGTTGATTACATTTGATTGTCTAGGTATGTCAGGTCTATTGTGATAAGACATAACAGGCAAAACGGAACAATTGAGTTTTTCACTGCGGAGAAGATTCCCACCTCTGATTGCGTGAAATGAATTGTGAACAGTCACCAGTTCCGCTCTGTCTTGAAAGGGCCCAATCATTTCGGCTACTGTGGGCAATATAACAGCTGTCAAAATGTAACGATTTCTTGACACCTATCGAACTGAGCCAGGTAAGAGCCAATATCCCACCTCTTTGATGGGTTGTCTGTTCCTTTGTATATACCGTACAGCCTTCCAACCCTCTGATCCCTTGCCTGAATAGTTAAAATACCTTTATAGACACAAGACGGGAGAAAAGAAATAAGTTCCTTTAAATTGACAGTGAAAAATCAGCATGCACTCTGCTATATCTACAGTAAATGTGTGCCACCGTCTGTAGCCTATTGTTATGCAGAGCTCATTCTAATGCAGTTTTTTCCCCCCCCCGTTCAATATCAGTTTGTAAAAATACGCTACATGTTCACTGACCCTTGCTAACTAAATAAATCCCAGTTTGTGGCAGACAAAATAAGTCCCAGTACATATACATAGCGAGGATGGATACAAGGAATTGAAAACAAATCAACCATTAAATCCTGGGATCTTAGTAAAAATAAGTAGGAAAGAACAATCCTATTTCATTGTGCATGTATTATTCATTATCCTCACGAGATGAGCAGTTTTTTTTTTTTCTGTCTCATTTCTCTGTAAAATGCTTTTCCGACTTGTTTGTGGAGTTTTAGAAAAAAACAAAAAGATGACGATAGAAATGCAGTGTAATTGTCTTCCTGATTCTGGGTTTTTCTGGAGTCTCAGGTCTATTAATTAGCGCTATCCTACTGATTAGTAAGGAGAAGTTGTCAAGTGGCAGGTTTAAAGAGAAATATTATTGGAAAAAAAACTGAAAAATTAAATATATTCTTCACATAGCCAAAAACAGCATCTAGAAACCATGGCAATCCACTGCAAAAAATACTACATGGACTAAAATCAATGACAGGTCAAATGAATGATTGACATTGATTGACTTGTGACAATCGCTTTTGGCAGGGGGTTGGGATATATTAAACAGAAAGTGAGTTGGTACTTGATGTGTTCTAATCAGGAAAAATGGGCAAGTATATGGATTAGAGATGGACACACTTCATGAGATTTGTTTCCTGAATATGTGCAAGGTTCATCTGCCTGTTTTGTCTCAGTCCGAACTGGAAGTGCTATTATTTTACTCTGGGGTCTCTTCAGACCTCACTGTGCCTCTCTTGGGTGCCCTCATGGCATCCAACTCTCCATCAGTGTCATCCTCTGGACTCTTCCTGCCTTCTGGGTGACAGCATGGGCCCTTCGGTAACCCAAGGCCTGTGATTTGGTCTCAATGTTTACGTGGGGTGCACTGACAACACGGCCCTTTAACACAAGCACCATGAGGTTGATTCATGACATTTAACCACTAAGGCCCAATCACAGGCCTCAGCAGAACTGTGATCTCATCCAGGAGTCCAGGGGAGGCCAGAAGATAAATGAAGAGGACCACGAGGGAACCCAGGAGACATAAGGCAAGGTTAGTTTCAGTGTTTATGTTTCTTCACCCTCAGGGCCTTCGCTTATTATACTCTGGGGTCTAAAGAGACCCCAGATATAATAGTGATTCATGGCTGGTGATCCTCAAAAGTTTAGGGTTTGATTTAACCCAAAATTCTTGGAAAAAATTGCAACCAATCCAGTTCATTACAAAGCAATTTTGCTCATCTCTAGTAAGGATCTCAGCAACTTTGACATACAGTGCTGGCCAAAAGTATTGGCACCCCTGCAATTCTGTCAGATATAATTCCACACCAAACATAAAAAAGGGGGTGGACAAAAGTATTGGCACCCTTTGAAAAATCATGTGATGCTTCTCTAATTTGTGTAATTAACAGCACCTGTTACTTACCTGTGGCACATAACAGGTGGTGGCAATAACTAAATCACACTTTCAGCCAGTTGAAATGGATTAAATTTGACTCAACCTCTGTCCTGTGTCCTTGTGTGTACCACATTGAGCATGGAGAAAAGAAAGAAGACCAAAGAACTGTCTGAGGACTTGAGAAGCAAAATTGTGAGGAAGCATGAGCAATCTCAAGGCTACAAGTCCATCTCCAAAGACCTGAATGTTCCTGTGTCTACCGTGCGCAGTGTCATCAAGAAGTTTAAAGCCCATGGCACTGTGGCTAACCTCCCTAGATGTGGCCGGAAAAGAAAAATTGACGAGAGATTTCAACGAAAGATTGTGCGGATGGTGGCTAAAGAACCTCGACTAACATCCAAACAAGTTCTAGCTGCCCTGCAGTCCGAGGGTACTACAGTGTCAACCCGTACTATCCGTGGGCGTCTGAATGAAAAGGGACTCTATGGTAGGATACCCAGGAAGACCCCACTTCTGACCCAGAGACATAAAAAAGCCAGGCTGGAGTTTGCCAAAACTTACCTGAGAAAGCCAAAAACTTTTTGAAAGAATGTTCTCTGGTCAGATGAGACAAAAGTAGAGCTTTTTGGGAAAAGGCATCAACATAGAGTTTACAGGGAAAAAAAAGAGGCCTTCAAAGAAAAGAACACGGTCCCTACAGTCAAACATGGCGGAGGTTCCCTGATGTTTTGGGGTTGCTTTGCTGCCTCTGCCACTGGACTGCTTGACCGTGTGCATGGCATTATGAAGTCTGAAGACTACCAACAAATTTTGCAGCATAATGTAGGGCCCAGTGTGAGAAAGCTGGGTCTCCCTCAGAGGTCATGGGTCTTCCAGCAGGGCAATGACCCAAAACACACTTCAAAAAGCACTAGAAAATGGTTTGAGAGAAAGCACTGGAGACTTCTAAAGTGGCCAGCAATGAGTCCAGACCTGAATCCCATAGAACACCTGTGGAGAGATCTCACAATGGCAGTTTGGAGAAGGCACCCTTCAAATATCAGGGACCTGGAGAAATTTGCCAAAGAAGAATGGTCTAAAATTCCAGCAGAGCATTGTAAGAAACTCATTGATGGTTACCAGAAGCGGTTGTTCGCAGTTATTTTGTCTAAAGGTTGTGCTACCAAGTATTAGGCTGAGGGTGCCAATACTTTTGTCCGTCCCATTTTTGGAGTTTTGTGTAAAATGATCAATGATTTGACTTTTTTTTCATTCTCTTTTGTGTTTTTTCATTGCAAGCAAAATAAATGAAGATATTATTACCAAAGCATTTGTGATTGCAATCATTTTCTGGAGGAAATTGAGTATTATCTGACAGAATTGCAGGGGTGCCAATACTTTTGGACAGCACTGTAGACCAAATTTTAATGGCTAGATGAGTGGTTGGAGCATCTGCAAGACTGCTGGTCTTGTCAGATGTTCCCAGTATTTAGTGGTTAGTACCTACCAATGGTAATGGTTCAAGAAAATTCAACTTGTGAACAAGTGACAGGGTCATGGGTTCCCTAGGCTCATTAATAATTGTGAGGATCGAAGACATGCTTATCTGGTTTGATCCCACAGAAGAACTACTGTGACATAAATTGAATGGGGTTGCATACCTATGTAATGCTACAATATTATGTAGGTGGGCTTAATGCTATGGGTATATTATTCTATTTTATAATGCTATTACACATAGGAACTGATATACTATTATGTCATGGGCATGAGCGTGATAAGCCAAACAATACACTCACCACACAAAAAAAGCTATAATATAGCTATATAGACAAAAAAAATTTTGGCTTTTGGTAGGTGACAAAAAAAAAAGAAATTAAATTTGATTGTCGCCACTGCTTCACTCAATTTAATGGGAATCACTGGAGGTAGCCAAAGTACAGAACTCCATTGAAATGAATAGAACAGCTGTGCCCATTTCCAACCAGCCATTCCATTCAAACTGGGATGCATGTACTCAAGACTGGAGGGGGTCCCAACAAGTGTGCCCGTATCAATCTGATTGTCACTCCACGTCCTGTGGATAGGGGGTAACTTGTGGTGATTGGACAATCACTTTATATTATATATCATTACAAAGCCGTTGGTGCGCTGAATTCAGTGCGCTTTCAGTTTTGTCCATACGTTCTCCAATTCTAGAGATATTGGTGCCATTATTTTCAGCTACTGAAATCACTTCACTGTCAGGGGGGCTGGCCTAACTGCTTAGTGTAATCACTGGGCAGTAAGGAACGCCCCCCTGACAGAATACTTACATTGTTTTATACTATGAAGGGGGGAAAGGCATCACTCACAACCCTGCAATGGACGCTGAGCTGCAAGACCGACCCCTCGACAGTGCAGGGATATTGGTAGCTGAAACTAAAAGCACCGATACCTCTGCAACCAGGGAATCTACAGACACAACTGAAAATGCACTGAATTTAGTGCACTGACAGCTTTGTAATGATATATAATATTCCCTGTCTTAGAGGACATGAAAGGTCTCCTTTGATTACCAAAATGGGCTGCATCATTAACATGTTAACAATAACAAAATATATAATTTTTTTCCATGTTTACTTATAAAAAACAAACATAATATATTATTTGTATTTTCAATATAATATTTAAAAATATATGTACTGTGCATTTTCTTATTTTTTATTTTTTAAACTAATATAAATTATGAAGAAAAATATTACTTTAAAAATAAAAATGTATATATATCTATATAAGAATATATTTTTTTTTCTTTTTTTTTGCAGTTCTTATTTTTTATGCAAACTGCATTCCTAGGAAATAAAAAATAAAATAAAACCAGTAAAACAGGTAGAAAATTAAAATATTGATTTGGCAAAACATAATATTCTCCCCAGGCTTAAAAATATGAATTTAATGCGCTTGGCACAAGCAGTTTACTCTTTTATTGAATATGAAAAAAAATTATTTCAATATATTTTTCCGGGAGTGTTTATATATTTATATGCAGCAGAAGGATGAAAAAAAAACCCCCCCCAAAAAACGTAATTATATATTTTAAAGTGGCTTTGTATAGAATAAATAGCGCATGAATACAAATGTCAAATGCATTGGGCAAGTAAGAAGACAACATTTCCAAGCGTGGTTTGCTGACATAGGAGCCGTTTCAGCAAGTTTAGAATAAGACAACTTGAACCACTGTCGGAGGCAGCAAATTTTGAAGTGGATGTCTCATGAATACAAACCCATCTCTAAAACAGTTACACTGGCAAACCAGCTGATCGATGTGTGTCCAGTTGGTCATCAGTTCTTATTGCTAAGAGAAACATTGAGATGAAACAGTGGCCGCTACAGGAAAAATGTGGTATTGCATCCTGGCTGTTCAAATGAATGTACAACAATGTCCACCATGGTTCATACTTAATGTCTAGTCTGAATATCTAAAAGCCTCTACAAGTAAATGAAATACTCAACATATCTAAAATCTAGGTTTCTCAAATCTATAGATTAGTGAACGTTTTTAGTTTGGTTCAGGGTTTTTGGTTCACACCAAAAGTTTAGATTCAATATGAAATAGTTGTGAAAATTATTTTTTTTTTAAAGTTGTCTGAGACCCTGCAGGCTCCTGGGAATCTTTCTAACCTCTTTCATAAGACACCAAAAGCAAATTTGTATGTTTTATAAATCCTGAGATATAACCATTGAAAGTGATCCACCCAGTCTTCATTTTCTCTTCACTTCATGTCACACAGCCCCCTACTCTGTACACAGTGAGAAGCAGGGACAGCTTTAAAAAAGAGAAGTAAGGGAAAGAATTAAAAAAATGCAGGATTTCACAAAAAGGAGCCACAATTTGTTAATGACACAAATACTGCCAGAAAATCAAAAGTTGTCTGAAAGTTTAGTTACACTTTAATATCATAAGCATTACTATACAATCTGAAGATGGAGAGAAGAGGAAACAACTTGAGATTATAAAAGCAAAGTCCAGTCTCCACTTTCTGTAATCCATCTCAGCACCTCTACTACTAGAGACAGACTTTACATGATAACAGGCAGTAGCTAGCAAGTTAGACAGGAAGAAGTACCTAGTGGTCAGAAATTTGGAGCAATTTTTGAGCCCCCAAAATTTGTAATTTTAGATAAACAAAGCAATTTATGTAGTGCCATCATATTTCACAGTACTTTACAGGGACATTGTCAACACTTTTCCCATGTAGGGCTCACAATCTAAATTCCCTATCAGTATGTCTTTGGAGTGTGGGAGGAAACATGGGAAGAACATACAAACTCCTTGTAGATGTTGTCCTTGGCTGTATTCAAACCTAGCACTCCAGCGCTACAAGGTATCAGCGCCAACCACAATTTGCACTTCTAATGCTGACCACATTGGCTATTATATGATATCAAGTTTCTTGTAACAACAGTGACCATTGCAATAGTCAGAGTCAAAGGGAGTCTGTCAGCAGGAAAACTGATATCAAACTTGTAAATTGATTTATACCCTTTCCAAAGATGCTCTTGTTATTCTGCATTGCAGCTCTCTTTTTAGGATGTTATTCTTACGCAAAATAGCTGGCTAATGGCTTTAGGGGCATTTATTCTCTGTTGCTCTCAACTTCCTGTTGGGGCTTCATTCTCTGCTCTAGATAACTGCCACCCAGCTCCTCCCCCATTGCCTGAGTGATATCTTCACTTTGTCGCACTTTGTCTGGGGTTGCTTGTCTGGAGTGGAGAATGAAGCCAGGACAGGAGAAGAAATGCCCTTTTCAGCTAATTTGCATAAAAATAAAATTCTGATTTTCATGAAAATGGAGCTGTAAAGCAGAATAAGAAAGGAATCTTAGGAAAGTATAGAAGCCGCCCTTCAAGGTACTATCATCAGTTTGATGCTAATTTTAATACTTTAAATACTCTTTTAATACCTTTAATGCTCTTGCAGAATTAGGTTTATCTCTCCAACATGTAAAAGTTTATATGATATACTGTATACTGTATATACAGGCTATATATATATATATATATATATATATATATATATATATATATATATAGTAAAGTACAGACCTGAAATGCAACAATAGAAAACAGCAGCATTGATCTCAATTAAACATAAGTGGGTTCAGAGGAAAAGATCAAAAGCCGACTTGTATCCATATACTGTTCAGAAATATAAAGGAATTCACATAACATCCTTGTCTTGGCATTTTTAATTTTTAATTTTGCCAAATGATTTTATCCTTATACAGTAAAAGGGAAAAGGAATACTTTTTCAATTTTTTCTGACCTTTAAAAGCAATATAAAAAATCACGTCATTAGAGAAGAAAAGCCATAGACCTATAGAAAACACTATAGTGAACCTTGACTTTTCGAAAAGGGACAAATAGCAAGAACGATAAAGGTAGATTCCATCATAACCTGCACTAGTAATGGCTATAGTCTTGCCTATCATACACAGAAATACCCTGTTAGACCCACTTTGTTTCTTCCACCATCTTTTGTAGTACAGAAACAATACCTTGTGGCAATATTGTTCTAATTGTTGAGATTAAATTGCACCGGATACCCTCGTCTTACAATCATAACACAGCTCATAGGAAAGAAGAGTGAGAGGGTTTTCATGGGTCCTATAGCAATTACATGTGTAACTCTTTGCCATTGGTAACAAAAATGATCCAGTGTTTTATGTCAAACTACTCTTATAACAACAAGAACAAACATTTGTTGAATGTCTCACAAAGAAGTCTATGTAACTTGTGGCTCATTACTATTGTATACACACAGGCACGCATTCTGCTATTGTCTGGTCTATTGTCTACAGGTAAGGGAGATTTCCATTTGATAGAACAAAACAAAAAAATCTGGTGGATTTCAATAAGTCTCCTTTGAAATCAGATGTGTAAGGAGATACTGATACTTTTGGGGTTTGTTACCCAAAAAACACTATTATACTCTGAGATATCCTCAGACCCCAGCATATAATAAGTGGAGGCCAAGGGAGTTGAGTAAAAATAACAAACAGTTATACTCACTTTGCCTCATCTCTCCTGGGCATGCAGCAGTCTTCCGGCATCCTTCTCAGGTCTCTACCAGACTCTGGCTGGCATCACGTGCCCTGACACTGCTCAGTTCTGTGATTGGGCCTTCACACATGGGGTGCAATGATGTCAACTTGACAATGAGGCTCAATGACAGGCCTCAGCAATGCCCCCGAGGTGCGTGACATCAGCCAGAGGCTGTAAAATCCGTGAATGATGAGGATGCCATAAGACAGCCAGATGCTACAAGGATGCCAAGAGAGGTGAGGAAAGGTGAGTATAACTCTTTTTTATTTTTACTCACCTCTCCTGGGCCTCCAATTATTATACTCTGGAATCTAGGAAGACCGCAGAATATAATAATAACACTTCCGGTTTGTGCCAAACAAGTTTGGCCTAAAACAAACCGTATAGCTGAACCTCACGAACCTTCATCAACACAAATCTTGCGAGGTTCTCCCCTCTCCAGTACTGACTGGTCCCATAGATTTCTGTGAGTGCATAAGAAGGACATAACTGAACTAGAAAGAGTGCAGAGAAAAGCGACCAAGACAATTAGGGGATTGGGTGAATTGGAGTACAGAGACAAACGAATAAACTTGAGGTTATGCAGGTTACAAAAAAGACGTCTACTGGGAGATCTAATCACAGTATACAAATACACGAAGGGACAGCACAAAGGCCTTACTGTAAGAGAGGTGAGACGGTGAGAATCTGGAACTCATTGTCACAGTATGTGGTGATGGTGGATTTTTAGTGAAAGTCCGAGAAGGGTCTGGAGAACTTTCTTGAAAAGAAAAATATCACAGGTTATGGGTATTAGAATTTTGGAGATGCTAAATTGATCCAGCATTTTATACTGATTTTGAGTCGGGAAGGAAATTTTTTCCCTGACATGGGGCAATTGGCATCAGCCTCATGGCGTTTTTTGCCTTTCTACAGATCAACATTGGTTGAATTTGATGGATCTTTGTCTTCATCCAACCTCATATATGCTGTGTTACTATATATTATGACTCTGTGCAACTTGGAACTTGGATGATGCCATAATATTGAGTATGCACAAGGCCTAAAAGGGGTATGATGGTAGTTTCAGGTCATCCCCTATCCTTCTATAAGGCTGCAGGAGATAGCGTTCATCTTATTTTTGGAAGTTCCATAGTGGTAAATAAAGCAGCTGTGGACATATATTCATACCAGGCAAAGGAAACATGTTCTAGGGTATTACTGTCTGATTGGTGGTGGTCTGACCACTGGGACCCCCACCAACCAAACTGTTATCCCCTTATAATGAAGATAGGAGATACCTTGAAATTTGTTAACCCCCAGTGGGGTTGCCATACAAATGTTAGGCATCAAGACTTGATCCCAGTTCTTCTGGCTCCTTGGTGTAAAACTACAAAGTGTTTTAGACTAGAATGTGACTCTTTTCTATTTCTTATACTCCCATCAATTCACATTTGATTGATACAAGCCAATATATATCAAACACTTGCAGCAAGTTCATGCATTGTAATGTATGTGCCTTTCCTGTGATCATGGCACAGATCTGATGAGCTTTGTATCTTATACACAGATGGAGAACTGTCTGAAAAATGACAATCTTATAATTGTGGCCATTGAATTCTGAACACACATCCCGTGACGTGCGCACGGCCATACATTGACTTTAACTAGCTGTCATCGTGCTCAACATTCAAATGTCATTGTAATGAATCACAGTCATGTGTTATACACTGGAGTGACACATACTGTTCCATGGGAACCACGCTGCCTGTTGGGTTCTTATAGAACATGTGCATTATTGAATAATAATACTTCTGTAGCTATGCAAATAGATTCACACAAACTGTGTCTACTGTACAATACACCTGCATGTAGTACACACCAGGCATGGTCTGTGTTCCATCACATGCCGTATTACAAAGGTATATACAAATAAGTAGCACAATACTTCTCCATTGTACTGTGTGGTGGCACACAGAGTGTCTACAGACTAATAAGGACCTGGTGTGCCGCCATGCAGGGTCTGCCAATACAAAACAGATGTATGTAGCACTCTGTGCTATGATCGAGCCTGGGTGCTGATATAGAGTCCCAATCCAATTCGTAACAAAAAACTTCAGCATTCTGTATGATGCAGATAAGTGATTTAATCAATATAATCTATATATATATACAGTACAGACCAAAAGTTTGGACACACCTTCTCATTCCAAGAGTTTTCTGTATTTCCATGACTATAAAAATTGTAGATTCACACTGAAGGCATCAAAACTATGAATTAACACATGTGGAATTATATTGGCATTCTCTTGATGAGCTTCAAGAGGTAGTCACCTGAAATGGTTTTCACTTCACAGGTGTGCCCTGTCAGGTTTAATAAGTGGGATTTCTTGCCTTATAAATGGTGTTGGGACCATCAGTTGTGTTGTTCAGAAGTCAGGTGGATACACAGCTGATAGTCCTACTGACTGGAGTGTTAGAATTTGTATTATGGCAAGAAAAAAGCAGCTAAGTAAAGAAAAACGAGTGGCCATCATTACTTTAAGTAATGAAGGTCAGTCAGTCCGAAAAATTGGGAAAACTTTGAAAGTGTCCCCAAGTGCAGTGGCCAAAACCATCAAGAGCTACAAAGAAACTGGCTCACATGAGGACCGCCCCAGGAAAGGAAGACCAAGAGTCACCTCTGCTGCGGAGGATAAGTTCATCCGAGTCACCAGCCTCAGAAATTGCAGGTTAACAGCAGCTCAGATTAGAGACCAGGTCAATGCCACACAGAGTTCTAGCAGCAGGCACAACTGCAACAACTGTTAAGAGGAGACTGTGCAGCAGGCCTTCATGGTAAAATAGCTGCTAGGAAACCACTGCTAAGGACAGGCAACAAGCAGAAGAGACTTGTTTGGGCTAAAGAACACAAGGAATGGACATTAGACCTGTGGAAATCTGTGCTTTGGGCTGATGAGTCCAAATTTGAGATCTTTGGTTCCAACCACCGTGTCTTTGTGCGACGCAGAAAAGGTGAACAAATGGACTCTACATGCCTGGTCCCCACCGTGAAGCATGAAGGAGGAGGTGTGATGGTGTGGGGGTGCTTTGCTGTTGACACTGTTGGGGATTTATTCAAAATTGAAGGAATACCAGCATGGTTACCACAGCATCTTGCAGCGGCATGCTATTTCATCCGGTTTGCGTTTAGTTGGACCATCATTTATTTTTCAACAGGACAATGACCCCAAATACACCTCCAGACTGTGTAAGGGCTATTTGACCAAGAAGGAGAGTGATGGGGTGCTACGCCAGATGACCTGGCCTCCACAGTCACCAGACCTGAACTCAATCGAGATGGTTTGGGGTGAGCTGGACCGCAGAGTGAAGGCAAAAGGGCCAATAAGTGCTAAGCATCTCTGGGAACGTCTTCAAGACTGTTGGAAGACCATTTCAGGTGACTACCTCTTGAAGCTCATCAAGAGAATGCCAAGAGTGTGCAAAGCAGTAATCAAAGCAAAAGGTGGCTACTTTGAAGAACCTAGAATATAAGACATATTTTCAGTTGTTTCACACTTTTTTGTTAAGTATATAATTCCACATATGTTAATTCATAGTTTTGATGCCTTCAGTGTGAATCTACAATTTTTATAGTCATGGAAATACAGAAAACTCTTGGAATGAGAAGGTGTGTCCAAACTTTTGGTCTGTACTGTATATATATATATATATATATATATATATATATATATACTGTGTATGTAAATATATATTACACTAGTGCTGGCTCCTCATTGTTGGAATCACTAATACAGCGCGGCGGACCCCATTGACCCCATTGAAAGCCGCATAGAAAAAAGTCCTCCATGATGGACTTTTTTCACCGCCGATTTTTCGACGGTCTCTGCAACGCAGATGTGAATCCAGCTGGGCACTAGGTTCACACTAGTGTTTGGGTTTCCGTTCTTCAGGTCCACTTGGGGACCTAAGAAACGGAAACCCTATTCACTTAAAAAGCGGTTACCCTGTAGACTATAATGGGGTCCACTGGGTTTCCGCCCAGTTTCCCCCTGGTTTCTATCTGCATATTTTATATTGAATGGGGGATGGAGTCCCCGAACAGTCACTGAATGCTAGTGTGACCACAGCCTTAGTGGTTTAACATTAGATTATCGTATGTTTACAAAGCACACATCGTTTATGAAAGTAATAGTATCCATGGACAAAACAAAATAATGCTGCATATCATGATCTTGTGAAAAAGAGTCAAGGTAACAACACTGCGGAAGGTACATAATCTGTAAGAGTGGATAATCTCCTCTCCATGTAGAAGTACACACAAAATGTTATTAATAGCAAAGATGTTCAAAAGGAATTCCCCATGTTCCTATAGTGCCATGGACAAGGGTCACATAATATAAAACAATAGCAAGTAGTATGTGGCAATAAGAGATAATAGGTCCACCATTTGCGGAGAGGGGTACACTCACCTAGTACTTAGCTGGAAATAAAGGAAAGTGCTACATAAAGTAGCCATGGCCACAAGGGGTTTGTGCACACATTGCCAAGTGCATGAGATGCTTGAAGTTATTGTTTATTGATATACAAATTTTTAAAACACGCCTTTAGAGAGTTAAAACATTAAAGAAATAGTACTTATCGCATGGATCTGTAGGGTTCCTGTTCAAATTCTTCCCAAGTCCCCCATCTCTACTTCCTGGTCCCTCTCAACACACATTGCTTATGAGAGCCAATCACTGGCAGAAGGGGTGACCCACCTCAGTTACCTATTTTGGCTGAGAGGCTATTTTATGTTATGTCCTATGAGTCAAGATCAGGCAAGGACGTAGAGACCAGCAGGGATGTAGTAAGCAATAGAATTGGAGAATCAAAGTTTTTTTATGAGATGTATGGATTACACTTACCAATTCTGTAGGGGTGTACTATGCAGAAGTCACCTCCTTGCATCACAGACAGGATTACAATAGAAGATAACACCTCAGACTCATCATTGCATCTATTACTGACAATAGATAATATTATAGCTTGTCTTGTATAGCTTGTATAGCACAACAATATTCCACAGTGCTTTACAGACTATCTCTGCCTATAGCAATGACTATGCTGTGAAGCATATCACTAAATGATGTTAACAGAGCAGAGGAGAAGCTCAGGCAAGATGGCCGAACCCTTAATCATATACAAAAAATAGAATTAAAAAAATCTACAATTAGAAAATAAGAACAGATTAGAAAAAAAGTTAAACATTTCACACTCTGATTTTAATAAATAATAATAATTATAATAATTTGTTGACACTTTCCTTTTAGTGACTGCACGCTATAGGGGAACAGGGTACCAAGTGTTCATTTTCTCTGCAGCTCCTCCACAGGTGAAATGAAGCATTACATGGTGCCCACAGGGCTAGCTGTGTGATTTATTTATAATTGGTATTGCATGTTTTGTACATTTCTAAATATTTGTATATATATTTTTTTTCCACTTTTTCTTCTTCTTACAAAAGGCAAGGACAGAGCGTACGGTACAGCACATAATGTAGAATAGGTCTCACCTGCTGACCACTGTGATTAATTTTCACCAGGATCCCGTGAAAGGGGATTTGCTGTTTTCTAAAAAATGTAAATCTGTTTTCATTAGTTTATAAAGACTCTGAATGATGGAGGTTACAAAACTGTGCATGAAATAAATCCTCATACAGTTACATGAATGGAGCCTGCCAAGTACAATGAGAAAAGCAATTTTATATGGACACAACACGCAATTCTGCACATCTCCCACCACACCAAATGTTATTGTGCCCTTCATTTTACTTAATTTGTAACCTTCTCCACTTTACTTGACTATTATTTTTTCTTTTTTTGTGGATTTTTTTTTTTTTTAGAAAAGTACCATTTTACATTTATGGTTTACAATCTTCCTCTATCCTTTACCTCACTATTTAAATGTCAATACATTTTTAAGTTCTCCTTTACGATCACATCCAATTTTTAACATCCAAGGAATTTTGGGTCTCTAAGATCTATACAAAAAGAATGGTACAAGCAGAAGTCCTCAGAGGACCTCCACTGAACTAGTATGGTCATCTGTCATGGCCAAGTGACATGGGCACTCCCACTGTACCTCTTACAGACTTTCTTTATAAATGGGTGAAGATATGCTTTCTGTAAAGGTAAATGGAGGAACAAGCAGGGCTCATAGGCTTTCTCAATATATTTTGGTGGAGGGAGCATGACTTACAGGGTTCCCTATGAATGGATGGAGAGAGAAGACTTTCTCTATGATTGGGTAGAGGGAAGAAAATCAGAGGTTTTCTCTGAGTGGACAGATAAAGCAGGACTCACAGGCTTTCTCTATGAGTGGTGGGGACACAGGACTCACAGGCTTTCTCTATGAGTAGGTAGAGGGAGCAGGACTCTCAGGCTTTCTCTATGAGTGGGCAGAGGGAGCAGGACTCACAGGCTTTCTCTATAACTGGGCAGAGGTAGCAGGACTCACAGGCTTTCTCTATGAGTGGGAAGAGGGAGCAGGACTCTCAGGCTTTCTCTATGAGTGGGCAGATGAAGCAGGACTCACAGGCTTTCTCTATGAGTGGGCAGAGGTAGCAGGACTCACAGGCTTTCTCTATGAGTGGGCAGAGGGAGCAGGACTCACAGGCTTTCTCTATAACTGGGCAGAGGCAGCAGGACTCACAGGCTTTCTCTATGAGTGGGAAGAGGGAGCAGGACTCTCAGGCTTTCTCTATGAGTGGGCAGATGAAGCAGGACTCACAGGCTTTCTCTATGAGTGGGCAGAGGTAGCAGGACTCACAGGCTTTCTCTATGAGTGGGCAGAGGAAGCAGTACTCACAGGCTTTCTCTATGAGTGGGCAGAGGTAGCAGGACTCTCAGGCTTTCTCTATAATTGGGCAGAGGGAGCAGGACTCTCAGGCTTTCTCTATGAGTGGGCAGAGGGAGCAGGACTCACAGGCTTTCTCTATAACTGGGCAGAGGTAGCAGGACTCACAGGCTTTCTCTATTAGTGGGCAGAGGGAGCAGGACTCTCAGGCTTTCTCTATGAGTGGGCAGAGGTAGCAGGACTCACAGGCTTTCTCTATGAGTGGGCAGAGGAAGAAGGACTCACAGGCTTTCTCTATGAGTGGGCAGAGGGAGCAGGACTCACAGGCTTTCTCTATAACTGGGCAGAGGTAGCAGGACTCACAGGCTTTCTCTATGAGTGGGCAGAGGGAGCAGGACTCTCAGGCTTTCTCTATGAGTGGGCAGAGGGAGCAGGACTCACAGGCTTTCTCTATAACTGGGCAGAGGTAGCAGGACTCACAGGCTTTCTCTATGAGTGGGCAGAGGGAGCAGGACTCTCAGGCTTTCTCTATGAGTGGGCAGATGAAGCAGGACTCACAGGCTTTCTCTATGAGTGGGCATAGGTAGCAGGACTCTCAGGCTTTCTCTATGAGTGGGCAGAGGTAGCAGGACTCTCAGGCTTTCTCTATGAGTGGGCAGATGAAGCAGGACTCACAGGCTTTCTCTATGAGTGGGCAGAGGTAGCAGGACTCACAGGCTTTCTCTATAACTGGGCAGAGATAGCAGGACTCACAGGCTTTCTCTATGAGTGGGCAGAGGGAGCAGGACTCTCAGGCTTTCTCTATGAGTGGGCAGATGAAGCAGGACTCACAGGCTTTCTCTATGAGTGGGCAGAGGTAGCAGGACTCACAGGCTTTCTCTATGAGTGGGCAGAGGAAGAAGGACTCACAGGCTTTCTCTATGAGTGGGCAGAGGGAGCAGGACTCACAGGCTTTCTCTATAACTGGGCAGAGGTAGCAGGACTCACAGGCTTTCTCTATGAGTGGGCAGAGGGAGCAGGACTCTCAGGCTTTCTCTATGAGTGGGCAGAGGGAGCAGGACTCACAGGCTTTCTCTATAACTGGGCAGAGGTAGCAGGACTCACAGGCTTTCTCTATGAGTGGGCAGAGGGAGCAGGACTCTCAGGCTTTCTCTATGAGTGGGCAGAGGGAGCAGGACTCTCAGGCTTTCTCTATGAGAGGGCAGATGAAGCAGGACTCTCAGGCTTTCCCTATGAGTGGGCAGAGGTAGCAGGACTCTCAGGCTTTCTCTATGAGTGGGCAGAGGTAGCAGGACTCTCAGGCTTTCTCTATGAGTGGGCAGAGGGAGCAGGACTCACAGGCTTTCTCTATAACTGGGCAGAGGTAGCAGGACTCACAGGCTTTCTCTGAGTGGGCAGAGGGAGCAGGACTCTCAGGCTTTCTCTATGAGTGGGCAGAGGGAGCAGGACTCACAGGCTTTCTTTATGAGTGGGCAGAAGAAGCAGGACTCACAGGCTTTCTCTATGAGTAGGCAGAGGGAGCAGGACTCTCAGGCTTTCTCTATGAGTGGGCAGAGGGAGCAGGACTCACAGGCTTTCTCTATAACTGGGCAGAGGTAGCAGGACTCACAGGCTTTCTCTATGAGTGGGCAGAGGGAGCAGGACTCTCAGGCTTTCTCTATGAGTGGGCAGATGAAGCAGGACTCTCAGGCTTTCTCTATGAGTGGGCAGAGGTAGCAGGACTCTCAGGCTTTCTCTATGAGTGGGCAGAGGTAGCAGGACTCTCAGGCTTTCTCTATGAGTGGGCAGAGGGAGCAGGACTCACAGGCTTTCTCTATAACTGGGCAGAGGTAGCAGGACTCACAGGCTTTCTCTGAGTGGGCAGAGGGAGCAGGACTCTCAGGCTTTCTCTATGAGTCGGCAGAGGGAGCAGGACTCACAGGCTTTCTTTATGAGTGGGCAGAGGAAGCAGGACTCACAGGCTTTCTCTATGAGTAGGCAGAGGGAGCAGGACTCTCAGGCTTTCTCTATGAGTGGGCAGATGAAGCAGGACTCACAGGCTTTCTCTATAACTGGGCAGAGGTAGCCGGACTCACAGGCTTTCTCTATGAGTGGGCAGAGGGAGCAGGACTCTCAGGCTTTCTCTATGAGTGGGCAGAGGGAGCAGGACTCTCAGGCTTTCTTTATGAGTGGGCAGATGAAGCAGGACTCACAGGCTTTCTCTATGAGTGGGCAGAGGTAGCAGGACTTTCAGGCTTTCTCTATGAGTGGGCAGAGGTAACAGGACTCACAGGCTTTCTCTATGCGTGGCCAGAGGTAGCAGGACTCACAGGCTTTCTCTATGAGTGGGCAGAGGTAGCAGGACTCTCAGGCTTTCTCTATGAGTGGGCAGAGGGAGCAGGACTCTCAGGCTTTCTCTATGAGTGGGCAGAGGTAGCAGGACTCACAGGCTTTCTCTATAACTGGGCAGAGGGAGCAGGACTCTCAGGCTTTCTCTATAACTGGGCAGAGGTAGCAGGACTCACAGGCTTTCTCTGAGTGGGCAGAGGGAGCAGGACTCACAGGCTTTCTCTATAACTGGGCAGAGGTAGCAGGACTCACAGGCTTTCTCTGAGTGGGCAGAGGGAGCAGGACTCTCAGGCTTTCTCTATGAGTGGGCAGAGGGAGCAGGACTCTCAGGCTTTCTCTATGAGTGGGCAGAGGGAGCAGGACTCACAGGCTTTCTCTATGAGTAGGCAGAGGGAGCAGGACTCTCAGGCTTTCTCTATGAGTGGGCAGAGGGAGCAGGACTCACAGGCTTTCTCTATAACTGGGCAGAGGTAGCAGGACTCACAGGCTTTCTCTATGAGTGGGCAGAGGGAGCAGGACTCTCAGGCTTTCTCTATGAGTGGGCAGATGAAGCAGGACTCTCAGGCTTTCTCTATGAGTGGGCAGAGGTAGCAGGACTCTCAGGCTTTCTCTATGAGTGGGCAGAGGTAGCAGGACTCTCAGACTTTCTCTATGAGTGGGCAGAGGGAGCAGGACTCACAGGCTTTCTCTATAACTGGGCAGAGGTAGCAGGACTCACAGGCTTTCTCTGAGTGGGCAGAGGGAGCAGGACTCTCAGGCTTTCTCTATGAGTGGGCAGAGGGAGCAGGACTCACAGGCTTTCTTTATGAGTGGGCAGAGGAAGCAGGACTCACAGGCTTTCTCTATGAGTAGGCAGAGGGAGCAGGACTCTCAGGCTTTCTCTATGAGTGGGCAGATGAAGCAGGACTCACAGGCTTTCTCTATAACTGGGCAGAGGTAGCCGGACTCACAGGCTTTCTCTATGAGTGGGCAGAGGGAGCAGGACTCTCAGGCTTTCTCTATGAGTGGGCAGAGGGAGCAGGACTCTCAGGCTTTCTTTATGAGTGGGCAGATGAAGCAGGACTCACAGGCTTTCTCTATGAGTGGGCAGAGGTAGCAGGACTCTCAGGCTTTCTCTATGAGTGGGCAGAGGTAACAGGACTCACAGGCTTTCTCTATGCGTGGCCAGAGGTAGCAGGACTCACAGGCTTTCTCTATGAGTGGGCAGAGGTAGCAGGACTCTCAGGCTTTCTCTATGAGTGGGCAGAGGGAGCAGGACTCTCAGGCTTTCTCTATGAGTGGGCAGAGGTAGCAGGACTCACAAGCTTTCTCAATGAGTGGGCAAAGGTAGCAGAACTCTCAGGCTTGCAGAGGAAGCAGGACTCACAGGCTTTCTCTATGAGTGGGCAGAGGGAGCAGTACTCTCAGGCTTTCTCTATGAGTGGGCAGAGGGAGCAGGACTCACAGGCTTTCTCTATAACTGGGCAGAGGGAGCAGGACTCTCAGGCTTTCTCTATAACTGGGCAGAGGTAGCAGGACTCACAGGCTTTCTTTAAGAGCAGGTGAAGGGAAAAGAACTCAGACTTTTTCTATGACTGGGCAGTGGAAGCAAGACTCAGGCTTTTTGTAAGCGTGGGCAGAGCAAGCACAACTCACAATTTTTCTCTGAGTGTGTAGAGGGAACAGGACTTACAGGCTTTCCCTGTGCATCTAAGGTAAAATTGACAAACCTTTTATTACAAATGTACACATTTTCTGCAGTGTCTTTTTCCCACTATATGCTGGGACTGTGAGACACATCTTGCTAGTAGTTGTAGCTTAGTAGTGGTTAATATGCACAGACCGAGGCGTAGCGTGAAGCTCCTGTAACCTAGTCCAAAATCTGTAATGAGGCCCCTACCTACCTTATGCCATTTTGAATAGTGGTATAATTTACATGGCAGAGGGAACTTTGGACCCCCTTCAGGGTCTAGGCCCATGTCCCGGTAGCGACTACTACCATTGCACCCCCTATAGCAACCCCCCTGTGCACAGGAAACGACTCTCGATGTACCTCATATAAATCCAATTGTGTTGCATCTTTATACACATGATATATTATAACTTATATATAACTTCTGTCTACATGGCTATCCTTAAATAAAATGGAAATTCTATAAGCGCAGACAAGATGGACTCTGTGGGCTTCTCTGCCATCACTTTTCTATGTTTCGATGTGTTGCAGCTAATCCAGGTATGGCCTCACTGACTTGAGTTTTCCTGAACTCTTTTACATCTTCGGTGCTGGTCTGCAGTCACGTAGGATTTTATACCTATTGTCTCCTCAATAGACTCCTGCTGACAATGGTATGACCACTGAAGCACACGTCTATATAAATGTCACGCTGAGCATTTTCCAGTAAGCTGGACATGCATAAATTGCCTTAACACACACATCTCTCCCTGTGACACATGGATATATTATTCTTTATTACTTTGGAGGAAGGAAAACAATTTCACTCCTCCTCTGGTAACAAGCCTTCTTTATGCTGCTGCAGCCTGGACTGTAAGTCTTGGCTATTTCCTCTTTATTGCTTTTCTGCACTGAATTCAAGCCTGGAATAACAGCGATTACATTGTACATTATGAGTTACATCCCGGCTGCGTCACCTGCTCAAGATGCTCAGTTACAGAGGTGAAGGCAATCTCCTGGCTCACCAACAGAGTGCTGCCAGTATGGCTCACCTGCAGATAGAATAGATTTGTACATTGACTATTAATACATATGCAAATGGTACAAGGAATGTTCTATGGATAGACTTTATGTTATATTATATTATATTATAGTCTTAAAGTATTAGATTTTCACTCTCATCATGTAACAGAACATCCATTAAAAATTCTGGCCACCCTGAGCAATGACGTCTCTTGTGCTCATTGTAGTCCCTGCTGTGCACACTAGTGGGCGGTAAGAGCTTCTATGCAGCAACTTCAGGATCTGGAGACTGGTGAGCTTTATACTATGCCTGTCATCCAGCTGGAAAGGACATTCGGGAGGGACATTTTTTGGAAAACACTGTTTACCAGCTGCTCTTACCCAATATGTTATATGGATTGTGTTGGACTACAGAAAATTTTTATCTTATCTTAGAAAGGCCCCTTTATGGAAGTCTCCAATTTACTCTATGGTTGGCATACATGCAAAGAAAATTAAAGAAATTTGGTGAATATGGTTGGGACTTAGCGTAAGCATCCTAAGCATGTCACCAGATCTGGATCACTTACATCCTCTGATCCTCACACTAAACATTTTGTTTTTTACCCTGATCCATTCAGCAATTCCAAAGATATAAGCCCTGTTTGTGATAATGCAAATTAGAGTCTACTAGCCAAGTGGGCGGTAACATTGTGGTTCCACTGGAGGTGGGGTCTTCATATGTCATGTAGTGTTAACGCCCACTTGGCTACTATACTTAAATTTGTATCCACACTGACAGGGCTTATATATTTGGAATGGCTGAACAGATTTGGATAAATAAAACATCAAAATGCTCAGGGAGACAGCGTCGATCAGATGATGTATTTCACTGGGCTTTTTAGACTTGGTGACAGGTTCTCTTTAAATCTATTGAAATGTGCTAGTTGGTTATTTCTTGGTAAATTTTCTGTGAGTTTATGAAGAATTTTGCTGTTATTAAAGGGGTTGACTTAGAGTCCTTTAGAGTACATGAGCATTAGAGTGAGGGTTCCCTACTTGTGGTCCTCCCCTAGCTAGATAGGAATGACACTGACAAGGGTATGCAGACTATAGAGGCAGACTACAAAATGTGGGTGCTATGGAGCTGCTGGAGAAAGGGCACCCAGCTTTTGTTAGTCCCACACCTCCTGCTACTATGTAGTGAGACGTCTCGCCCTAGAGGAACTTCATTGTTAGTGATAGCGAGCACAAGTGAAGGCAACAAGTCAGAGGATTAAAAGGACACAAAGGAAGAAACAAACAGCAAGGTCTTCGGTGCTGGGGCAGCAAAACCTGACCCAATGAAGGGGACTATTAACGTTTTTGCTATAGAGACATATTATAATTACCTTTCATGTTTATCTTAGTCGGCCCACACTTAACACATGACTGCTGAAGACATTTGGTATATTATTACCGCCTGTCCTGTGGTATATAAATCCTGTATAAATAGAAGAGACTTTTTTCCCCTCAAGGCTTAAGAAGAGAAAATGTCCCGAGGAGAAAATTTCAATTTCCGTGCATGTTTCCTGGCTCTTTCCATCTCTAAAATGGCATGAAACAGTGCACACAAACGTTTTAAGGATTTAACTTCTGCTTAAAGGGATTACCTCCTGCATTAAGGAGTTTGCACTGCTGAGCCAAGGTTAAGCGAATGCAATGCCAGGAATCACTTTAGCAGCAGTTTAGTCCTTTCCGGTGACTTGTCTCTCTGGCTCTGACTTGTTGAACACAAGATCATTATCAAAAATACAGATTCATTTTAATCGTCTGGTCACGTATGTCTTGGTTCCTTTAAATGTTACTTTCATCAGACCAAATAAATCCCTTAAGGCCATATAATACTGTCTGACTTGATTTACGTGTGAGGTCTCTAGCTTGTAGGTTTCTTACTGTTGCAAAACTACAACTCTTAGTATATTGGAGAGTCATAGGCTGGAGATTACTACTGGATGTTGTGTACGAGTTCACTATTTCAATAACAGTTCATTAGACCAAATATTCAATAGTTGTATCTGAAAGAGAAGCTGTCACCAGAATTTGCAGTCTAAAATTTCTCACCCATGTTAGATTAATCATGGCCCAACCAGTTGATTTTGGTGATGACAGTCAACATGTATGAGGATTTCCCAATTCCCCCTTATATAGAATATCGAGGAGAAGAAGGATTAAGAATGTTGAATGTAGCACTCATACTATAGTGGAATGTGAAGGACCAGACTATAAGACATGTCGGTCTAAGTGGTGGCAGTGATGGTATCTGTGGCAGCATCAGTGGCAGTACACCCCCTTAAATAGAAGAGATTTTTTTTAGATTAGCACAGTCATTTTGCTGTTAGAACAGTGGTTTGAAACTCTTTGACACCCACAAAAACCTATAAGAAAAGATTTTTCACTAACAGGACTGACTTTATCAGTAAAAACTATGTTAAAAAAATCTGTGGACAGATCAAACTGCACTATTGCAAGACAGACTTAGACAAAATTAGGTTATTGGCAATGAAAGAGTTAACTGCCACTTGTCTATCTCTATTACTGCTGTTGACAGGATCACACAGCACAGATATTCTCCCTCACTCCTATATAGCTCGTATCAGTGATCTGTATCATGCAGTGATGAATAACACATCCATCCTCTACATCCACCATCACTGAAATGCGTCGTGTCCCTGCACACACTATGTTATATACTGTATATGACATCAGGACTTTTAAGGTGTCCATCTACCACTGACTATTGGCTGAGAGGCTGTCAGGTGGCGACAGAACATCACATTGATTCACAAGGCCTGTGTCTCTTCTGTATTTTTACTGTGCAATACATGTGATGGCAGCCATTTTAGTTTGTCCGAGACAAATTGCCATTTATTTGGTTCAGTTAAAAAATGAACAAAAAATTGAATATTTGGGTCAAACCCAGTTTGTGATAAATCAGTTTGTCCATTTCTAAATGAACCCTTTCCACATTTTCATCTTTCCACTCATAATACTCTTTTGTGCCCTTTTTATATGTTGGTATTTTATATTACTTTATCTATTCATCTACTAGATTCCTGAACACAATTTACGTGAGTTTCTAAAGTAAATGGAAACCTTGTAGATATTCACCATTTATGATAAATACAATGAAAAAAATAAAGAAATTCATAGCTACATACAGTATAAACAATCAGAAGCCCTGACGTAAACTTTCACAAGAGGATACAATACGTTCTTTGTCCATTGTCTGTGGATGTTTATGCTTTCAGTTGCTTTTCATCTGTATGGAGTTATGTGAAGTGCATGAGCTCGCCCTGATGCTGCTTTTGTTAATGTACCTGCTTTACGCTTACTTTATAATGGAGGCAAGACTTTGCACATTATGCAGATGAAAAAAGCGGAAATATTATATATGTTATGAGAAGTTGAACAATGACGTAACAATGGTAAGCTGTATAAAAAGTTACAGACCAAAAGGGAATGTGCCACAAAAAAAAAAAATATATATATATATATACAGTGTAAATATATATATATATATATATATATATATATATATACTGTATATATTACTGTTTTTAATTAATTTTAGGATTTTCTTGTATTTTTTTTACACTTCAGTAAATATTGAAAAATAAAGATTTTTTTTGGTTTTTATTATTTCCCACTGTTGAAAACTACAGGGAACAGCATCATTGTGTCAATGAAGTCAATTCAAGCTGAGCTGCAGTAACAGTGCTTAGCCACTAGACAGAACATAGAGGCAACATACCCCAAACAGCTGATCGGAGCTTGAGCTGGCTGTCACATATGATATATACAGTGTGTATATATATATATCTATATATATATATATATAGATATTTATATATATATATATAGATATATAGATATCTATATATATATATATATATATATATATATAATCCTTGACAACCGTTTTAAGGACCTCTGATGTTTGATGTCATCAAAGCTACTTGTCATCTGCAAAGAAAAACAGCAACAAAAAATTGTGCTCCTTGTGAGTTGAACCCTGTAGCTTTAGACTCCTTTTATTCCTTTACCCCAGATCTTAGGTAAAAGCAAATCCCCCAATCTTTACTTTTGGATTTGGGAATTAGACCATTGCTTGGTAATAGTTTAGTATTGTTCCGTTTGTGTAATGGCTTATTTTTCCCATCACATGACATAATAAGATCTTAAATTTGGTTACATAATCCACCTTTATTAATATTTTTGTAAAATTAGATGGGTAATTTGGAGCCCCGGACCCCAATGTAAATCTGTAAGAGGGTCTCACAACAACCATGTGCCATGTATAATACTAGTGTCTTCTATGTGCCATTGGTCCCCCTAAGGCCAAGGTGTGACTGCTACTGCTGAACTTCCTATAGTTATACCCATAGGATAAACCAAACTGTTTTGCTTTTATATCTCAGCTTTCATAGGCGTACGTTGCATGACTGTTCCTTTTTTATGAAATGAAAGCACTATTTAGTGCATTGTACCATTATCCCTACTGTTCTGCTGAATTGTATTTTTTTTTTTTTTCCTTTGGAAAGTAACCATAAAAGCCTTATGGAGGCTTCCATTTTCTTTTACGATCTTGAGTGCGTAATAAATCTGTTAGCATCTTTCTTCGTAAAATTGCACAGTGAGTTTAGCATATAAAGTGTTACATGGCAGATAGTTCATATAGTTTTAAGTTTGCCAAATGATGACTGCATAATCTTCAAGTGCAATATAATAACCAAACTCAAATTTAACTTTTTGATTTGATTTCCTCTTTTTACATTTTGCTTAGAACTTTTAGAGCAATGTAACAAATTTCAATGGGAGCTTAGAGACTATATATGTGCACAGTTATTATAACACAAGATATACAGTGATGTAATAATATATATAAAGGCATGGAATTGTAGTACTGGTATCGTAATATTTGGCCATCATAGTAATAAATCATTTCTGTAGATGTACATTAGATGTAGTGTAGCCAGAGTGATGTCTAACCTTAATATTTTGTGCCTTTAGTATCTCTCCGCATGAATTCTTAACTCAACTGAAGATTGGTTAAAGGAGTTGTACATAATTTTTTTAATTTATGACCTATCCTTAAGATCCTTAAAATATCTGATCGTAGAGAGTCAACAGGCAGTGCCCACACAAATGAGCTGTATGGGGTCTCTTTTTGTGTCTGTACTATAGAAAAGCATAAGGCCGGAAGCAGTTGGCTACGATCCCTGATTCATCTGTGAGGTTCGGCCCTCCGGTTTGTTTGTGGCCAAACTTGTTTGGCAAGAACCGCAAGTGCTATTATTATAAGAAGTGAAGGCCCAGGGTAGGTGAGTAAAAATAAAAACAGTTTTACTCACCTTGCTTCACCACTACTGGGCATTCCTTGCAGCATCCATGGTTCCCTGGAATCCTCTTCCAGCCCCTAGATCAAAGCATCAAGGCAACAGTGTGTCCCATGTGACTGCTGAGGCCCAATCACAGGTCTCAGTGGTGACCCGGGGGAATGTGTCATCAGCCAGAGGCTGGAACTGGGAAATGGGGGTTTTCCAAATGCCACATAGATGCCCAGGAGAGGTGAGGCAAAGTGCGTATAACTGTTTGCTATTTTTACTTACTTTCCCTGGACCCCCACTAATTATACTCTGTGGTCTAAGGAGACTCCAGAGTATAATAGAGTTCTGTGGATGATGAACCACAAAAGTTTTGGTTTTAGGTTGAACCCGAAACCTTTGCAAAATTTGGGTCAAATCTGGTTCAATCCGAATTGGCTCGCTCATCCCTAGTCCCTGTATAAGGATAGACAATTAATTACACATTCCTGGACAACCCTTTACAGTTTGGATATATCAGTACTTACGATTCATGTCTTGTGAGTGGGTAAGTTCTTACTGGTGTGATGTTTTTCCTTTCTTTAGTGTAGTTTTCTTCTTACTTCTTTCCTACTTCCCCATACATGGGATGGGTTTCACAAATGTTGAGAGAGAAGCTTCTGCATATCCCTTCTCACAAGCTATTGTTGACTACATGGACCCTGAAAATTATATGGTATGAAGGTGAAGACACAGCATGTAATGTCCCGGGACCATATTTACTATTTTTAATGGTACATTTATATAGAACCTGTTACATGCTATTGTTTTCATTTATGGGCACCCAAAGCTTGTGTTATTGTATAGGGTATTGTCTGGAAGCTAATAACTACTGAAAACTACATTAAAAAGAATTTTTTATTACAGTATCACAGACTCTATGTTGTATAAACCACCTTTGATTGACATGAAATTCTGCATTTTTAAACCCTACTAAATAATAGAAGGCTACAAAGATAATGAACATAATGGATAAATAATGTATGTTGTTGACTGTGTTTATGTGAGACTTCACTCCTCAGATCGCACAAGGTGATTTCTGCTTTACACCAGTCAACCAATGTCTTCAATATTCCATGACCTATTTAATTTTGCAAGCAGGGTTAATGTTTTACTTGTCGCCATAAATGATCTTCCTCTGTTCCCTAAGTAGGACACATACACTATCATGGGACTGGTGCTTGAATATATCCATTTAGATTTCTGTTATACATAAGGTTAGGATTTAAATTATTCCATCCTTCAGTGTGTTTAGCAAAAGTATTAGATAATGTTTGTATGGAACTTAAAGGATCCCCCCAAATCATAATGGAGGCCTATTAACACCCTTACTGTAACGTCTCTGCCTGTTTGGGTCTCTATGCTACCCTCTTTTCTCATGCTGCAGTGCAGGGGGCATGTTCAGTTTAATTCCTTGCATAAGATTCTTGTTGCTCAGTCTGAACACTGTCCTAGACTATGTAATTGAATTTCAGCCATACCCGTCTTCTACACCTTGTTTCTTTCGGCTCCTCAATAGTTAATCTTAGCCTTGCCTGTGTGATTTGCAGCCTTTCTACCAATCAAGTCTGGGGCAGGTTCTGACTTGCTATAAACAGGTCATCAGCCGTCACATGGCCGCTGGCTATTGATTCTGTCCTGTGACTTTGTCCCTGATAGCTCCTTTTTCTGCTATTGTTGTATTTCTGACTTCTGACGTTTGGCTCCCCCTGTGACTACTCTCTTGGATTTCGTTTTGGTACTGCATTGCTCGACTGTTACCGACCCCTTGGCTTGCTGACTCTGCTTCTGTGGTGTTTTGTCTGTCTGTTGTCACTTATTCAGAGTAGGGACTGGCTCCAAGTTGTCGGCTGTCACCTAGGACAGTCAAGCAAGAGGCAGGGCCAGTGGGGGGGGATTCAGCTTTAGGGCTCACTGTCTTGTTGTGCCCCTCCCCACAGGGTTCTGCAGCAGCTACTGGGGAATTGCTCAACTGGCAATTCCCTTACACTTACATTCTTTCAGAGGCTCAAGGAAAGTGCGTACAAACAACAAACCACTCATACGCCCTCTTTCCTTTGCTCAGCAATGGCACCCAGTCTTCTTTTCCTGGCATATCTGGCCTCTTCAGCTCTCCTTTGTGATGTCACCAACCCTGGGTCACCACTGAGAACAGCATCAAAGCCGCCAACATCAATGTCCCTCATGTTACTTCTGAGGCCCATTCGTAGGCCTTAGTAATGACCCAGGGTCACTGACATCACAGGGGAGAGCCAAAGAAGCCAGGGATGCCAGGAATAGAAGCCCAGATGCTAAGATGGAAAGGTGAGTATGAGTGGTTTGTTTTTTTGTTTTTTTTGCACTATCCCTGGCTGGACCTCCAAAAACATCACATTGATCCACTTTTCTAAGATTCCTGAGATAGTCTACCTTTTTGGTCTCACCATTAGAACTAACAATACATAGAAGGGTAGATTCATGGGTCCACAATAGCCTTTGGGTTGCCTCCATCATGTACAGCCTTGTTCTCATTTAGAGACCATATCAACCATTGCAATCAAGCCTCATGAGATGTCATTGAGTTTTGTTCTTTGGTTTACTAAACCACAAAAGTAAAAAGTGTAGAGTAAAACAGGAACAAAAGTGCAAGAGCAAAAGTGCAAACATGTAAGAGTAAAATCGGCCAAACTGATTTCAGTATGGCCAGACGAAAAATATCATTCCTACGGCCATTAAATGCCCATCATTGGGCCAATCGATGCAGCTTATAAAAAGTCCATAACTAGGTATACTGTGTATGTTTCAGAAGCATCACCCGAAGGAGTGGATCAGCCCACCCAAGGATACGAGCATGATGATACCGATACAAAAAAGACCAGGTGAAGTGTGCCGGAAGTTCACTACAATGGAAGTAGAGCCAGTAAATGTCACAAAATAAAAAAGAGAAAAAAATGCATATGTCTGCAAAAAGGTAGTAGCTGCTGTAATAAAGGCATATTTGGACAGATCAGTCTACCAAAATGAGAAAGGGTTGCCCACAATAGATTATACTTACTTGTCTAGTTCCGAGTCATTTTCTGTAGCGATAAGCAGCGAGTACATCATTCTTTTAAGAACAAACTGTATCCCTCCAAGTCAAAATTATATATCAGAAAACTAGATAAAAAACATCACATTGGCAGTGGAGTGAATGACACGGCCAACTTTTAACTGTTCAGCACAAGAACAAAAAATCGATGATAGTTCTCATTTCCATCCAAACAACAGTTCTCAGGCTGAGAGCAGTACGTGCGGTACAATGTATATTATCATTTGACCTTTCTCTCCTCTGCCTGGAGGGGTCTGTGACACTTTGCATGCTTTGCAATAACACAATCTTTTTCCCATTCAATGTATATTTAATTCAACTACAATACTTTGCCAGAAAAAGATTTCCCTCAGGTGAAAATACAATTGACTCTTCCACTGCTCGGACAAAGTATCTTTAAACTCTTCTGTGCTTGGAATTAGTACATTTGGGAAAAGGGTAAAACATAGTAGCAGAAAACCAAAAGTATTAAAGTGGATTATTTCATCGTAAAGATCCCTTTCTGCACGTCAGACAGGCCCACAAAATGGTGAACTGGCCCACCAGAGGACCCTCCAGTGGGTCCATGCTCTAACACAATAATGATCCTGCAGAAGTCACACACATATCAAGGGTACTATGGTCTATTTCCTAGGGATTGTTGACTGGGCCTCAGTCTGATGATTCCGTACAGAATGTATTATTAAGGCCAATAATTGTCATAGTGTAGGGACTTCTATTTGAGACCCACTCTAGCAACCTGAGCTAAGAATATCTAATAAGTAGGAGCTCTTGCCCTGATGGGCCCTATCCCTCCATGTATTCTATGATCATCTGAATTGCCACATGTAATACTACATTTTTACCTGTAGTGGCCACTGCTGGGGAAATGGATAGCTAATACTAATTTGTTGTGCCCTGAACCTACCCTCCTGTGATCATCTGATCTCAAATATAGAGGTAACCCCTTTAAGACATTAGGGTTTGTATTAAAGGGGGTTTTCAGGACTTTAATATTGATGACCTATCTTTATGATAGTTCATTAATATCCTACATGCAGCAACCCGCTGGGCTGCGGCACCTGAAAGCAGGCAAAGTTCCATACATTGTGTAGAGGCCATAATGGGTACTGCAGCTAAACCCCATTCACTTGAATATGACAGCTTCAAGAATCTATGATCAGTGAGCCACCACAATCTGATATTGATGCTTTAAGGATAAGTCCCAGAGATTTTCTTTGATTTAACAGACTTTACTTCCTGGAAACAGAATTTACCAATCCCAATCCTTATTTATATCATACCTTCTCTGCTCATATCCAGAGTTCTGGTTCTCTGATCGCTCTCAGACCGAATACGTATCATTATTTTGGTTCATATAGTGTGCCTAGCATATTCTGATGTGGTTCTTTGTGGGTGATGATAATACAGCCAGTTCCTCTTATCCGGAAATTCAAAGTGATGACTACCAACTCTCGCTTATGAAGACCAGAGGGAGGTCAACTCAGAATATTCAGGTTTTGAGAGGTTTTATACAGTAATTATTATTAGTACCTTAACAGCAACATATCATATGTGGACCAAATTTCATAAAACTGCTTATTGATAGCATTTTAAGAAGGTTCAATGGTGTTAATATAGACATCTATTGACTAAATGTCCAACACTGTCCAAGGAAAGTCTTTCTTTTCCCATAGGATTCATTCCTAAGAGATTTCCTTGTTCAAGGCAATTGATAAGATATAGAAGAAAGCCAACTTTTTATCTGGTAATGAAGTGAATCTGGCTGTGGTTCCAGACACAGCTCATGAACTAGAGCACTGCTGTTTTTTTGGGGGGGGAAAAAAGACCATTTTTCAAATACAGGACAATCCCTTTTGACATGATCCAGTTTTGGCAAAAATGTCTATAAATGTGTTCTGTTTTCCATATGTGAGTTTGTTTTTTCTTTGGTTTTTATCAGTTTCTATTACAATTTCTCTCTGACAAGTTAATCTACATTTTTATTTGTATAATTAATGTATAAGCTGTTGAGTATGTTTCTGAAAAATTTGATATTTTTGACACATTTATATGCTGGTAAATCTACCTTTACTAGAATGTCTCATTTGCTACATAATTATTTTGTACAAACTTGGAACAGAGTTAACAACACTGTTTCCTATTATTTTGACATACTAAAATAGAAACATAACGTAAAAAGAACATTGCAAGTTATGTATAGGATCGGAAAGATATAAAAAGAAAAGAAAATAAAAGGTAAAATAAAAGACCTATTTATTATATTTTTTTTAATACATGAAATCACAATCCGGGCACGTCACGGGAGCAGATAATAGTGCCTGCAAGTTATCTATGTTCTACAGATGATTGTATAATGATTTAGAAACAATGCAACTTGTATTGTGGGTAAAATTCAGTGTAAAGTGGCTTCCAGAATAGCTCAGTAAAATAGCACCATTTGAGCAAAGAAAGCAATCAATGAAATTTGGTTTCTGTACAAGAAAAGGAATCCATAGGCATAAAGAGCGAGAGGCACCACTTATCGTAAGGAAATGACTAGGTTTCAGTTGTACTTTTTTGCTACTGAAGTTACATTGAAAAGTATATTGTACACTTAAAGGGATTTTCTTACAAACAAAACCATATTTCGATTTTTAGACAATTAAAAGTGAAGCCTTTTTTCAAAATAAAAAATTAAAATAATTGCAGATTTACTGTAACTATCTCAGTCGTGACATTTATCTTTATTGGTTGACCATGAATGCAGGAACTTTCTATGGTCTGGCATTTGTCAGAAACCCAGCCATGATTTCTGTATTTTGTAGTCAGGTTATCAGGCAAGCACCGTGCATTCACGAAGAGATAGCCTGGCCACAATCGGGAAATAATGGCTGGGTTTCTGACAAGTGCCAGACCATAGAAAGTTCCTGCATTCATGGTCGTAGCCATTGGCAAACAATCAGTCAACAGATGTCTCTACTGAGAAGGTTAGAAATTTTTTTTTAAAACTTAACAATTTAAATCCCCTTTAAGGACCAACTTCCTTTTACGAAATATAGAAATACATTGGATTAAAGTTCCAATTATATTTCGCTTTGTCCAGGTTGGAAACAATGTTGACCCAATGACCTCTTACTTGCCTCACAATGAACAGATCTTAGGCATTGTTAGGATTTTTTTTTTTCTAGAACTCAGATATCTACACTACATTCTTTGAATGCTTGTTATTTTGAAATATTTTTTTTTTCCAGATTAACTCAGGTGGCTATACGGACTGTATAATTTTTTAAGATCTTGGGATCTTACCAGAAATTATATAGAAATGTTAGAGGTTTCATTAGGTTATCTATATGAAATATATTAGTGTTGAGTTTTTGTATTAGCTTACAGTGAACTCTAAGGGTTGGTTCACACTTGCGCCTGGAGTCCGTCCGTACGTGAATCCGACCTAAATGTCAGAAAAAAATATTGGGAAAGGTTTGAAATGTTTTGTTTAAAAACCCATTCACTTCAATGGGATTGCAGCATCTGCGCCGCAAAGCCGTTTTTTTTTTGGTCGGAAACAAAGTCGGATATGCAGGACTTTGTGTCCGACCAAAAAAAATGGCTTCGGGGCACAGAGGTTGCAATCGGACACCTGCACATTGCTTTAAAAGTGAATGGGTTTTTTAAACAAACCATTTCAAACCTTTCCCAATCCTTTTTTCTGACATTTAGGTCGGATTCACGGTGGATGGACTCTGGGCGCAAGTGTGAACGAAGCATAACACCTTTTTTCTGGAACATTACAACTAGGGTCCACATAGCATGTATCACATTTCACTTTTTAAAAACTTACAATTTTTTTGGCCTTCTTTATCTAGAATGTTACAAATTAAGTGTCTACTTGGAAGGTATCATGCTTGGTAACTTCATTTAGGACACATAACTCAAGGACATTAGGGTTTGCGAGACTGTATTTTTTTTTCTAGAACATTACAACTAGTATGTACAATAAATGTAACATTGAGATGTTAACTGGGGGCACATACTGCAGAAATTCTTTAGATCTGTGTGACTTTATTTGTATGGAACATTGTAACTAAAGTGTCTACATGTAATGTGTCATGTTTGAGCTCTTGAACTCTTACGTTACGTCACATCATGAACAGATATGATGGTTTATTAAAACTTCTTTCTCTGGAACATTACAAAACAGGTGTATACTTTAGATGTATCATGTTTGACATATTGAGATCTTATAGTTCTCTTGACCTTCATACTATAGACAATTACAGCATAAATGCCTACATGGAATATTATGTCGCGATCTTACTTTAAGACATTAAGAAGATCTTATGGTCATGCTTTTCCCTTTATTCTATAGAGTATTATGTCTATAGAAAATAGGGAAGTGGTACATCTCTGCATATAATGTTTGATATCCTACTTTAATTATTTATCTTAAGAATAGGCTTCACCACCTCCACCAACTTCATTTCTTTTATTTCTTTAATAGGAAACACTCTATTGACTATGGCATGGTGAGAGCCACTGTTCCGAAGGAATCGGTGCAAATTTTTTTCCCAGGGCCACCCATCTGATAGTAGAATCTAATTAGCATATCAGAAACTAAAATAAATTATTGATTTAGAATATTAGGGGGCTAAAGAAAAATTCAAATTTTGCTGGAATCATTGGAGAGGAACCTATTGAAATATGTGATGAGTTGGAGTTGGTCAAGGTGGTGAAAGGTCCTCTTTAAGTAGAGATGTTCCCACCATTACCTTTCCATGCATTTCATTAAGGATTCCCATTCTAACAGTAAAAATACCATACATTCTGTAGACGGTACAAATATAGGCTTGGACAAGCCCACCAGAGGATCCTCCATAGAGAAAGAGCCCCTTCTATGAATGTCATGTTTTAAATCTGACCAGAGGTCAGTCATTGAAATTAGTGGATGCCATTGATGTCAAGATTTCAGTGAATAGATTGACCCCCAAATTGAGGATGGGTTCACTAAAGTAGACATGAGGTTAGAGCTTCCCCATACAAAGTCTATACCGAATTCCAAGGAGATAAGTGTATTTTGTGTAGAGATAAGTGGAGGGTACATCATTGTTTCAAGAACAGACTATATCACTCCAAGTAAAAATTACATCATGAAAAGTACTGGTGGTTTTGTACTAGAAATCAGCTCTCCCTGCACTGACTTCTTGATGAGCTTGCATTTATACACAGCAGCCAATCAGTAGCGGGGGAGAGCAGCCTGAACCAATGATGCAATGGGGTGTGTGTCTTAGACTACCTAACATTCTTTGTAAGCACTGTAGTTAAACAGTAGTCACAGATCTCACCTTATGGAGCATAGCTAAAAAGCAAGGAAGAGCCGTGGAAAATAAACAGGAGGTAATCATCCTCAAAATGTATTGATTTACGTAATATTGTTGGGCTCAAGACTGAACAGTCATTTTAAATTCTTTCTAGTTAGGTATGGAAGAACCTCATGGGATTAGTGTCCGACTGAATTTATTTTGAAGAGGCCTCAGACTATAATAAGGATTAATGGGTGTCGAACCCCCAAAACCTTGGGTTTGGCTGAACCGTAAATTTTTGAAAATTTGTAATAATCCCCGCTTGTTACAAACTGGTTTGCTCACCTCCAATTCCAGTATGACATCTCAAAAAATGTATTTTCATATTTTGTACTTTTTGAATTTTTGGACTGAACTATTTCTGAAGAGACCCCAGAATAGAAAATGATTCATGGGTAGTAAATGGCAAAAATCATTGGTTTGGTAACACCCCAGACTTTTCAAAAAGTCATAAAAAAGCCAGCTTGTTAAAAATTTGTTCAGTTGACTCTAATTTCACTGTAACATCTCAAAAACTTTCACTGGATACTTTGTTTTTGAGTTTTGTAAATTGTGAATTTTCTCTTTAGATTCTGTAATATAAACCTTTAATTAGTCAGGAACATAAATCTTTCTTATTATTTTTAATTAAGAATACATTAGTAATATCTATTCCAAAAGTCATATCCATATTCTAATAAGGGCAGGTGAACGACTCAGGACTGGTAGTGACTCATTCCCCTGACTGAAGCTTTGTGCAGCATGTGGGTTTGAGCTTTTTATTTTTAGTATTTGGCAATCTTCACCAACATTGAAATGTAAATATATTGAGGGGAAAAAAAAATCGCCTTCTGTCTGTGTAAAAATATAATACCATATAATAATTATGATGGGGGCTTCAATTAAATTTGAGCAATAGCATCCTTTGAGTTTGAAGGCTTACAAAACTTTTTCTTTGATTTATTAGAAAATTGCTTAGATAGCCGGAAACGTAACAGAATTTCTGTTTTTAGCTGTAAACTACTAGATCTCATTGCAAAGCTGCAGCTGGTATGACGTCTTGAGACCCAACATGGTCCCAAAATGGTCATTGATAAAGTGTTACCCGATCCAGCATATTGATCAGTGGCCTACATTGGACAACACCATGTAGGGCACTTTACAGACACTAGCCCCCTTTCCATGTGCAGTGTTATTCAGTGGTGATTGCTGATGATCATTCTGAGTCACATGACCCTTAACTAAGCACTGAGGGTCATGTGATCTTCAATCACCCATGTTTGAACTAGAGCTCCATATGGTGAGGCAGAGTGGAGTGAACAAGGTGCAGGGATTGTACAATGTAGAAGACACAAGCATCAGTGCTGACCTTCCAATCCATATTATAATAGCAAATGTCTGTACAGAAACTTATAGACCATACATGCCCTGCTAAGAATTCTGTGAAAAGAATATGCAAATAGTTTTCTTTGATGGGAAAAGGAAAATATGCTGGAACATCATCTTTTCGGAGGTAGCTTCCTCTAGATCAATGCCTGGTTTTCCACAAACCTAGTTGCATGAACAGGGTTTAAAGCCAAACCAGAATATCTCCTTCAAAAGGAAGAGAGACCCAGCCACAGACAGTTTTTTTGGGGTTATTGCCTTGTAACAGTCCGAAGCAGGGCATATATGGTCTATACGTCCCGCCACACCGAAAGGTAGCCAGAAAAGGTATTCTCCTTAAAGCGATTGTGCAGGTTTTAGGATTTTATTACCTATCTACTATTTATAAGGTACTATACACAATACAGGGTTGGAAGCAGTTGGCTTCAGTCCAGTTAAGATACTTAGAATGGGGATACTTCTGGGGAAGATACACATCTCCCATTCAGTGTGAGCATAGGGTCTCCCTACGTCTAGTCATAGTTACAAGTTAATGGCAAAACAACAACTCGATGTCCTTACTGTAGAGATCATCAATTCTCCTCGTGAACCTATTGATCTTTCCACAAAATCTGAGGTTAATGTTAAGTTCAACCATATATACGTAATGACAGTAGACTTCTTTCTATCGTCACTCGTGACACAATGTAATTGGGTGTTTATGGCGGCTGCAACAAGGACGCAGCTACAGACGGTGAAATGAACAAGTAATTGCAGCTTTAAAAAAACATTATCACCAAGCAAATGAACGCTCTCATCCCGATCACATACAGCACATTCCTGCGTTACAAAAAACATATGTTCACTTTAATAATGAGTCTTTCCTGCTAATTATTTCAAGCAATTTTACAGCAAAAGCTTTGATCATTACCTTGCTTCAGTTTGCTTCACATTTCAGCAGTGTAAAAATTAGATTTTTCATTTTGAGAGGGGGCACAGCTAGCATCTGATACTGGCATAGTCAGCCATTAAAATTTCCACATTGTATTAGGAGATGTAAATATATAAAGAAAAGTCAGATTTTTTAATTTTTATATATATATATATATATATATATATATATACACACTGTATATATATATAGTGCAGTAATAGTATAATTAGCAGTAGTTAAAGTAGTAGTAATAGCAGCAGTAGTAGTAGTACTAGAATGTCCACATTTTTTTTTCTCCTACTCCAATGCTAAGTAATAAAATATTACAGGTTTACTCCATATTTATTATTATTTTTATTATATTTTATGTCCAGCATTTTTTACTTATTAGTGTTTTTATTATATGCCCATTCTTTCCCTAAATAATGAAATAGCATGAATTTAATACCCTAGATATAAATGTTCTTCAGATTCTGACTCCCTGGTGACTCCTTAATTGCTTCTGACATACAGAGACTTCTGGAATGTTGAGAGTGCCGACCAATCAGTATTCTCAGTGCATGACAGGCTGTAGCCGTGCAGGGAAATCGGAATGTCTTAACTCTCCTGCCATTAGCAACTGGAGAATTATTTATTAGAGAAGTGCTGGAAAGAAATGAGTATTTCCTGATCGGCAAGGGTCTCAGACATTACATGGACATCTCTTTTCCCTTTGTATTTAAGTGTCTTAACAAGATTTCTACATTTACTAATGTGAATGTGAGTGACAAGTGGCTCATATATGGCGCCCAGTGCACTCCATGTAGCTCTTTGGCTGTTGTAAACAAAGGCCTACAGGTAAATCCAATTTATTATATTAAAGTGGCTTTATAGGTTTACAAATACCTGATTGTTTTCGTTTAGAAACATTGCCACTCCTGGACTTTGGTTGTATCTGCTATTGCAATTTAAAGTATAACTAAACTTTTTATTTTTAGTTTTTTTCATAAATCCATAGTACAGGTAAAGATAAACTATGGCATACACTTTAGGTAAGAAAAGTATCCGTTTTGTCCTTAATTTGCCTCCCTCTGCCACTAATCAAATCTGCACAATAGAAGTCTATGGAGAGGGAAGGAGAGGAAGAGGAGCGCTTCTCAAAGCAGAGAGACATCTGCACTATAGAGAGACAATTTTGTTTCACAACACAGCTGGGTTAACAGGAATTACTATCTTTTCCTGACATAATTGACTCATTCCATTCTGTAGATGGCCTCATATCTCTATCCTTTTTCTCCTCCCCTTCCTCTTTCCATAGACTTCTTTGTAAGCTGTTACTGCTTGTGTTTGGAGCACAAACTGAAATTGTTCAGAAGTAAAAAAATATAAAAAAGAAATATATAAAAATGTTTATTTACATTTTAAGTCCACTGAATTGAATAGTACTGAACTGCAATACCACATAGAACCTGTGGATAGATGTGGCACTGTTTTTAAAAGACAGCAGCCATGTTTTTCCAGTCTGTCCTGAATTACTCCTTTACCTAAATGAGCAAAATGGAGCAGCGTGAAGAGATGAATTCAGCTCTGCTGTATCTGTGCTCTTCATCATGTTTCTGTAGGGGAGTTGCTATTACTGTAGCAATTTCTGTAACCTCATTGATGTACAGTTAAAATATATGACATGCTTAGACTACAGATGAGGCAAACGCCGTTTCACAACAGGAGCCTGCTGCTGCTTTCTCTGGTGCTTCATGTATTTTTGCTCTGTGTTGAAGCAGTATAGTACATCACAATGCGGTATGACAATTATTTGAGTGACTGTGTACTCTCAGCACGGATAGCAGGTGCCACATCGTAATCAGTTATTGTGCTGTGCTACACACTGTGTGCAGAGCCTCCTATTATATAAATAAACAAGCTAACAATTTACATTCCCCATCTTACATACAGTACTGTGCAAAAGTTTTAGGCAAGCGTGGAAAGCAATGCCACAAAGTGAGAATGCTTTCAGAAATAGAAGGGTTAACAGTTTATTTTTGTCAATTAACAACATGAAGTGAATGAAGAAAAGAGAAATGTAAATCCCATCAATATTTGGTGTGACTTTTGCCCTGTGGAGGAGGAGTCCTGGAAGTGATGATCCGGCCCCCACAGATATAGCCCTGATCTCAACATCCTCCAGTCTGTCTGGGATGACATGAAGAGACAGAAGGATTGGAGCAAGCCTACATCCACAGAAGATCTGTGCTTAGTTCTCCAAGATGGCGGGAACAACTTCTCTGCCGAGTTCTGCCAAAAACTGTCTGCAAGTACTGAGAAGAACTGATGGAGGGCAAAAGGCAAAGGTCACACCAAGTATTGATGTGATTTACATTTCTCTTTGTGGCAAAACTGTATTTCGTGACCTAAATGTGACAGATACTGCAACTGTTTAAGTGGGCTTTAACCCAGGCATTTTTCAATTTTTGAGTTTCGTTTTTGAACTGTCTTCCAAACCCCATAACTTTTTAAATTTTCTGTTCACACAGCCATAATGAGGGCTTAATGTTTGTGGGATACATTGTGATTCGTAATGGAACCATTTAATATTCTATACAATGAACTGGGAAGCTGGAAAAAAAATTCAGAATGGGGTAGAATTGGAGAAAATATGTGCAAATTTCTTAAAAGTTGTTTATAAGGTGGCATCCAATCATTATAAACAGGCAAAAGTAAAAGATTTTATGTATCAGACCTGCAGAAAAGAGGATAGTAAATAAGGCAGCTTTTGGACTGGGTGCGGAATGTCCCTAGATTTTACTATGCTTTATCTATTTTTTATTTTTCTTCTTCGTAGTCTCTTTTTCTATATTTCCTTTTGCTATTTTTGATCTATTCTTTCTGGATTATTTTGCATAAAGTTCTTTAAATTCCTACTTCCCATAGTTTGGGTAAGAGGTTGTGATTTTAATCATATTTCCACTATATTATTTCCCTACCCAATAGATAGGTTTGGATTTTTTTTTACCATATAGAACTTTTAATGTCAGCTGAATATTTTGGTTCTATATTTTATGTGATAATAAACTGGGTTGATAGTTCTTTTCTGTCTTAACGGTTCTTAGGTTGATGTGTGTTTTGGCCATTTCTCTTGAGGTCTAACACTCGGATGAGCTATCTCTTTTCATTACGTTTCTCAAATTGTATTTCCCATGCTGTAAAGAATTTCACTTTTTTTCCATACTTGATAGAATTTGCTTTCCATTCCTATTTCTGTGTTATTTTAGTGTTGAAAATTCCCTATTTTCACATGTGCATCTTTCCAGTGATTATATACTTCCTTCCATTCGCTAACACTCCTGACAATCTGTTTCAGAGTCTTGGAGGAGGAATCTATGAGTCACACCATTTAGGTTTCTTTGTAGATTCTCCTTCGTAATATAATTGTACAATCGTTGCTTTTATCAACGTCAAAATCAAAGATTATGGGTTTTTTTTTTTTAGTGCTTAATTTAATCTATTTACTGTAGATGGGAGTCTGTATAGTAGAGAAGATCAGTGCAAGGCTTTTATTTTAATTTTTCTTAATTGGGCTAAATGAGCGGTAAAAAAATATTGACATGAAAACCTTGGAAACAATGTCTTCTTGTGTGAATTTACGTGAATGGTTTTCATATTCTGTTATACAGAGTTAAATTATCTCCCTCAGATCTAGCAGATGGAAGCCATTACAGTATCCATAGGTGCTGTCAAACAGTTTTCCATGCCTCTCGGTGATATTTAATTATTAGAAATGAGCTGTTAAAATTTACTTTGTTTGCATTTCACATGGTGAATTATGTCAGCCACATTGGTCATCACCATCCCCCTCTCTTGTACAGTGCTTAAAATATTTCTGGTCCCGACTTCGGGTTTTGGCTATGGTGGATGGATGGGTTATGTTAAGAAAATGTATACTGTGATGCAACAACTGACAGCCTCCCATTGCATACAGTTTCATCATTGGATTTTAAGTGGTTAAAGAGGTTCTCTGAGACATCAAAAATACTAGCCTATCCTCAGAATCGACATCAATATTAAATTGGTGGGGGTCAGAATACTGGCACTGCCACCATTTCGCGTATAACTAAATGGAGAGCTTCGGGTCCCCTACACGGCTTACCAGACAGAGCTCCATCTTCTTAGTAACAGCTACATTTAGCATTGAAACACAGTCCAATTCACTTACATGGCATGAGGCTACTCTAAGCTGTAATACCAAATAGAGGTGCCGCAACCTGGTACAGTAGTAGGACTCGCACTGATATGGTATTGATGATCTACAGATGTGTCCACCATTACCTTTGCTCGAATTTCTTTAAGGATTTCAATTTATCATTAAAGGAGTTTTCTAAGATTTTCCAGGATGACAATTTATCCTCCGTCTGCACTAGTCTGCCCATGTGGAGTTTATTCAGTGTTGAAACTTTTCACTTACATGGCCCCATTCCTTCTCAGACTGCTGTGGTCACATGTCCATTTGGGAATGATTTTCTTTAGCTTCGGTGATGTATCGCTCTGCACTGTTCTAACCAGAGGTGTAATTTGAAACTCTTGGGCCCCAATTAAAGATCTGTAGTTGGGCCCCACTTAATATGTGCTCTCTATAATACTGGTATCTTCTTGATGTTGTAGAGACACCTTTGGGCCCACTAAGGCTCCCGTACCTGGTAGCGATTGCTAGTTCTATAGAGCAGAGAATGATTATGTCTCTGCCAGGTTAGGCTTGCCAGAGCATTGGCATGATGCACAGTGGCATATTCAGATCAACCGGCTATGTGCCACCCTGGAGATATTATCTGCTGTCATTATAAGAATTTCCTTGTACCGTCTTCTGAGCCAGCACTAGGAAACATGTGAATCATAGTAAGAACCTCGAGAAAGTGTCATGGCCAGAATTTTGGGATGTATACAATCCTGGCACACAGTGGGGACCTTGGGCAAATTGTGGGACTGGATTTTATAATTTTTTTTTTTTATAGAAGGTATATAGAGAGACCTAACTAAGAGAAGGAACCAATTTTATTAGAATAGCCTGGAAAATTCAATAAAAGCAACTCAAGAAAAGCAGGAAATCTTTGATCGTCTGCAACTCTTAACGCAGCTGCTGGGTGGCTAAACTTATGTATAGACATCTCGTGACAGAGTATCATGAAGTCTTGCGTTTTTTGTTTTTTTTTAAAGCCATTCATCTCATGACATACAGTGCCTTGCGAAAGTATTCGGCCCCCTTGAACTTTTCAACCTTTTGTCACATTTCAGGCTTCAAACATAAAGATATAAAATTTTAATTTTTTGGTAAAGAATTAACAACAAGTGGGACACAATTGTGAAGTGGAACGAAATTTATTGGTTATTTTAAACTTTTGTAAAAATTAAAAAAACTGAAAAGTGGGGCGTGCAATATTATTCGGCCCCCTTAAGTTAATACTTTGTAGCGCCACCTTTTGCTGCGATTACAACTGCAAGTCGCTTGGGGTATGTCTCTATCAGTTTTGCACATCGAGAGACTGAAGTTCTTGCCCATTCTTCCTTGGAAAACAGCTGGAGCTCAGTGAGGTTGGATGGAGAGCATTTGTGAACAGCAGTTTTCAGCTCTTTCCACAGATTCTCGATTGGATTCAGGTCTGGACTTTGACTTGGCCATTCTAACACCTGGATACGTTTATTTGTGAACCATTCCATTGTAGATTTTGCTTTATGTTTGGGATTGTTGGAAGATAAATCTCCGGACCAGTCTCAGGTATTTTGCAGACTCCAACAGGTTTTCTCCCAGAATGGTCCTGTTTTTGGCTCCATCCATCTACCCATCAATTTTAACCATCTTCCCTGTCCCTGCTGAAGAAAAGCAGGCCCAAACCATGATGCTGCCACCACCATGTTTGACAGTGGGGATGGTGTGTTCAGGGTGATGAGCTGTGTTGCTTTTACGCCAAAAATAAAGTTTTGCATTGTGGCCAAAAAATTCGATTTTGGTTTCATCTGACCAGAGCACCTTTTTCCACATGTTTGGTGTGTCTCCCAGGTGGCTTGTGGCAAACTTTAAACGAGACTTTTTATGGATATCTTTGAGAAATGGCTTTCTTCTTGCCACTCTTCCATAAAGGCCAGATTTGTGCAGTGTACGACTGATTGTTGTCCTATGGACAGACTCTCCCACCTCAGCTGTAGATCTCTGCAGTTCATCCAGAGTGATCATGGGCCTCTTGGCTGCATCTCTGATCAGTCTTCTCCTTGTTTGAGATGAAAGTTTAGAGGGACAGCCGGGTCTTGGTAGATTTGCAGTGGTCTGATACTCCTTCCATTTCAATATGATTGCTTGTACAGTGCTCCTTGGGATGTTTAAAGTTTGGGAAATCTTTTTGTATCCAAATCCAGTTTTAAACTTCTCCACAACAGTATCACGGACCTGCCTGGTGTGTTCCTTGTTCTTCATGATGCTCTCTGCGCTTTAAACAGAACCCTGAGACTATCACAGAGCAGGTGCATTTATACGGAGACTTGATTACACACAGGTGGATTATATTTATCATCATCAGTCATTTAGGACAACATTGGATCATTCAGAGATCCTCACTGAACTTCTGGAGTGAGTTTGCTGCACTGAAAGTAAAGGGGCCGAATAATATTGCACGCCCCACTTCTCAGTTTTTTATTTTTTACAAAAGTTTAAAATAACCAATAAATTTCGTTCCACTTCACAATTGTGTCCCACTTGTTGTTGATTCTTCACCAAAAAATTTAAATTTTATATCCTTATGTTTGAAGCCTGAAATGTGGCAAAAGGTTGAAAAGTTCAAGGGGGCCGAATACTTTCGCAAGGCATTGTACATGTTATATTGCGCCAAAAGGAACAGTAAGGAGGAATACATCTATAGCTTAAGGATAGGTTGTCAATTTTGTGAACCCCTTTAACATATCAGATGCCTGAAATGTCAAAGCCAGTCATCCTTGTCTAACTTATCGACTTTTTAGTCATTTTCTGAGACATTTTCTGTGCTTCTTAAACAAACTGCAGGTAAGGAAGAAAAAAAAAGAAAGACGTTTCTTATCATGACCTTGCATGTGGCACAGTAATTTGGCTTTTATTGAAATGACTGTTTATCTGACATAAGTGACAATATAAAATTAACAGACCATAGGATAATTCATTGGACCTTGAACAAACTTATAAAGTTTTCAGCTTTTTTGTGTACGACTGCTATTGTCATTTTCATGACTTCCATTCTGCGGCGCAGTAAACGGCCGTGTAATGGGGGCTATTCAGACACGCTCGCGCTTAATCACAGATAATGAAATATGCAAATGCCTTTTCACTTGCAAGCATGAAAATTTTAATGGTCAAAAAGTTCAGTGTGAGCGGCCCTAATAATCTTTGCTATTCTTTGTTATTCCGATTTTGCTATCGCCTGCTTTATGTTCTCTAACAAGGCATAGGAAAAGGCAAATTAGAAATTGGGTGACAAAGAAAAGAAAGGCGGAGTTCAAGGAGTTCAGTATAATCGTGGAAGCCTCAGGTGGGTTCGAAAAGGCAGAAGAGTAGTAGCTCATCCGAGACTTTTTTCTAATGTATTTACTATGACATAACAATATTAGTATTGAGATATTATAAAATAAAAATCTGTGATTTGGGGAGATTTATTATCACTGGTGCCCCATGAGAACAGTCACCACCAGTGTCTACCTCTGGTGCAACGTCTTCAAGACTCCTATTCTGTGAATGACTTTGCTGAAGTCAAGTCAGATCTCGCATTGGTTTTCAATGCTTTTCTGAATGCAAAGGTGTTGGTAATCTTGATAAATGAGTCACCCTTGGCAGGTCTTTATGGCCCCATCCACTTAAAGTGACTGTCCAGTGTTCACAACTAAATGTTATTGCTTGTATAATGAAATGTTATACAATGTTTCACTATACTTTCTGTGACAATTTCCCACCATTTTTAAGAACTCTGCTTACTCTGTGGATAAAAATCAGTCCATGGTCATGTGATATACAGTCTATGGTTATGTGATACACAGTTCATGGTCTTGTGATGAACACACAGGTCACAGCATCAATGTGTATACCATACAGTGCGGAAAAAAAAGTATTTAGGCAGCCACCAATTGTGTAAGTTCTCCCTCTTAAAAAGATGAGGCCGGCCTGTAATTGTCATCATAGGTAGACCTCAACTATGAGAGACAAAATGAGAAAACAAATCTAGAAAATCACATTGTCTGATTTTTAAAGAATTTATTTGCAAATTATGGTGGAAAATAAGTATTTGGTCAATAACAAAAGTTCATCTCAATACTTTGTTATATATCCTTTATTGGCAATGACAGAGGTCAAACGTTTTCTGTAAGTCTTCACAAGGTTGGCACACACTGTTGCTGGTATGTTGGCCCATTCCTCCATGCAGATCTCCTCTAGAGCAGTGATGTTTTGGGGCTGTCGCTGGGCAACACAGACTTTCAAGTTCCTCCAAAGGTTTTCTATGGGGTTGAGATCTGGAGACTGACTAGGCCACTCCAGGAACTTGAAATGCTTCTTACGAAGCCACTCCTTCGTTGCCCTGGCGGTGTGCTTGGGATCATTGTCATGCTGAAAGACCCAACCATGTTTCATGTTCAATGCCCTTGCTGATGGCAGGAGGTTTGCTCTCAAAATCTCACAATACATGGCCCCATTCATTCTTTCATGTACACAGATCAATTGTCCTGGATCCTTTGCAGAGAAACAGCCCCAAAGCATGATGTTGCCACCCCCATGCTTCACAGTAGATCTGGTGTTCTTTGTATGCAACTCAGCATTCACTCTCCTCCAAACACGATGAGTTGTGTTTCTACCAGGCATATGACCATATGACATTCTCCCAATACTCTTCTGGAACATCCAAATGCTCTCTAGCAAACTTCAGACGGGTCAGGATATGTACTGGCTTAAGCAGGGGGACACGTCTGGCACTGCAGGATCTGAGTCCCTGGCGGCATAGTGTGTTACTGCCGGTAGCCTTTGTTACGTTAGTCCCAGCTTTCTGCAGGTCATTCACTAGGTCCCCCCGTGTGGTTCTGGGATTTTTGCTCACCGTTCTTGTGATCATTTTGACCCCACGGGGTGAGATCTTGCGTGGAGCCCCTGATCGAGGGAGATTATCAGTGGTCTTGTATGTGTTCCATTTTCTAATTATTGCTTCCACAGTTGATTTCTTCACACCAAGCTGCTTGCCTATTGCAGATTCAGTCTTCCCAGCCTGGTGCAGGTCTAAAATTTTGTTTCCGGTCCTTCCACAGCTCTTTGGTCTTCACCATAGTGGAGTTTGGAGTGTGACTGTTTGAGGTTGTGGACAGGTGTCTTTTATACTGATAACAATGTCAAACAGGAGCCATTACTACAGGTAACGAGTGGAGGACAGAGGAGCCTCTTAAATAAGAAGTTACAGGTCTGTGAGAGCCAGAAATCAATAATAAATTCTTAAAAAATCAGACAATGTGATTTTCTGGATTTGTTTTCTCATTTTGTCTCTCATAGTTGAGGTCTACCTATGATGTCAATTACAGGTTGGCCTCATCTTTTTAAGTGGGAGAACTTGCACAATTGGTGGCTGACTAAATACTTTTTTTTCCCCACTGTACCATGTGTATCCATGATAAACAATATACAAAATATACAAACAATAACACTTATTTGCGAAATCTGAACAACCCCTTTAACATTGGTATATGCAAGCCAAAGTGGCCTAGCTGCTTCATAAATATGGCATCCAGCCCAAAAGTACTTGCACATCAAATTGGCATAAACACTGTTTTATGGTGTGTTCAAAGGATAGTGAGGATCCAGAATGCCACGTTCCACTGATTTAAGTGATTTTTATAAAAGAAAAGATAACGAGCAAGAATATAAACTTGGGTAAGCTCATATGTCGTGTGCACTGGCATCCAAGTTATACAAGGCAAGTCAAAGATAAGAGGAACCTACAGTACAGACCAAAAGTTTGGACACACCTTCTCATCCCAAGAGTTTTCTGTATTTTCATGACTATAAGAATTGTAGATTCACACTGAAGGCATCAAAACTATGAATTAACACATGTGGAATTATATACTTAACAAAAAAGTGTGAAACATCTGAAAATATGTCTTATATTCTAGGTTCTTCAAAGTAGCCACCTTTTGCTTTGATTACTGCTTTGCACACTCTTTCATTCTCTTGATGAGCTTCAAGAGGTAGTCACCTGAAATGGTCTTCCAACAGTCTTGAAGGAGTTCCCAGAGATGCTTAGCACTTGTTGGCCCTTTTGCCTTCACTCTGCGGTCCAGCTCACCCCAAACCATCTCGATTGGGTTCAGGTCTGGTGACTGTGGAGGCCAGGTCATCTGGCGTAGCACCCCCATCACTCTCCTTCTTGGTCAAATAGCCCTTACACAGTCTGGAGGTGTGTTTGGGGTCATTGTCCTGTTCAAAAATAAATGATGGTCTAACTAAACGCAAACCGGATGGAATAGCATGCCGCTGCAAGATGCTGTGGTAACCATGCTGGTTCAGTATTCCTTCAATTTTGAATAAATCCCCAACAGTGTCACCAGCAAAGCACCCCCACACCATCACACCTCCTCCTCCATGCTTCACGGTGGGAACCAGGCATGTAGAGTCCATTCGTTCACCTTTTCTGCGTCGCACAAAGACACGGTGGTTGGAACCAAAGATCTCAAATTTGGACTCATCAGACCAAAGCACAGATTTCCACAGGTCTAATGTCCATTCCTTGTGTTCTTTAGCCCAAACAAGTCTCTTTTGCTTGTTACCTGTCCTTAGCAGTGGTTTTCTAGCAGCTATTTTACCATGAAGGCCTGCTGCACACAGTCTCCTCTTAACAGTTGTTGTAGAGATGTGTCTGCTGCTAGAACTCTGTGTGGCATTGACCTGGTCTCTTATCTGAGCTGCTGTTAACCTGCGATTTCCGAGGCTGGTGACTCGGATGAACTTATCCTCTGCAGCAGAGGTGACTCTTGGTCTTCTTTTCCTGGGGCGGTCCTAATGTGAGCCAGTTTCTTTGTAGCGCTTGATGGTTTTGGCCACTGCACTTGGGGACACTTTCAAAATTTTCCCAATTTTTCGGACTGACTGACCTTCATTACTTAAAGTAATGATGGCCACTCGTTTTTCTTTACTTAGCTGCTTTTTTCTTGCCATAATACAAATTCTAACACTCCATTCAGTAGGACTATCAGCTGTGTATCCACCTGACTTCTGAACAATACAACTGATGGTCCCAACCCCATTTATAAGGCAAGAAATCCCACTTATTAAACCTGACAGGGCACACCTGTGAAGTGAAAACCATTTCAGTTGACTACCTCTTGAAGCTCATCAAGAGAATGCCAATATAATTCCACATGTGTTAATTCATAGTTTTGATGCCTTCAGTGTGAATCTACAATTTTTATAGTCATGAAAATACAGAAAACTCTTGGAATGAGAAAGTGTGTCCAAACTTTTGGTCTGTACTGTATATATGTCTTACTCAAATGAGTTGCCTATTATGATGTGCACTGAACTCATATACCTTTGTAGACCTCCTCCCTAATATATAGATAAGCCTAGACCCTTCCAGAAGCTAATAGAAGTCACTGTGTTGTGTACATGTCTTATGGTTACTAGTTTAGAATGCGACCTTGTAGACCTGTTAAAATGAAGCTCAAATTGAAGTGGAAGAAGCATCAAGACTAACAAACAAAATGAGCCCTTTGCATTGATAAAATTTCCCATTGTCTCTTCTGCTGGTCTTGTCTCTAGCAGCTTCCACTTCAAATGACATGTTGGCAAAAGCACCATGTCAGGCGTTTGATGATCACTTCAGTATCCGCAATAGAGATAAATCATCCCGTGGTTGTGTAATCTGTTGTTAGACAACTACTTTGCATTATTTTTGAGATGCAAAAGATCACCAGGATGCCCAGAATCATCATCTGGTGACCTTCTGTGCCCGACAAGTGTCTCCTCTAGGACTGAATCTCCTGTTTCCCACCACACCTAAGATCCTGATCCTGAAGTCCTACTCATTTTTCCTGGTACTTCCTGTTGAAAAAAATATGTTGCAGAAATTAATAAATATAAAGTTCAGCCCAAATACTGGCATAAATGGGTTAATTATTCTACCACATTGGCTTCTCAAATCAAGAGACAGTAGTTATCAATATATGCTGCCAGCACTTTGGGGACCATATTGGTCCCCACAGGATCAGGAATATACACTTTGTGGTTATCCCGTTTGGTTTGGGCTGTTTTTAGGCATCTGCTTAGATTTTAGGGCCACGTGTTAAGCTTTGTTTGGTACTGGAGTTACCCATCAAGAAGCTGAGTTGTCAATGGGAGCTGAGTTGCAGTACTGTTGCCTGGCCACTATATTGGGACCATAGCCAACTGCTTCCTGCTCCATGCAGCTCCGTACAACTGATCCATGTATGATCCACCTATCAGCCCCCTACAAATAAGATATAAGATACGCCATAAATTAAAAATTCCTGAACAACCCCTTTAAGCTCCATCAAAGTAACAGAGTCTTTGGAGGTAAGTCTTAAGGACTATTCTTGCTGTCAAAAATACTGGAATCCCTATGGAAGACTGGTAGATGACAATTTAAGAAAACCGAATCTGTCAATGAGATCTATTTTGAAACAGATCCAATGTGCCTATCATGACTGTATCCCCATTTTAGACAAACATGACTGAGATAGATATTTGGGAGTGGATGTCATAACCACACTCAGGACTTACAGAAACAGCATAGAACAGTCACATTTAGCTGTTTTTGTAATTCCTGACCACCTCAATCTGGAGGACACACTGGTATTCTTGTCTCAGTCATGACTGAGATGTGAAAAAACTAGATAAGAAATTAATCCATGATGGTAATGTGAACAAAGCTTAATCCTATTACTATAGATTCAATTCTTAAAAAAAAAAAGTAACAAATTTGGAAAATACTCAAAACTTATTAGGTTGCAGACAATGTATCCTGACTATAAACTGTAAAATGCACTTTAGAGATGAAGCAAAGTCTTCTATTCCAGTAATTAATGGTAATATTTCATTGTAAATAAAGGCATAGAATGGACTGTCGTAGATACAGGCGGCAACATCTCAACAAGAAAGCCTCCGATCACTCAGCAGATCATAGAGAGTAGATTTACTATTTTTCCTTTATGTATAATTCCCTCTAAATTACCTTATTAAGAGCAACAATAAATTACTGCCCCTAATACAATGTCTAATGCAATGTTCTTTACAATCACTATGGAAAGTTGATGCTCCTCTCTGGGAGGGTGAAGTTAACCATTCAGGTAAATGGATCGCCTCCAGCAGCATTTATAGGGATTATTAGAGTGTTTTATTCCATCAGAAAATCTTGTTTTCAAATTCAGAAGCAATGAAAGAAATACCTTAATGGAACAATGTACCCTGTTATATGGAAGAAGAAGGGGCAATGGGTTGAGTGGGAAACTGTACATTTGTAATGACCCACATGTATTTCTATTAGACAATAATAAGCAATGCACTTTCATTGTATCATTTACCATGTTTTTCAAACAAAAACTTAAGATTTCAAACAAAATAATATGACTATGATGTCTGTACAAATATGGCGTCTATACATCTAGATGTTCATCATGTCTATGCATTAGTACTACATTTAATATATTTACAAGCTTGAGACTCTTAGCACAGGGGTCCCCAACCACCGGTCTGTGGAACGGACTGTTGGGGTGTCTTTTGCTGGTCCGCGGGGCAGCGGGCTGGCCTCAGTACATGCGTCTCATTATGTGGGGCGGGTCGGCGATCTGGCCATAGTGTTACGGCTCCTAGCATAGCTAATGGTGGGCACCTGGTCTACAGCGCTGTACACTGAGGTCCCACCAGCATGCCCCGGTCTACAGTGCTGTTTGGTGTATAACTCGACACCCATATGACCAAAGCCCCACCCTTAAACCGCCCGCCCCACCCCCACTCCCTGCCCCACCCCCCTGCCAGGCCATGGTGGAGAAAAGGTTGGGGATTGCTCTCTTAGTACATACAGTACTGTGTAATGTTTTTAGGCAGGTGTGGTAAAAATGCTGCAAAGTAAGAATACTTTTAGATATAGAAGGGTTAATAGTTAATATTTTTGTCAATTAGCACAAAGAAAGTGAATGAAGAAAAGAGAAATGTAAATCCCTTCAATATTTGATGTGACCTTTGCCCTTTGGAGGAGGAGTCCTGGAAGTGATGATATGGCCCCTATAGATATAACCTTGATCTCAACATCATCCAGTCTGTCTGGGATGACATGTAGAGACAGAAGGATTGGAGCAAGCCTACATCCAAAGAAGATCTGTGCTTAGTTCTCCAAGATGGCGGGAACAACCTCCCTGCCGAGTTCTGTCAAAAACTGTCTATGAGTACAGAGAAGAACTGATGGAAGACAAAGAGCAAAGGTCACACCAAATATTGATGGGAATTACAACTCTATTTTATTCATCCACTTCTTTTTGTTAACTGACAAAAATAAGCTGTTAACCCTTCACCATAGGCAGGAAGGAGGATCACAGAAGGAATCTTAACACTTGCTTATTGCAGTGGGACTGACCAATAATAGATGTGTCCTCCCTTATCGTTCCTCTTTGTCTGGATATGTTCAAAAATGTATGTAACGTTTCTAAAAGCAATAGACCATCTACTGATAAGTTAACACAAAGGGATATGCTGGACCTATACGTCTAAATCTGGCCACCCTAGATGGAGGTGAAGGTGAGAATTGTCTTAGTATAGTGTAATATTGTGTTGAATTTGTTTTTATAAGACATTGTTAAATTTACTGGAGATCAGTTAAGTGTGGAATCAACTGTATACTATGTATATGGAGATCTTCCAGTTCTACCCAATAGGTCAGGGATAGACATATTACATTTTATCTATTTTTTTCCCAGAGAACCAAGCATACATATACTGTATGTGTGTGTGGGTTTGGGAGGAATTGCTGTTGTCTGAACGAGCAATTGGTCAAGGGTTATTAAAGGTATATGAGCACCTTTAACCGTCTTTCTTGGGCTTAGAAAGTTAAACCAGGATAGATATAAATCGGCTTATTGAAGACAGCCCTCCTGTTCCTACAGGTATGAATTCATTTCATAGTATATTGGATACATTTTCACTTTTGTACTATACTTCTGAGTCTTGCCGTTCTGTATTACTTACCCATTGTATATGCAATTCCAGTAATTTTAGCATACAATTAGCATTAAAAATATGCCAGCATGCTCCCTTTTTCACAGGACAGAGATGAATTGGTGTTGCTGGCAAAGTGACTTTATACTTCTGGATTTTTTACTGTACAACATTTGTTCTATTTGGAGTCACTAACTGTGATTGACATGTTTGTAGACTCTTGTATGTACGGCAGTGACCACACCTAACTCATCTCTAGTGTGGTTATCCAGTGCAAACCGATTTACCACAATATCACATGATAACAAAAGCCTTGAAAGGTGTCAATTCATCCTTCCTTACTGTGTGGTCACCTATAGACATACATAGGATAGTCCATATATCACTTTGTGATAACTTATCAGGCTCCTTTTAGTAAAAGTTATTTAGCTATGACGTATATCTGGACTAAAGATGGACAAACCTCGCAAGATTTGTTTCTCAAATATTCACTACAAAAATTTCCATTTGTTTAGTTTTGGACTGAACTTGTTCAGTTACACTGGAAGTGCTTTTATTATATTCTGGGATCTTTTCATACCCCAGAGTATCAGTAGAGACCCAGGGGTCCCTAAACATAATAAACAATGACACTCTCCTTCCTTTACCTATCATGGGTTCACTTGAGACGTCAGGCTCTCTCTCGGGGTCCTATTTGTTTGTTTTCTGGCCTCTTCCAGCTTCCTGGGTCATGCCACAGGCCCTGGGAACCATTGAGGTCTGTGATTGGGCCTCAGCAGTTATTTGGGGTTTACCAAAGTCATGGTGCTTTAACACAAGTCTCTTGAAAAAGTACCCCATGTTACCACTGAAGCCCAATCACAGACCATCGCAATCCCATGGGGCCTGTTATGTTACCAAGGTGGCTGGAAAAAGCCTGCAGGAAACAGTGAGGAAACCCACTTTGATAGTATTATGTAGGGTTCTGCATCTGACACACTATATGGGATTCATTTACAATGTTAGACTAGCACTACTATTGTATGTAGGCGCTTGTGACATGATCTGTTGTTGGGATACTGTAACTTTGTCCATTGGGATGTTTTGGCTGCCATTATTCAGGGGCACTCTGACTAATATGGGGTGCATTGTGACTAGCACACCAAAACACCATAAGCTAAAAAATAAAATAGATGTCCTAATTTTGGACTAATAGTAAATGACTATGAATTCAGACTGATTTCAGTAATAAAATCTGCTGTGAAATCTAAACCAATTATGTGTTTTCTTGTCTTGACACAAAGCTCAGCTTCGTCTTCCATCTAAACTCATTTTCTTTATTGTGCGGCTATTTTATTCACTCAAATTGGAAACCGTTGTTGCGTAATTGCTTTGGTATGGATAAAGACGTTTAGAAATCGTCTGTGTTTAAGGACCCCCTACCCCCTATCCTGGGTAATATAAGGACACTGTGCTCAGTCCTTCAGATTCTTCTTATAATAATGCATTATTATAGAGATATTATAATATATATATATATATATATATATATATATAGTGCCTTGCAAAAGTATTCGGCCCCCTTGAACTTTTCAACCTTTTGCCACATTTCAGGCTTCAAACATAAGGATATAAAATTTTAATTTTTTGGTGAAGAATCAACAAGTGGGACACAATCGTGGAGTGTAACGAAATTTATTGGTTATTTTAAACTTTTGTAAAAAATAAAAAACTGAAAAGTGGGGCGTGCAATATTATTCGGCCCCTTTACTTTCAGTGCAGCAAACTCACTCCAGAAGTTCAGTGAGGATCTCGGAATGATCCAATGTTGTCCTAAATGACTGATGATGATAAATATAATCCACCTGTGTGTAATCAAGTCTCCGTATAAATGCACCTGCTCTGTGATAGTCTCAGGGTTCTGTTTAAAGCACAGAGAGCATCATGAAGACCAAGGAACACACCAGGCAGGTCCGTGTTACTGTTGTGGAGAAGTTTAAAACTGGATTTGGATACAAAAAGATTTCCCAAACTTTAAACATCCCAAGGAGCACTGTACAAGCAATGATATTGAAATGGAAGGAGTATCAGACCACTGCAAATCTACCAAGACCCGCCTGTCCCTCTAAACTTTCATCTCAAACAAGGAGAAGACTGATCAGAGATGCAGCCAAGAGGCCCATGATCACTCTGGATGAACTGCAGAGATCTACAGCTGAGGTGGGAGAGTCTGTCCATAGGATAACAATCAGTCGTACACTGCACAAATCTGGCCTTTATGGAAGAGTGGCAAGAAGAAAGCCATTTCTCAAAGATATCCATAAAAAGTCTTGTTTAAAGTTTGCCACAAGCCACCTGGGAGACACACCAAACGTGGAAGAAGGTGCTCTGGTCAGATGAAACCAAAATCCAACTTTTTGGCCACAATGCAAAACGATATGTTTGGCGTAAAAGCAACACAGCTCATCACCCTGAACACACCATCCCCACTGTCAAACATGGTGGTGGCAGCATCATGGTTTGGGCCTGCTTTTCTTCAGCAGGGACAGGGAAGATGGTTAAAATTGATGGGTAGATGGATGGAGCCAAAAACAGGACCATTCTGGGAGAAAACCTGTTGGAGTCTGCAAAATACCTGAGACTGGTCCGGAGATTTATCTTCCAACAATCCCAAACATAAAGCAAAATCTACAATGGAATGGTTCACAAATAAACGTATCCAGGTGTTAGAATGGCCAAGTCAAAGTCCAGACCTGAATCCAATCGAGAATCTGTGGAAAGAGCTGAAAACTGCTGTTCACAAACGCTCTCCATCCAACCTCACTGAGCTCCAGCTGTTTTCCAGGGAAGAATGGGCAAGAATTTCAGTCTCGATGTGCAAAACTGATAGAGACATACCCCAAGCGACAAGCAGCAAAATGTGGCGCTACAAAGTATTAACTTAAGGGGGTTGAATAATTTGTAACACCCCACTTTTCAGTTTTTTATTTTTTACAAAAGTTTAAAATATCCAATAAATTTCATTCCACCTCCCGATTCTGTCCCACTTGTTGTTGATTCTTCACCAAAAAATTTAAATTTTATATCCTTATGTTTAAAGCCTGAAATGTGGCAAAAGGTTGAAAAGTTCAAGGGGGCCGAATACTTTCGCAAGGCACTGTATATATATATATATATATAATATTTATTAATGTATCCATTATATAAAGAAATAATAATAAATATTGAAAATGGATGCAGTGAAGGAATTAAAGAGTGGTGGTTATCCATAAACTGTTGTGTTGATCTACCTCAGTGAGTACGCCCTCCGTAGATCTTTCCCTGCTGGTCAAACCACCTTGCCCCATTTGGAACTAAAAGACAAATCTGAGTCGTTCACTCTCAACATATTGCCACAGCTACAGGAACACTTGTCGCAAGAGGTTTGGACAATCCTGTTCCATGTGTTTGTGTAACGCTAAGTGACTTTACTGTGACCAAGTTAAATGGAGACTGAGAGACTTTTAACACTCATGAGAGACCACAGTACTGATTTATGCTACCTCTATGCTGATGTATATCTGATCTTTCTAAAGTTTACAACCTGTTCCGGCTACGACAAATGTGTCACAGTGGACATTTACGACTGATGCATTGCACGACTACATAGAACATCACACATGTCATGACTATATTGAGGGGATTGGGTTAAGGGAAACCAAAGGCCCTACACCCTTTTTGATATAGTAGGTTTTTCAATATCACTGAACAAAATCCATTGGAAACCATTGAAAGTCAAGATAAAATGTGCTGTAGCTGTTTACCAAATTCATTTACTGAAGTGTTATACCTTTCTTACTCTAGAAACAATTGGCAAGCTCCAGTTTCCCTTCTCCAGGCGTATGTAGATTGCCAGTTTTTTATACACTGTGTTGTGACAGCTAAGACAAAAAGCCGACAGTTCCTTGCAAACTTCAGGGGGTAAAAAATAGATACTGCAAGGATTGGTAAAAGTAGATGGATGTACACATTTATCCCTGACCTTCAGAGAAAGAATTCTGTTAGTTAGGTACTATAAATTTACTTTCTGCACAGGGAACAGCATAAATGTGCACTTTCTGGATGTAAAAGGCATTTATGCCCCTACCACTGAACAGAGAGAAATAAATCGATCAAATTAATTTCTGCCTGTCACCTCTGAGATTTATTTCCCATCCGCCACATCAGACGCTGCAGCTGCAGCTATCATGTAAAGCTTAGTAGAGATGTGCGCCTGCTACGGATTAACCACCTCACCAATCCTACTTTCGAGGGGCTTTCTGATCCCAAGGTGGTTGTTTTGCATAATTCTCTATCTCAATGGACCGGTTTCCTCAAGGAAATGGTTCAGCTAAAAATAAAACCGTCTATGAAAAATATAATGGTTTCTAGACTATTTTTGTAATAGTTTCTTCAATGTTATAGTGATATTAAATAAAGAGTAGTTGAGTTTAGAGAAATCCCATCATCTAATAAACTTCTTGCTGGATTTGGACCATGAGGAAGGAGGAAGGTCATGATGGGGCTGTGGACCACATGGCATGATGTGGGAGGATGGGGCAATGGGATCATTTTGTGGAAACATGGAAGAAGCAAAGAAGAGAGGAGTCGTATGGGTTTGGAAAACTCCAACTTTTTGTTTCTTCTTGTATAGCACCATTGATGGAAAAGGTGTATTGACCAGGAATGACCTAAAGTGCCTCAGGGCTGGAGATATTTTTCAGGAGAAGACAGACATTGAGTATGAGAGTATCTACAAATCTTATGAGGAAAAAGTTGATTTAAAGTGATCAGCAATGGTTTACTTAATATATAAGTCATGTTAAACTTGACTACATCTGTATAGGATGCAGATTGATAGTCAGGTATTTCAATAAAAGTCATACTGGATTGTATAGATGCTAGAGGTTATAGATGGTTTCACATCCTCTAGTTTATCAACCATCACCACTACACCAAATCAGATTGTACCACGAGTTGGATAAATTGACCCTTGTACAGCCCTTTTCTGCTCCGTTCACAGGATGGGTGTCTGGAACCCCTGAATATTTTGGAGGTTAACCTAATGTTCATCATTGACTAGATGGCTCCACTTGTCACAACTTGGGGTATTTTACATGTATTTAATCACAATGGAGGTTCTGTTGAAACCGTGTAGCGTTCTATTGCTCAGGACTGCTGTGGCCAGTGATGTGTATCTTTTGTTTAAGTTGATTCTCCTAAACTTACAGTTTATCACCAATATGTGGCCATGTGACAAATTTATGGACACTAGTTACTATGCCTGTAAATAAGGGGCAATTGAGGTGTCACTGTACATAGTCATATAGATTTGTTCTTCTGAAATTTCCTCAAATGTTTTGGGAAATCCTCAGGTACAAAGGTGTAACTTAAAGCTCTTTGGCCCCAATGCAAAGTCTGTAATGGGGCTCTTACCTACCTTGTGCCCAGGACTGTGGAGTCAGTAGACCAAACTCTGACTCTGGAGTATTTTGAAGCCTCCACACAAAATTGGTCTTGAATCTCCACAGGCCCACTTGCGCCTTTAAAAATAGTGGTATATTTTATGTGGTAGAGAAATATTTGGGGCCCCTTAGAGTCCAACAACCACTACTGCTGAACCCCCTATACCTACCCCCTACTCAGGTACACACTTATTTTCTAAAGAAGTTCTAAATTGTACATCAAATTGGAAACCGTTTGTGATCTTCTTATTGCAAAGGGACCATTCTAAAAAGAAGGGATTCTCCATATCGAAGAATCCTTTTTAAGGAACATTTCAAGGAAAATTCAAGAAAATGGACAATTTTCTCCATTGGCATCTTTCATAATAAGCTTCTAGTTCCCAAGCAGACTTATTTTTTTCTATATATAATAAATGACGTTCCGTCACCACAGCACCTGGATTGTGTCACCAGAGTCCCATAATACTGGTGAACCTGAGGGACAAACGGTAATCCATGACATTTAGATAATATAATGTGTGACAGGGTTGTACCTCGGTATCCGTCCCATATTTGCTGATTTGATTAATGAAGTCGTATTTCCATACTCGGAATAATTATACCTTTCTTGGGCACTTTCCAGAAGATTCTCCATCTGAAATGTAACATAATCGGTTAATGTTGTTATAGACTGACGTTTAGGTCTCCTGATTTATTATACATATTAGTTGGTTTTCCTGGTGGAGGCAGCGAATATATAAAATCTTGTTATCGGTAGAAGAAATGATTGAGCGCCAAGGAATGACTGTATTTACTGTATGTGTGTATGCAGGCTACACATGGGAAGGATTTTAATGGGAACTAAAAATATATATCCATATTCATATATTTTTTCAAACATTTAAAGCCACAGAGATCCTTTGTCGCAATATCCACTTAATGGGGATCTGCCATACTGGATAGTTTTATAATGGTTATCTGCAATCCATAAACATGGTCGGCTATCACTTTGTTGGAGCCCATCAGGTCCATTTATAAAAGGAGCCATGGTGTGCCCTTCATTTTTTTATCAGATATAGCTCTATACTTTTATTGGTGGTTGTACCTAACATTGCAGATCAGTCTTGTTCATGTTAATGTAATTGATATGTGACTATCCACAATACTAGGCAGAGCCACAACCAAGAATACAGAGTAATGCCTATTCAACAATGAGACATGGTGTTTCTTCCCTTAAAGAGGACCTTTCACACCTCCACCAATTCCAACACTTTGCATAATTCAATATATGCCACTCCACTGATTCTGGCGCAGATAATTTCTTTCTCTAGCCCCCACCGTTCCTGAGCAATTGGTGCTGTTGTTTTGAGCATTCTGTGTGCTAACTATGCTCTTGTGGGTGATTTCTCACTGTCTGCTGCAGCCTAGGACCACCCACCTGACAGTAGAGAGTCTAATTAGCATCTTTGATGCTGAAACTAGCAATACCAATTGCTCAGGAATAGTAGGGGCTCTAGAAAAAAATCCAACTGTTCCAGAATCAGTACAGCGACACCTATTGGAGGGTGCAAATAATTTGAGTTTGCGAAAGTGGTGAAAGGTCCTGTTTAAGTCAGCTGATCATAAGTGATGCCGGATATTGGACCTCTAGCAATCTAATATTGAATGCCTATCTTAAAAATAGAACAATAGACCAACAATATTCTAGCCCTGGAAAATACCTTCAATTTTGAGTGATTCCTGTCTATACACAACCCGAAAGATTCAGCTTCCAGCAATGTCTAAGAATAAAGTTTTTTATTGTTAGGCTACCCTAGTACCACCACAGACAGATACAAGACACTTCTATAGGTCCTGAGAACAAAATGTTTGAGCATTTAAAATTCCACGATTCTTCTTTCTGCCAACATTATTTGTTGGGGGGAGAGTCGGACATCCGATAAACATTAGATAATTGGTCAGACATGCCCAAATTGTCAAGTTCGAATGACATTAATACAGTATATAGGGCAGATTTATAAAGACTGACGTTTCGTACCCCAATCTTAATACGTAAAAGTCCTGATGGGTGTCGGGCGTGACTGATTTATGAAGGCTCTTGGTCTCTACATAAATTAGGTGCACTTCCATGCACAAAATGGAGATCTATGCTAGTTAGGAACTGGTGTAGATTTCCATTATAACTCATAACAGAAAAGTGGCATGAGTTATAGTGGCCAAACCGTCTCCACCCATCCCTGCTCCCCGCCATAGCATGGGGATTGTGATGCTAAATCTGAAATGTGCCAAACCTGTGCCACAATATTATCCCTCTATGCCAGTTCTTTGGTGTATGTAGATTTCTAAATTTCTCCCAATGTGTATGGGTACCTTTACTCGAGTGGTTATTACACAAACTGAGAAAATTTTGTCCATTACATGTCAATATGACTTGTTCACATTACTATGAAAAAATATGTTAAGTCGACTAATGAGATCTACAAGAGACAATAATGAGATAACATGACAAGACCTATATACAGTAAGCCATTGATGTCATAATAGTTCTTCTGATAATTATCAAGTGACAGATATGGATTCTTGATTATTATCACAGAGAAATATGCCATATTGCTTGGAATTAGCTCATTGTAAGTTGGTTCTCCACCCACTAGAGCTGGCAGTGGATTGATAGGTCCTATTGCACATGTCCACATAGATTTTATTAAATTGAGATGAAGAGCCGCGATAAAGGATGGGTGTAGTAATCGCTGCCTTATTTGATATTCATTAGCTTTCCACCAAGTTCTGAATATTTATTACTTATAATTACTTTTGATTTTAATTACTTCTGATGTATCATTTCATCTTTTCTCGTATTATTATCTTAAGCCCAGTAGCAAATGGCAGAGTACAATGAAATCCTGACCTGCTATAAATAGTTCCATTTTAATTGTTTTAATGGGAAATTATTAATTATCATGTAGTTCTGAGAATTATGATAATTAAATCAGCGTTATACAAAACAAGTTTGAAAATCACATTTGTTCGGCGCAATGTTAACTTTCAAGACTAATTTAATTGAAAAAAGCCCCAAAGAAATGCCACATAAATCCTCTAGCTTCTCTACAGATACATAATCAAATGGAGGAAAAAAGTTTTGGAAAAAGTTACTTTTTGAGTTTACCAGTTGTTAAAAATTCTAAGAAATAATTACGTGGACTGGAAGGTAGATGGTCTGAGGTGAATAGGGGCAGGTCTGAGGTGAGGAGCGGCAGAGTTCTCTGCTTTTTGTCAATATAAGGCAGTTCTGAGGGGCATAGATGGAGTACATAGGGATGTGAGTGCCGTCTGTTGTATGTTGCCCTTTGATTATAAGTGTATGGGCGTTCTCAGTGGTGCATTAGCCCCCCTCTCATTATATAAAGCAGTGTCTGTATATCCACCCACAGTACTAGACATCACAGCGCCCCCTAGGCAGCACAAGTTTTAAACACCCTGTGCGCCCACACAGGCCACACACCTAAAGCTGGCCTTGTATGTGACGCTGACACATATAGGAATCAAGGAGTAAATAAGTTATAGTCTTATATCCATAGAGTTTGATCTTTGCAGATCCTGAGAATTTCTCTTTGGAACCGGCTTATTGTAAAATCACAATGTGGGGTTTCTATAATTATTACTATAAACCTACTGCATTATCTTAAAGGGCACGTGTTCCCGGAACCCAGCATATTAACCCAGCCCTGCAGATAGATAGGTTATTGTCACCAGAATTCAGCATATCAACCCAGCCCTGCAGATAGGTTAGTGTCACCAGAACCAGCATATCACCCCAGCCCTGCAGATAGATAGTTTAGGATCACCAGAACCAGCATATCACCCCAGCCCTGCAGATAGATAGGTTAGTGTCACCAGAACCAACATATCACCCCAGCCCTGCAGATAGATAGGTTAGTGTCACCAGAACCAGCATATCACCCCAGCCCTGCAGATAGATAGGTTAGTGTCACCAGAACCAACATATCACCCCAGCCCTGCAGATAGATAGGTTAGTGTCACTAGAGCCAGCATATCACCCCAGCCCTGCAGATAGATAGGTTAGTGTCACTAGAGCCAGCATATCACCCCAGCCCTGCAGATAGATAGGTTAGTGTCACCAGAACCAGCATATCACCCCAGCCCTGCAGATAGATAGGTTAGTGTCACCAGAACCAGCATATCACCCCAGCCCTGCAGATAGATAGGTTAGTGTCACTAGAGCCAGCATATCACCCCAGCCCTGCAGATAGATGGATTAGAGTCACCTGAAGCAAACAGTGTTTTCCACTTGTAAATTGTTGCCTCCATCACCAACATATCACTGTTCTTGTCACTGATTTTGCTAGCATATTGCAATATTGACTGAGAAATTGGAGTCCTTTATCAAATTTGCGGAAAGGTAGGGGTCAACACTCCTATATTCTTCTTCCCAATTTGACATCGGGCATAGAGGGACTGCATGTATTGATAAGGCATCTACCCAATACCCAACAAAAGTCATGTATAAGTTCCATTAATATTTGTTGGAGGTTGGACATCTGGGGAGAGTATGCTTGGACAACCTCTTTAATCTGTATATAATACATTCTCACAAATTCTTCCCCTACATAAGTATTTATATGCAGGACAACAACAAAAACTAAAGAGACATCCCAATACATTGAGCTTTTATTAAGACTTTGGCCATTCTCTCAGGAATCTACATACTACTTCAGTTATTACAAAAGCTTATAATTGAAAGAAGATAACATTTCAGCTTGTGTGGTGAATCATCACGACTCATTGAAAGAAGCTTTTATACTACACATTACTTTTATTTGCTTTGGCAAACCGTAGGTCATGTCATGCTAATATAATTCATGATGGCCAGAGCTGTTCACTGTGTGCTTGAATTTTAATAATAAGAAACCAATATTTGTTCTGCTTGAGGAAACTTCTTGAGAACATAGCTTGGCATTTCATATGAGTGATATAACAACTTTGTTTCCTTGGGTCAACGGTCTCGCTGTTTCCGAATACGATAGAGCATTAATTCATCGTACCCGTGTTGATTCACTTATTATTTATGCCTCATACAGATCAGCTTGGATCAGCGCTTAATGACTGTTCTTGATGTAACTCTGGGCAAAATATATTCATTGTTGTGCATTACCAAGCAAAATAATTGTACTGGGGTTATAAAAGGAAGGTAAATTTGCTTTATAGATTCTTATGGCAGATTAGAAGCACCATAGGGCAACAGGCTTGGTGAACTTTATCTGAAGTTATTGTCTCTCCAACTGGAACTGGAATTGAACTGAGTTGGTGAAGATACTACAATGTATACTTAATGGTCCTTTGGGGCAACTTTAATAAGGTCTCTAAAATGAAGAAGTTCTTGCAGTGGGAACAGAGGAGTTGTTACTTCTCCCACCTAGCCTAGTAGTAGGGAGGTCTCCAATCAATTTTTGGAGAAGTTTCAGTTCAGTTCTGAGGGATCATTTTGATCAACATTAAAGAGGTTGTCCTCATTTGTTTTATTTATGGTTTATCCTAAGGAAAAAAATCATAGATGACCCCTTTAAAGTCCTTCTTAACACAACATAAGACCCTAAAAATGTATAAAGCCATAGACATAATTTTTTTTTAAATTTAACATCTGTTTTTGACTTCCAGAAAGTAAAAGGACTTATGCCCATTATTTTGTACTTCTCATGATACCTGGCCTAGAATATTTTGCTAACCTTACGGGGCTGCTTTTTTTTTCTTTTCAATCTTTTGGGGCAAATTTACCGTACATCAATTCTTTGCCTCATGCTATAATGGGATTTACATTTAACCCTTTCTATACCCTAGACCAACCGTGATTTTGATATTACAAGAACAGAATGATGAGCAGTGGTTCTTTCCTTTTTTGCCCATTGGCCCCATTAAAACTTTTTTTTTTTTTTGCATGTTTTGGGTAGGTAAAAATGAATGATGGGCTTATTATTTTTTTTTTCTAAATATGATTGGTTGGTCTGGGTCACAAGGTCTAAACTTGCCCCTTTTCATTTTCGATATTGTTTTTCCTAATGCTTCCTAATGCGGACACCAGTAAGAAGATGAGTGTTACTCACCTTTCCATATTTTAAGCATCCCCACTAAAACTTAGCTTGACATCTTGCTTCACACAACTATTGCTGAGCTATAGTGTCTACAACTGAAATTGATTATAACTTTGATAGGTCGAAGGATCAGAATATCTGCGACAAAACTCAAATGATATGTAAAGGAATTGCTAGAGGAGCGTTTCCCCAGTAGCTGCTGGTGAACCCTGGGGGGAGGGGCACGACAAGACAGTGAGCCCTAAGATGAACCCCTCTGCTGTCCCTGGCTACTTGCCTTAACAGTCCTAGGTGACAGCCAGCAACTGAGCGGCGATCCCTTCTTGATATAAGTGATAACACAGAACGCAGACAGGACAAACAACAGGAGGGAGGTCAGCTAGCCAAAGGGTCAGTAACAATCGAGCAACGCAGTACAGAAACAAAATCCAAGAGAAAAGTTAAGGCCAGGGGTCAGGAATAAGAATACAGGTAACCAAACAGCCAGCACGCACGAGGCAATAACAAGTGCCAATGTGAAAGTGAGCAAACAATAAATAGGAAGGAAGAACCCACCCAAGACTTGATAGGAAGACAGCCTGTCAATCACACAGGTAAGACTAAAATTAACTATTAAAGGAGCAGAAGGAAACAAAGAAAAAGAAGATGGGTGCAGTGCAAAATCAATTACAGAGGTGAGGGAATAGGACAGTGTTCAGACAATACCAGAAGAACCCAAAGGAAGCAATCACAGCCGGACCCGCCTCTTGCGCCGCAGCATGCGACTGGAGTATGGCGCCAAAGCCCGGACAGGCAAGGATCTTACATGATACTTATAAAATATAAAGTTATGAAGCTCTACAGAGATTGATCTTCACAAAGGACAGACATAACATAGAGGCAGAGAGTAAAGTTGTGACAGGGTCCTTAAAGAAAGATTGAGTTGCTAATGGATGGAGAAAACCAAATTAGGACTCCCCTCCCCAAAGGAATAGCATTTTTACCAAATGGTAGAGTGGTCAAAGGTTTGAAGAAATTATATGGAGGGTTGGATAAAAACATCACACCTGATACCTGAATGAGAGATTCAATGGACCAAAACTGACCACGGTGGTGGAGTGGTAAAATGATCAGTGCTTACCCAATGGATGTAGAATAGTCCTTCTTTATTAGTGCCAAACACACAACGCGTTTCAAGGCGTCACTACCTCTTTATCAAGTGTAAAATATAGGCATAAGGAATGAGAGTCTTATTTTAGTCTTTGTTCTCTCCTGACTTGTATGTCTATCACTGATCTTTATTCGTAATAATATATTATAGTGGAAAAACTCATCTCAATGCACAGATATGCGCATTATTAAAACCTCACTCTATATAGAGCACTAGATATTAGTAAATCAGAGCCATGGCTTACTATTGACTAAGACATCATATTTTTTTGCATAAGAAGCATTACCCAACATTACATATAGCCTCAAGAAAAGTTCTTTACTGGTACAACAGCTTCTACTAGTCGAAAGAAAGCAACTTTTTTATTCTAATTTCATGTAAATCCAACATGATTTCTAAGTAGAGAACTCTAGGGACAGCATGGAAAAGATGGTAATTAGACTTGGCTTTTGTAGCAGATGGAAAGGTTTTTTTGGGGACCTAAAGCATTTACATTTCCATGTCATTCTTAAATGTGAAAAAGATACTGAATAAAACAGATGTTACTCTAAAGCACAAAGAACCGTAGGACTTTGGCGCAAAGGAGATTGGCGGTTTTATCAACAGACTCTGAGTCTTTGGAAAATACACAGTGAAAATGCTGTTACTTCGAATTTGCTTGAAACATATTATGGTAGATAATTTTTAATAACTTTTTTAAAATCTTGAATCTATTTTTTTGTATAAATGGTGTGCTTTAGGAAACCAGATGTCTTCAAAATAATCATGACACATTTTCTAAGAACCATTTGGGAAATAAAATGATTATGTAATTATATAGATTTTGCAGAACAATTGCCATATTTTTACTTTTATTGTATCCCACGTTTTCACAAAATTATTTCATCAGTTTGACTCCATTGTTGACCATGATGTGCAACAATATAATATCTTGCAAATGGTAATTTTGCCTTTCAGCTTAAATTTATGATGATTTTCCTTGGATAGTTAAAGGTTTTAGAAATCACATTTTTATAGTTTTAATAAATGTTCTAAAAATTAAAAAATAAATGCACAGTAATTTTCAGTATGATTTTTTTAATTATGTTTTAATTATTAGTATCTATGGATATATTTTTTTAAATCACTAGTACAAAATATAAGAAAAGAAAATACAGAAGGGGATTTATCAAGACTGGTGTTTGACATACCAATCTTGATCTCCTCTATGTCATAGTAAGAAGCATCTCATAGAGCCAAAGGACGAGAAATTATAAAGAACAGAATTATACTTCTCTTTAATGTATCAACTCTACTTTTTGGAAAAAAAATTGGGTAAAATATCTAAAACTGTCCTATATGAAAGTGGTCTTACCCTATATTTACATGAACATCAAAATTTAATAGCTGCATTAAAATTCATTCATGTGAATGAACTGACCGTTGTAACGTACCGTCAAAATATTGCTCATGGTCTATTTTGCCTGTTTTCACTGATCCCTTCATGCACTGAGATCAGTGAAAATGGGCCCCCCAGATGCAAAACATATATTTTTCATGGACATTTTGTACAACGTTCATGTGAACGTAGCCTAAGGGGTCTGTACCAAAGCAATAAAATTTTATTGTAACCCCTGGAAATAAGGGAGCATTCCATGCTGAGGGGTAAAAATTATGGAGGGGGCATCTAGTATTATAAAAAAAGAAAACAAGCCTTACTCACCTGCTAAAGGACCTACCATTCATGCACTACATGGTCCATTCCCTGAGGCCTCTGGTTCCCATTGTATTATAAGTGATGACATCACAATTGTCATTCATGTGAATGTTCAGGCACATGTGATTGGCTGAACAGTCATAAGGGCAATGAATATGTTGTGAGGACTGAACTGGATCATACAGTACTGGAACGAGAGGTCCTTTATCAGGTAAGGTTTTTTTTGTTTTGTTTTGTTTTTTAAACAATGTAAGCTGCCCCTCCAAATTTGGTTAGACCCCGCACAGACATTAAGACCTCCTATTGAGGTTGGTTAAGAGTGTGGTGGTGTAAAAAGAACCCATAAAATGAGTTGAAATATTTATCTTTACTATGCGGCCCCTGGTGTTCTACAATATGTATACCAAGGACCTGGCAATTGTCATTTATACAACATGAAATTCCTAAAAAGGATTTGTAAGATTCCAAACTAATTGTGTGGATTTAGTCACCCAGTTTACTGATCAACAAGTATTTCTTCCATTGCTGTTCACAAACAGTCTTGTTTTCTCTCTCTTTTCGATACCCTTGTTATATTAGGTGACTATTATTGTGCCACAGCCTGGGTCCACTGTAGAACCATCTAGTACCCTGGTGGGCCACGACCGTGTACAAATTACTATCACACTTAGATATAGTGATATAGAAAAGTCTTGGAAAGAGTCGTTCATCATCATGAGCTTTTATATATATATATATATATATATATATATATATATATATATGATAGTTTCCTTTTCTGCTCCTCATCTCTCTGAGTGTAATATCATCTGTTCTCCATGTGCAAATATGTAAAACTACCAGACTTATTTGCTGAACGTACAAGACTTTCCAGTCACATATAGAATTAGCCTTTAATACGTTTCAGCAAATATATGTACAGATGTCTCTGTTTAATTCACAGTTAGGAAATGTGTTTGCAATGTATTCATTAAGCATTTCCACTTCATGGCATATCGCAGTCACATAGCCGGACTAAAAAAAAAAAAAATCTTCAAGTACGTCGTGTGCTGGCTTCTCTCCAGAATAGACTAAAGACATAGTATAGAAAATGGAAAGATTCTTTCTAAAATAGCAATATTAAAGAAAATAAAAATTATATAAAATAAATGGATAGTAATGACAATTATTATATTATTGTTGTTAGTTATTATTTTTAGTTGCTGTTTTAGAAATAGTAGCAGTAATTGTAATTATAATTCTCATCACTATTCTAACAGTGTAATAATTAGCAATTCTAATTAGTAATAATTCTAATTAATTGCAATAGTGGAAATTATTATTATTAATAACAATAATATAATTTATCTTATTTTTAGCTGTAGTAATAAAAGTTATTTTATGTAGAAGTCACAAACCATGGCAAATTAACCCATCACTTACTAATCTCCTGCATGTAAGGACCTGGAAAAAGCAAAACCACACCTAGACACAAGTATTTGGAAAGATGAATGAAGCACTTCATTACCAATTTTCTAAAAATTTCGACAATTTTTTCCAAAATTTTGGGGGTGTGCTACCCTCAAATTGCTGTTATAGTCTGGAGTCCCTGCAAACCAAGAAGTATAATAAGTGTTGGGCCAGGTGAGGTGTGGAAACATAATAAATACTGATACTTACCTACTATCCCCTCTCCTGGGCTGCCTCTCGGTCCTCTACGGTTATTATTTGGGCCTCTTGGGTGACATCCAGTGGGACATGTGAACATCATGACCCTTTAACTCAAGCCTCATGTGATTGCTTAGGGCCTGGGCCTGTGACCCTGCCACCCAGGAGGCTGGGAGAGGCTGAAAGATAAAAAAGGACTATGATGGAGTGCCAGATGCCATGAGGGAGCCTGTTAGAGGTGAGTATCAGTGTTTATTATGTTTCCGCACCTTCTCTGGGCTTCTGCTTATTTTACACTGGGGACTGAAGAGACCCCCACAGTCTAATAATAGAACTGCCAGTGGGAGGTAACCTTTTGTTTTTCTCTGAGAAAAGATTCCCACCCATATGTAGAATCAGAGCTAACTCACATCTAACTTTCCAGGGGCCATATCTTTTGAATGGGTGAACAAATTTTTAAGTGAACAACACCAGATTGTTCAGGGGAACAACAATCGTCAAGTGATGTAAGTTATTGAACATTTTCTACTTGATGATGGATCCTCTTCATAGAGTCTGTCACCAGAAAAATAGATATCAAATATCCACACTGCAGTGTAGAGGACATTGGTTTGAGCACCAACACACCTTTATATAGTCCACCTTATATAGTCCATATAGTTTTTATAAATATGCAAACATGGCTCAAAGTAATGGCTCTGTGTCAGAGGCTCCAGGGGCTCTATATTCAGATTTGTAAATCTAAGGCTCTGACATATTTAAGGTCTCATTAACATATTTATAAAAAATATACAATATATAGTTATAAAATAGCTTTTTCAAGGAAATCCATTGGACTGTCTAAAGGTATGATGGTGCTCAGCTAATGCCCCCTATAATGCACTATGGATACTTTGATATGCAGTTTCCTGGGGACAGACAGCCTTTAAATTCCAGTTGGGTAGTTTAACAACCTTGTTACGTTACAGCGATATCATAATAACCAGGCTCCCGACAGGCAAGTCCACCTTAGAAGCACATCCTTGTATAGTCAGCTTAATAAAAGACCACCAGTTGTGACTTACAGTAAAGTCCAGCTGTGATACATCATAAGCACACTACAAAAGTGACATAGATGAAACATACATACAAAACTATCAAAAAAGGCTTAGAAAACCAGCACAGGTCAGATGTCTATCTATCTATCTATCTATCTATCTATCTATCTATCTATCTATCTATCTATCTATCCTTCAGATATATATGTCTCTATCTATCTATCTATCTATCTATCTATCTATCTATCTATCTATCTATCTATCTCATATCTATCTATCTATCTATCTATCTATCTATCTATCTATCCTTCAGATATATCTGTCTGGGAAAATATTAACTGTATCTTGACAGATGTGAGGAGAACAAGAGACAATTATTTGGCTTTATGATGAAATATGCCAGATATAGGGAAGAGGTGCAGAAGGATTCCCCAGAAAAGCTTTCCCAGCAGTGAAAGTTGAATTAAATGTCCCCCATCAGTGTGCACCCTCCCTAGTTATGTGGGCGTACTCAAGCAGGGTAAAATAATGGCAATGTAGTTATTATAATTGGTATTATTATCAGTAGTAGTAATAGTAGTAGCAGTAATGATAATAATAATAATAATAATATATAGCAGCGATAGTTATAATAGCAATAGTAGTAGTATTAATAATAATATAGTAGTAATAGTTATAATAGCAATAGTAATAGTAGTAGTAGTAATAGTAATAGTAGTAGCAGCAGTAGAATTAGTAGTAGTGATAGTAGTAGTAATAGTAACTAGTAGTAGTAGTAACAGTAGTAGTAGTATTAGTGGTAGTAATAATAGTAGTAGTAGCAGCAGTAGTAGTAAAAGTAGTAATAGTAGTAGTAGTAGTAATAGCATTAGTAACAGTAGTAGTAATAATAGTGGGAGTAGCATTAGTAGCAGCAGTAGTAATAGTAGTAGTAAAAGTACTAGTAAAAGTAGTAGTAGTAGTAGTAGGAGGAGGAGGAGTAATAATAATAATTAGAGATGAGCGAATCGATTCTGCAGAAGTGGAATTCGATCCAAATTTCAGGAAATCTTCGATTCTCCACGATTCTGGATTTCTTGATGCTTCATGGTAACGAATATTTAGTAAGGACCTTTGTGACATCAGACGGTCACAAGATAATCTCTAGTGATGTGATTGGGTAGGCGTGTCTTTGCTTGTTAGCAGATCCTTCCACATGAATAAAACTTGTCCGTGCTGGATAGAGGGAGAGAGAGAGAGAGAGAGACATGACCGCGGCATCCAAGGGCTTCCAGCATTTTGCCGCTCATGTGCCCACCCCGGCTCTCTGCAGCCCGGAAATAGCTGTTTATTCACCACGAAGTAATTCGGATCGAAGCAATTTTTTTTTGGAACTTCGAATCGAACTGCCGAATCAAACTTTTGAGAAATTTGCTCATCTCTAATAATAATAATAATAATAATAATAATAATAATAATAATTACCATCATCCTCATCATCACTGTTAATATGTATATTATTAGTGTTAGTAGAATTTTTAGTAGGTAACTCCTTCTCGAAATATGAGGCACATGTATATCATTACCAGGAAAGAGCTCCTGCACCATGTCATACACTTCTGTCAAGGTGATCTCAGGATCACGCCATTATCAGGAAGTGACTCATGCTCTTGGACTTCATGATGTGATAGCAGGATACCAATGGTTGCTACTGCAGATGGAGACCTGACAATGGCCTCCATGGCTACCAACTATAAATACCACGTAGGATTATTTAGTAAAGTGCATGACCTGTTACCGATAAGAAGATAAAAAGTAAAAACTGGCAAATTCTGGAGACTGCGCCAGAAGAAGGACAGTTTCCTACTGATATAACACAGGCCATAATCTATCTATCTATCTATCTATCTATCTATCTATCTATCTATCTCATATCTATCTATCTATCTATCTATCTATCTCCTGTAATAATGACTGATAACAGAGAACAATAATGGACTAGTATGTTATGTAAGTGCTGCCCTATGATGGTGTCTGAAAACAGAGAACAATAGTGAGTGCTGCAATCCTGATGATGCTGTCAGTGAGGCTATTAAAGGGGTCATCTAGGAACTGGACAAATCACAGAGTAGGTCAGCGAAGGTCTAACATAAAAAGTCATACCTGCCCTCAGAACTCTGTTGACTACCACTGATGTTTTTTGGGGCATGTACCATGCCTTCGCCGCCAGAAGTCCTGCACCGCAAGAGGCTGGAAAGAACCCATGACGTCACCCACATACATCACCAGGTTCTTTCCTGTAGCCACTTTGACCAAGGCTTTAGGAGGGTTAATGATTGTGATCAGTGCGGGCACTGTGGAGACCATATTTAAATACCCAACCATAATAGCATGGTCTAGAAAGGGTTAAAGGGGCTGTCTCAGGATTATAACTTATGACCTATTGACAGGATGTGTCTGATTGGTGGTCTGGCCACTGGGACCACCATCTGTCCTGAATGGTATGTTGCTTCATGTACAAGGTGAAGGGGGCACAAAGGAGCCACATTTTAGTGATCAGTGAGGGTCCCAGTTTCCCTATTATTAGACATGTATCACTTCTACTCTGGATAGGAAATAAGTTATTCTTGAGACCACCCCTTTAATCATTACAATTTATTGTAGAATATTTAGGATTATTGTATATTATTTCCAGTCCCAGATACTGCGTGTAGTTCTTCCTCTATAAAATCTACTTAGACAACTTGACTCGCACACCAATAGTCCAGGGTTTCTGTGTTATAGTGACATTTATCAGGATAAATGTGATACTTTTCCTCAGACAAATACTAGAAAATAGAGGAGTCTATAGTAAGGGACATAGATAGATAGATTTGATAAATGTTATTTAACTTGCCAGGGCTACTGAATCGATCGATGGACAGACGTGGTGGGTTAAGTGGCCCGTATCTACTTTCAATGAGTAAATCTAATAGTGGAGAAGTAAATATCATTTTGTTCACTGTTAGATAGTTTAGTCACTTTATCACTCTCAACATTTTACCACCATCTACTGTTGTGTCTGGTCTGCAATGTGATATTTGTTGTCAGTGGAAAATCAAAGAGCAACTTCAATCTGAAGATCAACCAAGGATAAAATATAGATTTTGAGAGAGCCTGCACCGCTGAGCCAAGAAGAGCTTCGCAATCCTCAAACCCAACCACTGAAACTCTCCCGGGACTGAAATTATTTGGAGGTGCAGAAAGCTTATATATGTGATAACTCGAAATATCCAATAGCTCATAATATTCCCCAATGTGATTTGTTTACTCTAATTTTTACTCTAATTTTTAATAGTATATTTTATGAGATATGTTTTTGTACAAAATGATACCCTTTCAACCAGTGATGTCCCCGGGCTGTCATTTTTAGGTTATAATGACCTCTCTTAGGATCTGATGGTCTTGCCACTCTACAGTGAACAGAGCAGTCTACTTCCGAATCCATTCTTCATGTACGTGAATAGACGATCGGTGGGGATGCCGATATAGAGGATAGGTTATCAGTCTTTAGCCCAGCAAACCCCTTTAAGTTCAAGATAGGATTTTGCCAATACGCAACACACAATTGAGTGTTAGAATGGGTTAAATCAATAACCATGAGAGCTGTCACTGGCAGCAAGTAATGAGCTGACTCTATACTACTGAATAGAGGTCTTAGATTGGTCATCTGGTAGCAGCTTGATAAGTATTGCACTGTACTGTTAACATTGCATGTCCACCCTTGGTAAAATCCACATTGTCTTCTAGCCCATCTTATAGTGTCCAAATAATACAACTTATATGTACAATACAAATCAAAACATACTATACAGTTGCGCCCGGTGCCAAAACCACTGCATGGGTCCAGGCACCACGTGTGAGATTGGTAAAATAAAAATCAAGGTGTCATTGCTATTAGGGTTAGAAGTTCCCCTTCCGGTAGTGACAAGGATGCACTCATACAGGGTTCACACTCTTATAATAGTGTCCCCACCAGAAGAACTTACTGCCAATCCATGAGATTGCCATACGTGCCTCATTTCTGGGGGTCCCACCGATGGGACACCCCACTTATCACTTGAATGGTGTTTCTGTTCCCCATCTTGCATATGTTCTGCCTCTTGATTCAGTCTCTAGGGGACTGAAAAAGTTATCTGAGTACAGTGGACTGAACAAGGATTGCCGAGGACAGTCCTACTGTCTCTAAATAGTGCGGCAGCATGCATGTGCAACCGGATTCACATGGGGGGCCATTCTTGGGTGTCCTATCGAAGAGACTCCAGCAATCGCTCACTTACAATGTTATCTATCTGGCGATAGTTCTTATAGTGGGACATCCTATTTAACCCTAGTATGCATGACATTAGAAATCTACACTTTCACATAACAGCTAGCGGGCCTAAAAGGCCCGGGTTATGCATACTAGGGTTTTTAAGGTTAAGGTGAAATACTAAAGGGCAGTAACTACTCTGTGACACAGAGCATTAACTTGACTCCTTCAATTGCTTTCCAATGGCGTTTGTTGTCTACTATTATAACACACTTCTATTAGTGTTAAGTTGAACTTTGCTACATCTGTACATTCCGCAATGCTTCCCCGCAGTAGTTATGAGCTTATTTTTCTTTAGCATTTTTTTTTTTTTGTCCTATTTTTGGTGATATTGAGGCTTTACAATTATTTACAGACTTACCATTAGAGTTATGGCCTCAGCCTAAAACATTTTAACCTTACAAGGGCCATTTTGACACACATTAATATTGTCTCGCTTCTCCTGCCGCTGTTTGTTGTTAATATTTTTAGACTATTGGTCTACTATCCTTTTCAGAATTTACGGACATAATAGTGTTCCAAGCGCCTCTGACATAAATATATATTTCATGTTCAACAAGGTTAAAACTTCAAGAAGAATGAGTCATTGTGACTAACCACACGGAGACAGGGCATCACAACAACACAATAAATATCATTACCGCCGGGTGCATTTCTGATGAAGTAATTGCTATGTCCAAAAAAAAAAAAACAGTAAAAAAATGCAATAGAACATCTTTTCGTCTCTTCACCTCCCCTTTTATCTTTGCCGTCTTTGCTTGTTCTTCTACGTACTGTATGGAAACAAAAATTGTAGATATGATTTAATGGCTAACAAGATTTTAAAAAATATTAGACAGCCAAGTTTACATGACTACTTAAGGTGTCTTCTTCAGGCATGGAGTTCCAGCTGTAAGGCCCCATGCACACAGGCAAATACAGTTGGAAAGTTTGGACTGCTTATTCCCCGCAGACCGGGACCCCTTGCATCACAATGATCTGTGATGCTAGTAGTCCCAATCTCCTTGGCACTCTACTGTCTTATACTGTATATAGTACAGGACAATGGAGACAAGGACTCCTAATATCATAAATCACTATGACGGAAGGAGTCCTGGTCTCTAGACCACATTCACTTCAGAAAATTAGGGCAATATATGGTCCAGATTTTCAAAACATTATGCCTGGGGCTTAAGGGGCACCTTCTGTTATTCTGGTTATAAACATTTTTTCTTTCTTCCTTGTATCTTACCGTTTTCCCATCTATTTAGTTTTCTCTTCCCATTCCTTCCCTTACCCTCTGCTTTTCTCAGTATCCACTCTTCTTCCTGTCCTCTTTCCTTTGCCTACTCCTCCACTACAATTTATTATTCTTTTCCCTTCTTCCTTTCCTTTCTTTCAACCCCACTTTGTCAACTCCGTAACTCTGTCATAAACAAATACATTATCCAGTGTGTCAAAAAGTTATAAAAACAGCAGCTAGAATACAACTGCTTTCCCATTCACTTAAATTGGACTTAAAACTAAAAACATTCTAAAAACTAAAGATAATCCCTTCTGAGTTTTTGTTTTCAGGGGGGATTCGTGGCAAGCCACTGTTTGACACTTCGGCTTTATCAGTGTATCAAGAGACCATAGAGCAAATTTAGGATTGCCCTCATACTAGTCAGCACATGAACTAGAGACAATGTTATGTGAGCTCAGTAGTTTAGAAATATAGTCAGAAAAATTGACCCATAAACAGAGGTCCAAAGTAAATTTTTAAATTTTCACCTTGTGTATACCATTTCTTAAGTTGCATATATAGTAGGGAACTTAAAACCAGAAATATAGCCCTTCCCTATGTAAGCCATGTCATTGATGATGTTGTCTACATTGGGGATGAACATGTGACCAATGCACGTGACGTCACCGTCACAAACTGCTTTTGACGTTGGTTTGATCATGTGACCGAGCCTTTTATTCTAGTCAAAACCGAGATGCCTAATGCAGTCAAGAAGTTTCACTGATCTAGGCAAGTTGGACTGGTTTTGAGTGCTCTTGTATAAGACAAATGTTTCATAAAGTCTAACCAAAACATTTTACCGCCATTGTCTTTTCCTATGATCGTTGAATGCTGCATTCACATAGCCAGATATTGTTGTGCTACTGTATGTTAGTTGATCTGTAGACATAGCATGGTAGACATGTATTGTATGGTGGATGATGATGGTCCTAGATCATGGATAATGATGGTATGACGCTCATTCGAAGTCAGGTTTTTATCTCCGCATCCTTACAGTTGTCTAGATTGTACATGGTGGTTAAAGACTGTACCAGCTCCCGCTCAGCATCTCTTGTCTGTATCTACATAATGAAAATGGCGTGTAATGATTTAGTGCATTGCATGATAACCTCTGGTTACCTCCTGTAATGGTTCCATTATTCTGGTCATTAGATAATTGGAAATATATTCACTAAATCTATATATTGTCACCGTTTTCTCAACCATAGTAAGGAGATCCTTAATTATTTCTTTGTATTTCACTCTGGAATGTACTTGTGTGTTCTGATACAGTAGCTGTAGTGGAAATGATAGATCAGGCCTCTTTTATCTAGACAATTCTATTGCCCTTCTTAATTAATCTTATCAAGACACTTTTGTGTGGGTGCCAGGGAGTACAAATTGCATTCGCCAGAAAAACCCTTGTATCTTCTTCGACACACAAGTGAATGACTTTAATTTACAATGATATAAGCAATTAGTTTTGCCGGTCATCTTTCTCCCATTAATGTAGAGACAATACTTGTACTGTATGTGTCTCTAAAGTTGAACTGACTAATGCAGTATGGCAGGGTTTTAGCATTGGACTACTTGGACTGTTCTTGACCGGCACCATTTCCTTTGACCTTGTATAAGTGAAATTGTTATCGGCTTGCCATTTTACTTATGACTAGTGAAAGTTTAATCCAAACCAGGGCCTGGATGTTACTGTTAGCTCTGTACAGTTGATAACCCCTGTATGGTCCATCTTGGGTTCGGTGCAAATTGTGCCTGATCCTTTCGTTAGAGGTATACATAGAGAAGACATTTGGCACTTCTACTTTTATCTCCAAGATGTCCTTCCCCACCTCTTTGCCCAACATATCCCAAGATGTGTGGCATGAGAGGGTCAGTAAACAAGCACTCTCTTTTTGGAGACATCCGTGCCAACTGTTTGTCAAGTATTCAAGATGTGAAAGCAATGTAAAGGTTGTAGGTTGTACTGGCATGTCTTGATAAGCTACTGATTGAATTTGTTATAAGGAGAAAATGGAGTCTTAAAAGAGGACCCTTCACCACCTCCAGCTCTTTACATCATTTAATAGGTTCTGCTTCACTGATTCTGGCACAGTTGGACTTTTTTCTTTAGCCCCCACCATTCCTGAGCAAACTGTGCTGTTAGTTCTGGTGCCTGATATGCTATTTAGTCTCTGTACTGTCAGGTGGGCGGTATCAGGCAGGAGCAGATAAGGGGTGTGATTCTGAGCTCTGACGCTGGCTGCCTCTGATTGGATCTCACAATCCCACTCCCTGCCTGACTCTGCCCTTCTGACATTACAGAGCTTAAATAGCACATTAAGAATTAAAACTACCTGAACTTGTTACTTGGGAATGGTGGGAGCTAGAGAAAAAATTCCAATTGTGCTGGAATCAGTGGATCGGTACCAATTAACAGATGCTAAGTACTTGAATTGGTGGAGGTGGTGAAAGCTCCTCTTTAAAGAGGGCTTGTTGCCAGCCCAATGACATACATCATTTGATAGGGGCTGGGCATTTTGGTGTTTTGTTTATCCAAATCCCTCCAAAGTCATTCCAAAGATGTAAGCTCTGTTAGTGTTGATGCAAGTTAGGGTCTACTAGCTAAGTGGGCGGTAACATTCCATGACATAGAGCACAGAGTAACCCCACCCCCAGAGAAACCACAGTGTTACTGCCCACTTGGCTAGTACATCCTAATATGTATCAACACTGTAAGCGCTTATATCTTTGGATGTAAGGATTTGGAAGAAAAAAAAAAACGAAATGCTCAGAGTGACAGCGCCTATCAGATGATGTATGTTATTGGGCTTTTCAGACCTGGTGACGCATCCTGATTAATGATATTTGCAGGACAGAACAAGTCAAACACATCTGTACGACTAGTGCATGATCACTTTCTTGAAGTCCCATTCTTTTGACCTCCTTTGGATCAATGGAGCCCTGTGAATACATTTTATATGTAAGCAGCAAACTTTTCCTGAGATAGATGCCGACATAGGACTTGAAGACAGTGTGCACAGAGTCTTATCCTTTGTATTTCTACGGCTCCGCACATATAAAAATATAATTTTACTTTGTGCAGGATTTGAAGAGCAGAATAATTCAATTTGCTCATGCATAGAATACAGATGATATAATGGGGGTTTTGTCATTCTGCATTTTCATATCTCATTGATTTACAGATAACATTGGGATTACTCAGCTCGGCTATATCTTTAGTACAACAGGTACTATACAGGTACTATAAGTGCATATGTGTAGCCATAGGGGGTACTGAGCCAGCAGTTGCACCCAGGCAGTGGTAATGAATGGTGCCAAATGCCACTTATAAGATACATTATATGAGCTGATAGCAATATTTTATATTTGACCCACCAAAATTAAAATTTTTCATAAATTAATGGTCCAGGTGAATACATGAAATTTTGTAATATATCTTATGAAAAAAATGTTTTTTTTTTCTTTCTGTTTTTTTTTAACTACTTTTTATATTGGAGTCCATAGAGGGGGAGAGGGAGGAGAAGGCTGCTGGAAAATCCAGCAATAAACCAACTAACAACCTCCTCCTCCCCCTCCCCTTTCCAAAGATTTCTGTGTGTAAGGCGAGCATGGAGACGAAACAAATAAATCTGCCTGAGTCTGAGTGAAGGTAACGAGGAGAGAAGTCTAATAAGTGGAGAAGAAAACAGATTACTTTAATGAGATATATTACAAAGTTTCTTATACTCACTTGTATTATTTATCTATGAAAAGTTTGAAGTTCAACAGGCCCTAAACGAGAGGCATGTCCTTGTGCTGCTCTCGTTCAGGACCCCAGAACTGGTGACCTAAGCCCCGTCTCCTCCTCACATGACTCATCTCTGACAGCTTACAGCACTTCATTGCACAGGTGTAGTGGAGTGTACAGTAACAGTCTTCAACTGCGCATTGCACATGCGCTGCGCATTGCCGAAGATGAACCATGACTCTTCTTCAGCAGAATAAAACTTGTGAAAACAAGCAGACGGAGTAGCAAATGGGACTGTGGTCACCAGGTTTGGGGCCCCAAGCCTAGTAAAAGGTTTCTTTTCTACTCTACATCTGCATATAATGGCTATTATCCTTCTGAGTTGTGCCAGTAACCAAATTCAGCTATGCTCCACATATATATTGACAGTACTATTTGTGACGAATACAAGAATTCAGGACCTTATACTAGGCCGAATGACAAGGTCATTGGTAAGGAAATCCTCATATGTCTTCTTCTCCTTTATGACATTTATTATAGTAATTTGACTGTAGAAAACATGCATTTACCAAATAACACTGAGCCCGGACTCCTGTGTCATCTCGCTGCCCGCATTACTAGACAGATTACTAATAATAGGCCTGTATCACATCCCATTATCTTATGCTTTATCGCACTGGTTTAGGCTACTGAGCTTTTTTATATAGGAAAAGCCTAGATTTATGCAGAGCGCTTGGGCAAAGGACCACGAGCAGTAATTTGTTCATAAATGCGAACCAATTCCTGCCTATTACTAAAGTCATTGGGGCAGACTAATCACTTTAATTCAAGGGTAGTGGCAAACAAGGAATATCTGCTGATTTTGTGACTGCCCGTGAAAAAGCAGAACGTCGCCTTGGTGGCTCATCTTTAATATGATATATGAGCTTACATAAATGCTGGTGCATGTGTTTGTGTCCGCGCTGGGACATACCGTGTAGTCAGCGTAATAAATACAGCCCGCTTGTCTCCGCCATGCACTTTAAAAATAGTTGTAAAGGGAGAGGGAACCCCCTTGAAGGCAAATTATGTTGATTTAAGAAGGGGAATGTTTATTCCGCATGGAGGGATGACCTCATAACTCAGAATGATAAGTTGCTTGTTATAGGTGTTCATTATTCTTATGGTATCAGTCTGACGGCACTTTAAATATACTATTATTTTATTATTTTCTACAATCTTAATATTTACAGAAGACAACTGGTTATAACAAGGAGCTAAACTAAGGCCTTGTCTGCTATCAATTATGGGCACCATCATCATGAGTGCTCCGACGTCCACACAACTACAAAGTTTGATGGGAAGGGCATATTGTTCTTGTCCTCCTGGTCATGAATCTAGACATGGTGGATCACTGAGTAGAAGTAGGAACCCAAGAAAGACCATTAGTAGGGTATTTGACTGCAGACAGTACTGATGGATCTGCCCTCCCAGTCAATGGTCAATCAATATTGCAATTATAACCCAATTCTTCTACAATGAGTACTTGCAGTGGTTAGCCATTAATATATTGTACTGTAGGTCACCCTCAGACATGATTGTGGCTGATCTAATTATTCATACTTCAGACCTTGACCAGATTTCTTCCATAGTTTCCAATGTAAGCAATTGACTTCCATAGCTTCTAATGATAAGCTAGTGATTTAAGTCGGTCGACATCCAGAGTGAGCACTGGCATGCCATTCGCTGGAATGAGAGGACTTTCATGATATCCACTGACAGACCATCCATTAGAATTAGTAGACTCCCATCTGTAAAACTCCACTTCTTCTGTGGAGAAGGGTTCATTTTTGTAATCCCAAAGTTTCCAATTTTTGTATCAAGTCCTCAATGATATTCAGATGTGGTTAACCTTTCACACATTGGTGGGTCATCTTTGGACATAATTGTGGTGGATCTACCAGGAACCTTCGTGGAAATGATAGATATTCTTCCATTTCTTCCATTGTAAACAACTTACTTTCATGAGTTTCATGTTTAATATAAGATTTCTATGACTTCTATGACTATTAACCGGGCATCCATTGGGATCTATAGGCCTCCATGTCTTGCATTGGCAGGGTATCCATTGAAAACTATAGGCATCCTTGATTTGCATTGATAGGTCATCTATTGGAATAGAGGTATGCTTGGCGTCCATTGACAGGGCATTCATTGGAAACTATAAGCATCCTTAGCTTGCATTGACAGTGCTTCCGTTGGAATCTATAGGTATACATGGTTTGCATTGTCAAGACATCCATTGGAATCTATAGGTATCCTTGGCTTGCATTGAAAGTTTATCCAATGGAATCTAGAGGTATCCATGATCTGTATCGGCAAGACATCGGTTGGAATCAACTGACCACCATTGCTTTTAGTGACATGACATTTAAAGGACTCGGTAGACTTCTATGACTTACATTTACAGGATTTCCATTGATATCTCTATGTTTTTCATTGACATGGTACCTCCTTGAATTAGCAAGCTTTTGCTGATCTGATTTAGCACCCAGTTCGGCTTTCGTTGAATAGGCTTTTAGCTTGTTTGAGGTGACTTGAATCTTTTAGCTGTGTTATTTTTCTAGACTATAGTATAGTGACATGAGATACAGGGAAACCTAAAAAAATAGTCATCACCAGTTTAATGCCACATTCTGGCTGGATCTGGCAGGCAATCTGGCACCCAGCACATTCTAGAAACATGCCAACCAAAGTCATGATGATGTCATCATAATATCCTGAGGATGACATAATCTACAGTAAACCTGAAGCACTTGTATAGTAGCATTATATAAGCTTACCTCTGCATTGCTATAAGCGACTCTGTGGTGAAGTGTCGTTGCTTGGCCCTACCATCTCTATCTTTACATTACCGCAGAGCTGAAACGTATGATTTAATGGGCTTTCTCTGCTCTCCGCTGTATGTTACAAGCTCTCGCAGCACTTTGTAAAATAAATTATTAACATTGTACTATCTCATTGGTAAAGAAGTGCATCTGTAATTCATAATACCATAACAATAATAATACTTCTCCGCTATTCAGCAAACGTTGCCCTTCAATAGCAGTATTTTAGCAGCGGCGCTGCTGTTTTTTTTTCCATTATTAAGTAAAATATATCCTTTTACAAGAAGAAACTATTTACTTTTTTTTTTTAATCTTACAGCGAGTGGAGAATAAAATATCTGCTGCTATATTGTGGGCTCAGATAACATTCTGTCCCTGTACACTGGTATTTATGTGCAGTTATACATTGGTATTACTCTTTTACAGCCATCCGCAGTCAACTGGATGGCTGTTTTTGGAGAAGGGATGAAACAACCTCTTAAGGTATTATATTTATGTGTATAGGTGTGGTTGTGTATGAGTTTCCTTTAGGGCCACTTCACACACACTTTATTTTCTGCATCTTAAATGCCATGATATTATATAGAGATTTTTACAAGCTTTTGTGGTGGCATTTCTTATTTTTTTGACATTACATAGATGCATTTTTGTCCCGGTGTTTTTGAAGTCTTGTAGACAAGGCTATTGATAAAAGTCTAAGAACTGTCACACAAAGTATGCTGTGTTGTCAAAAATCTCACACTGACCACAAAAACTCTGCAAATATGCCAAAAAACAAAATACTTTTCATTCCCGGGGGGTATCCTGTTTGAGGGTGTATTTCCTTGAGTCAAAACTGCACAAAACATGAAACGTCAGTGGTTTTTAACTTTTGGATGTGGTTTTGAATGTTTTTTGTGCAGTTTCTGAAAACATTTCAAAAATGTTGAAAAAGGATTCGGAAACCTCAGCGGCGCTTACAAGCATCCAAAAATAATTCATTTAAAAATAAAAAAGTGATTCAAAAGTCATAAAACAACATCAAAATAGTGGTGCAAGCCATTACTTTCTAGGCTTCCCCTCTTTCCATCCATCCCTGTCTTTAGATCTGTAAACTGCATCAATAACTGCATCAAACATTGTATGTGTGATTCCGGACTTACTTTACAGCCAGTTCAACCACATGAACCCCTGGAATATTGAGCATAACATATCGGGGACACTTTAAGACCAATAAAGGGTCACATGGTCTAAATAGAACTCCATTTAGAGTGGCATATCTCCAAATATGAAATATTCGGGTGTAGTTTTCTCTAAGCCGGGCTCTGGAATGGAAAGCGTTAAAAAACATACTAAGACTGGGGGCACACTAGTCAAACAGATGAATTCCCTTCTGAGTGTGAACATACCCTGTGAGCCCAACTGCAGAAGTTGGAATTTTTAACTATATCATGTCCAGGGAACGTGAGAACCTTCGATTCGATGGGTAACATTAGTATCTAACTTTTTGAAAACTTTTCAAAAACTTTTGCTGCCCTTATTTTACTGAGCCCTCTTTTACCATCTAATTTCATCTCTTATTTTCCAGTCTCAGTCTTTTTCCAAACAAGAAATTTGCCTTCACAGAGATCCGCAGAAGCATTAAATGTGATTAAGTTACTGGAATGGTTGGGAGGGTTGGTGGCAAGACACAGTGACAGATTGCGATACCTTTGGGGTAGATAGTTTCTGTTCGAGTGGATGACAGTCCCGTAGTCCTGCTGTCTGTATTAGCCTCAGGAATGTGTTTGCTCCTTCTGCAGAAACCTCGCAGCGTTTTACAGCTTGTGCTCACAAATATTTAATTTTGTATTTTGCAAACATGGAAGGAACAGTTTGTTATTCGCCTTAGATGTCACATCAGATTGGCCAGGGACCGGAAACATTCTTCATCTTCAGTGTGAAAGAGCATTTCCATCCAAACAGTCTTTATATTGTACATGGTAGATGTGAGCAAGCAAATAAAAAAGCAATGACATAAACTAAAATCCCATACATGCTGTTATAGTGGTCCTTTGTTTGGAACCAATATGGCGCTATAAGGTGCTGTAGTTTTCATGAATATAAACTGCTTCTAGAGTACTCCATATGGCATTCCATCACTTCAATTCACACCTAGGTGGTGCAAGTTAATGAAAAACTCCTCGAAGCACTCAGGGACATGCAGTTGTTTCCTTCCTTACCTTTTCGCTTGGCTCAAGATATCGAGATGAGTAGCGAGATAACCAGCTCAAAAGAGTAGTGAAAAAAAAAAAAAAATTCCCCAAAGTTTGTCATCTCATGCTACTCATCTATTGATATCTTGAACCAATAGGAACGGGAAAAAAAGACAACCTAAAAGCAGTTCATACAACTTATAGACCATGGTAAGGCGCCCATCTCAAGTTTTTTCCATCTCACCTATTTATTGGGGGAAGCACTGCCAGGGTTATGCTGACTTTTGCTACATGGGATGGTAAATTGTTAAGTTAAGCATCTTTTTTATTCAAGAAAAACATGATTTTGCTATACTTTATCACAAAGTGATATGCTAGCTATCCTATGAGTGTCCATGTGTGAGGAGAATTGTAGCTTGTCAAGGCTTTTTTCAGCATGTCATCATATTTATTGGTTTAATGAAAAATTGGAAATTGGAAATCAAATGTGGACACCTCTATTTGCTGGTGATGGCATGGACAAGGCGACTACTACTGTACATTTTTAGTTTTGCTGTGGGGACTGTAGTATAAATAAGTCTCAGAAAGACCCATAAATACTTGCCAACTGCCCATTAAATATATACATCCAACCTGACATGATGAGGCTCCTCACTGGTCTGTTGGTCAAGTGATCCACCAACTACAGGCGCTGCTGGATCCTAAAGGACACAGATCATTCATGCAGAAAGTATAAGGAGCCTGTATTCCTGCTGTAACTGGGGCTAATATATGATCCCCACTTACAGGAGAAATCAACAACAAAAAAAATTAAAAAATGTAATGTTCCCTAAATGTCTATTATGATCTTATAGAAGGTACCATGTATAAAAATAAAAAATTAAGGCAAAAAAGTAAAATTAAATAAGTCATTACTATACGCTGGCACCTACATGAAAATTGATATCCTAGATATTAGGAAAGAAAAAAAACACGATAAATCAAAATACTGTAGCAATGAAAGTAAAGCCCTAAGTGTGAAAAAGAGGCAAAATTATATTATATATACTAAAAGTATTGTACCAAAAAACTTCATTATTCCAAAAATTCCAGAAATTGTAGCATTGGTCACTACGATATTATACTCAGCTCTTTAGTGTACAAGTAAACTGAAAACCAAAATGTATATTAATTGTGAATTTCTGATAATCTGGAATCGGGGATCTCTGGTCAAAAACTGGAATTTTAAATTAGTCTAATTCCATGAACCAGAATGACCTCCATATGAGAAGAGACACCCTCATTAGGCTAAACATGGAATCAGGAATAAGCAAATCCTTGTCTTTGTACTGAACTTAAGGAGCAGTACTTCACAAAGTGGACAGTGACAACTCATTCCTTTACCTGAATAAAACGTTTTCTCTATAGACAGCACATATCATCTTCTAAAATGTATTCACAGAGCTACATTGACTCAGGAAAGTTAAGTCGAAGGTCTCTGACCCAACCAACCAGTACCTTGTTCTATAACAATAGATGGGTGTCTCCTGGTTTGTCTACAATCCTTGGTCATGTCTAATGGATGGGAGAGTAATTGTAGATGGTAGCTACCTATAGGTGACACTAGAGAGTTTTCTGTCTTCTGTATTATGGCTAATTTGCATACCTTTTCCCAGGAATCATTGCCAGTAAGACTTCCTACACCAGCTGGTGTCTCCACGAGGAGAAACAGTAGCCCCTGAGACCTTCTACAATGTAAATACGCAGAAGATACTATATCGTCATTATTAGTGTATGCGGGAATGTATGCATGTTTGTCCAGATACTTACAGCTCTATGTAAATAATAGGCTTGGATAATGATCTCCTATGAGACCTTGTACAAATACCCATTTGCCAGGCCTCTTCATTATTACAGAGTTTTGCTTGCATTGCTGACGCTCTTGAATCGCTGTTCTTCTTAACACATTCTCTCGGCTCAGAGCTTCGCTGTCCAGTGTGATTAATGCCCAGAGAGAATAAAGGAAAATCCTGGAGCCGTATTATGAAGAAATAAAACACTGCTCTTGGAGAATTGCACATTTCACATCAGCTTTGATAGGTATCTTAAAAGGGCAATAAAACTATTACAAAACTATTAAAGTGTTTCCGAATTCTTCTCCGACCTCTCACGGAAGTAAGATGAATGGTCCATTTTAAGCTTCAAGAAGTATCTCCCTCATTCAGGTCACCATCCCCGAGCAAATAAAACTCAAAATAAGGATAGCATTCATGCAATGTATAACCTATAATACCGCATTGAGCTTTACAGTGGAACTTTCTCTATATTTCTGCATCCTATAACTTGTCAGTACTTGGCATCTTTTATTGCCATTCGTTGGCTTTGTTTGCCGGGCCCTTCTTGATGTACGAGCAAATCATTTGGAAAATGTCAGCTTCTAATAAAAAAATAATTTGACATGAAGCTCCAAGGCTCTTAATAAATAGACAAAGTCATTTCTTTCCCCCCGAAAGGAAGAAATGATTATATGAAGATGGAATGTTGAGTGGATTGTGCCCGAAAGAGTCTCTGAGGCCCAGGGTGGCATGCACTCCGGTAAGATTTGACATTGTGATACATGCAAACCACGTCCATAATTGCTGTGAAGTGGAATGGACTCTGAAGAACAGATGGATCAGAGCTTATACAGTGATGTACACAAGACAAGGGAACAGATTAATACCGCAAGGGGAGACCAGAGGAAAATTTGCAAAAGAGGAGGGTATTTCAGCTCATTCATGAATCATCTCCAACTGGTATCTCCGCTGGAAGGCATAATGAATACTCATACATGCTACTTAAAAATGTATCAGTCGTTGTCTGTACAGATGTGGATTAGGAGACTTGTTTATGAGGCTGTTTAAAAGAAAGTTTACAAGTGAAGGAACTTTGCAGAATATTGGGACCAAAAAGATACGTTACGAATATCCCATCATGATAGCTTACAAAAGAATGTAATACAAAGCGTAGCGTACGGATGAGTCCACCGTCATCTTACGCAAATTTCATGGACTCCAATTCTTCAAAATATAATATTTCTTCAATATCTCAACATTCTAATGAAACCTTTGAAAGGTTTCAATACATAATACAACCACCGGCTGGTCGCATAAAAACACCTATTCAGGCGTGAGTAACGCCAGTCTTCATAGTTAAATTGGCGAAGGCTGTGTCCAGGGGCATAACTTGAGGGGGTGTAGAGGGTGCAGTCGCAGTGGGCCCCAGGAGCTTTAGGGGGCCCATAAGCACTGGCATCAGTATTGAGATTGCAGCTTCCATCTGGCCCATAAGCCAAGGAGACCCACAGATTACCCTAACAACACTAAGGTTGATTAAACTCCTTAGCACCCGTAACCATCACTATCAAGAATTCACTGTAGGGATGAGGTAGGGGGCCCCGGACAAAAGATTGCACCGGGGCCCACAAGAATTTAGTTACGCCACTGGGTGTGACTCATATATGACGAGGTGTACGCCTCTGCCGGGAATATTTATTTATTAGCTGGATTATATTTTCCCCATCATATTTACCCCATGCTATATATATTTACATATATTTAACTTGTGGATGATGGGTTAAAGGAATCTTTTTTTTTTTTTTTTTAATTACCCTATGACCTTAAATCTTCAGAAATGATGTAACAATAATTCTGCCATATTTGTAATTAACCCTACCTTCACCAGCACCATGCTACATATTTTGTATACAGTTTGGCTACTCCATTCTATTCCATACATTCTCAGTGACTTTCCTAAGTTGTTCCTTTTCTTTTGGACAGTGTTTTATGTTTACAGCGCCAGCAGGCTCTCCTGGTGAAGGGACGCTGTGCTGTAAGCATAAAATATATACTGTGCTTGTTTGTAATAATATAATAAAAGCCTTCTATTAATAGAGCACGCAGGTAGGTCTTTATGGAGCCCACTGGGGGTCCTGCCTGTGGAACCTAAATATTTAGTAAAATGCCTGAATTCCTTTCCTCAGAACTAAGAAAACCTGACAGAATGCCTGCTCGGTAGCAGCAGGTCCCATAATCTGTATGCAGAAAGGAAAGCTCTCCATTCAACTATATTTTTACATTTCACAGTTTAAGTCTACATAAAATAAGTTTCCAAATGTTTGTTTTACTTCTCTTTTACGAATTTTAGTCCTATTATCTTTCTCTTCCCTATTTTATGTCCAAAGGCAGAACAATCTATTTGTTGCCTTTGAAATGTAAGAACATGGAATTTTATCCATAAAATCTGCACAGATCTTCCTATTGTAGAGCCCACTCCTGGTTCTGGTGCCCCCATTTCAGCATTGGTTCTGACACAGGCAGAGAGCGCCCCCACCTCTCTGTGTTAGTGACGTGACACATTGCAGAAGTTGGAGGTTGTACGGCCAAGAGAGGGAGCCTAGAATAGGTAAGTATTATATAAAGTATATTAATACAGATATATCCTTCCTTTTTAATACTGATGTATCTGTAGGGGTCTGACAACTGGACTCTGCATAGATCTTGTGATCCGGCAGACTCTGGATGTCAGAAGCTACAGCAGTGGACAGGGAACAGAGTCTCATTTCCGCAGTGCCACTCTCTTTAACTTAGCTTGAATTTGGTTAAAGGGGTGTTCTAGGATAATTAAAAACCTACTGGAGGCCAGAAGTGGGGAAAAAAAAAACTATCCTAGGCTTTTCTTGTGACCTGTTCCCTCCAGTCCCCAGACTTCTCAAGCCAGAACTGAAGGGGCTCCGATGACAACTGCAGCCAATCACTGGCCTCAGTGGTGACGTTTGGAATTGGTGCCATATCAAAAATGACCGCTACCAAACATGTGAACACTAAGGACTGTGATTGGCCACAGCAGTCACATAAATCCCTGCACTTCTGGCTCAAGCAGTCCGAGGCCTGAAAGGAATGTAGGATGCAGGAGTTGAGGATTGAAGGTAGGTGAGTACCATTTGTTTATTTGTTGTTTGTTTTTTTTGTTTTTAATTTAACCAGTGAGTTTTTCAATTATCCCAGAAAACCCCTTTAAAGATTCCAGTTTGTCATGAAACCTATTCATTGCAATATTGTGACATGCTACCAATCCCTTGAAGAGCTGCAAGTCACCAAACAACCACTGGGTGGCCTTGGATAGACGCATATAGCATAAAATGGTATTGTCTTGAAAAGCCAATCATCTTGTGACACATTCTGGTCATTTCCAGCAAAGAGGAAACATAAGAGAGGACACACCTCTAAGTTCAACCATATATGTATATATATATGTATCTTTTTTTCCCAGACTTTTGGTAGCACCTTGTGGATGTTTACAACAGTCTACATTTTTCGGGACTATCTCTGATCTTGGGGACCCCGAAGTCTGTCCAATCAAGTGAGGTTGAGACTACAATTCTAGTGAATGTGGCTAAGCTGCAGTACAAGGCGCAGCCACTGTTGCATGGATGGTGCTGTACCTGGATAAGCAATGCAGAAAGTGCCCCAATTCCCTTATTATGCTGCTTGTGGGAGTCCTTTGGGATAAAACCTGAAATTTATTTAATGTTTGAATCTCTGAAAATATTGAATTATCATCCTTTTCAGTATCAGAATGATCAAGGGGAACAGGTGGATCTTGTATGTTATTCACTAGAGTACAACCTAGAAATTAGAAAATCATCCATAGAAACAGAGATGAGACATGATGCATCACCATATGGCTTCATTCCCTACAGAGCCCCGAGCCAGCAGAGCACAGTACAATGAATCGGCCCTGGGGCCCTCAATAGGGTTATGTGCTTACACATCATCAGTATTCTGTCATGGCCTGTACATATGTGCAGAGAGGATATTTTTGGGATTGACATCTTGATTTACCCAGCCGCTTTATGTTTCTATGGGAGCCAGTTATCGCTTTTAACACTTTCCTCTTTTCTCTCTTTCAGGTTGCAAACCTCGCCTGTTCCATTTCGAATAATGAAGATGGGGTGAAGTTAGTGCGCATGGCTGCCACCCAGATCGATAGCTTGTGCCCACAGGTATGTCTAGTGAATGAAAGAATCTGTTATCTCATGATTAACGTCTTTATTAATAAATGTATTCTATAGTCAAACATTGGAATGCTGGGGCAGAGAGACACACTTTACTGCACTGTTGCAAAATCATGCTGAGGCAGCTTGCATTATATGCAGGTTATATGGACACGTGTCTATCCTTACCTTTGCTGGAATTATATTAAGATCTCCTATTTTTTCATGAAACGAATGTAATACATTACATGTTAGCAAAGCCCTTGAGGCTGCAACTCATATCACAACCACTAGGCGGCCACTAAAAGCTACATATACCATAAACAACTCTTGACAGAGTATCACAAAATCATATTCATCTATAAGATGGTGATTTTGCATCACTTATGTCAGGATCTGTGAACCAAGAGGAAGGGTGAGGAAGAACAGATCCCTTGATGCCATGGGTTGGCAAGGGTGGCATGCAAGGCGTATATACGCAGCATGGCAGATCGTGCTGCCCCCATTCGGCTAGCCTCTCTCCCCTGTGCATAACATGGTGGCAGGAGGAGGACCATGTGACCGTATACATCAAGCAGCCTCCTCTATGGTAATACGCAGGCGCAGTGGAGGAGGCTGAGTGACCCATATGGACATATATTCTTCCACCTGCCATTATGTTATGGACAGGAGTGCAGTCCGCAGGTGACAGAGGCCAGCAGAATGGGGTGGGGCGATCATCAATTACAGAGAACATGGCACAAAGGGGTAATGATAAATTATTGGACAATGTACTCTATATATAGGGTAGACTCCCTTTTCCTAGCTTAGAATTCCTTATAAAGATGTTTTTTGGGAGTTTTTTTTTTTTTTTATTACAGAGGTCCACATTCCATATTCATTGTCTCCATTCATAGCCATAGACCTAAAAATAAAATTCTTTCTGCCTGCTGCCTCCACCAGTGGTCAATCCATGTATACATATACAGTATATGCTGCTATCATTCAATACATATTGCTCTAAAGAGTGAGCCCCCCCCTAGTGGGAGCTACAGGCATTGATCATTTTAGCACTTAATTTTGTGGTTGTGTGACGCCTCTCCTGATACGACCGGGGCAAATGTTTTGCCTTAACTAAAATCTAGTCTTGGATAGGTTATAAATGGATGATCACATGGGGCTCAATACAGAGACTTTCACAGTCAATAGAGCTTCGATAAATATATTTCCTGGGAAAATACCTTTAATGTGATAGGGGAATTTTAACTGCGCTCATTATTCTTGTGTAGACCAACCTACAAGCCAGGATGCATCTGGCTAACACATTTGGCAATTTTATGTTATATATGGTGTAAAAACCTGTATCAATGACGGCATTACTTATATAGCACCAACATATTGCAGGGCACTGTACAAAGATTTCCATTACCCATTTTAGTCCTTATCCCTATTACAATCTACAGTATATTCCAAATTAATCTATTTTTTATGTTTTTTGGGTGTGGAGGGAATCCCATACAAACAAGGACAGAATAAGGCAGACTTCATGCAGATGTTGTGTCTTCTTGGATTTAAAATGTCACCAAAAAAATAACCTATTTTATAAACCAAGTTTTTATGCGAAATTTATATTTAAGATTTTTTTTTTTAATTCCATGCCACGATATTTAAAAAAATAAAATTAAATTAATATATGTATATGTATATATATATATATATATATATATATATATATATATATATATATATCTCATGCAATTTTCACTCTGGCCACTAAGTTTAATAATAGACTGACACTTGCCATTCTGTAGGGCTTTCTTTGCTGCAGTCACCTCATTTACATCTCAAACAGGATAAAATAGAAGATAACACCTCTATAGATAGATAGCACATAACAATCATCATTACATCCACTGCAGACAATAGATGATGTCACAGCTTATCTCCTCCCACTTCCTGCACAGAACATGCCTAGAAAACTCTCCATAGACCTCAATGAGTCAGCTCCAGACTATTGCTGCCTATGGCCATGCGACTGCTGTAAAGTATATCACAAAATGCTGTTAACAGAGCAGAGGAGAAGCTCAGGCAAGATGGCCGCCTCTAATCACGTATAGAAAATAGAATTAAGAAAAAAAAAAAAAACATTAGAAAAAAAAAATTAAATATTTGGTTTTAAAAAATAAAAAAAATGGTGACAAATTCCTATTAAAACCAGGATCCAAGGATGGCGAACCACAAAGCCACTATGTTACATTAACCCTTGATTTAATATATAGAATATGAAAAAAAAAAAAAAACTGTAAAAAATAGAAAACCTTAAGTATCTGTATAAAGTGCCCACATACAAGTTATATTGATGCAGGCTTTGCTGGGGAAGTTGAACATATCATGACTTCCATAATAGAAGACGTATGGTCATTGTAAGTATCCCGCTTACTCCCTTTAAGATGACAAGTGTTATAGAAAAACAATATTGAGGAAATGAAAAGAAAAATCTATTGTCCATTCATTGTGTGTGATGGCCTTAGATGGGCCTCGGGATGGAGCGTACAATGATGGAACTGTAAGAGCGCTCCCTCACTGCCCGCCGTCATTTGTCAGCACGCACCATTTTAATGCCGCACGGATAACACTGCTAAACAGCAGCGCTGGGACCATAGTTTAGGTTCTGCTCCGAGACATTGGCTGCAGTTAGAAGATCATAAATTACAAGAGGGATCGGGCCCATCCTATATCATTATACTGCGCCTGTATCAATGAGGAGCTGTGAACATGAAGTGTATCTGTCACATCCTGTAGACTGTGGGGGCAGATGTTCTATTGCCTGAACCAACATCCTAGAGATTGAGGCCATCAGTCATGGCGGCATCATTTACAGATGGAGTAGACCTAGACCTTTGTGAATAAATATGTCATTCGTGGTCAACTCCTTTTTAAGTTAATACAATCTCGTGATGGAAACTCCTGGGGATTTGAGAAGTTCTCCTACGCCTGGGCAATGGCTCAAGATGTCAAGTGGTGAAAATTGATTTTTTTTTTTTGCAAGACAATGGAAAAATAGGCCAATTTTTCATGGGGTTGGCTGGTTTTGGATTTGTTGGCCCAATGGGCTTAAAGTATATTGACACAAATATGTCTGTTTCTCAGCCATCAACAATGGATCCATGTTCGTTTGTCTGGATTTTGGCCAAGTGTCATGTGTTTTGCATCCAACTTTAATGGACCATTACAAAAAAAAAAAAAAAAAAAAAACATATCTTTTTTTGACTCAACCAACTGGTCAGTTTTTAAAGGGGTTGTGCAGGACTTCGAAAACATATCTGCTTTCTTCTCAGGAAGTGTCTTCATGCCCATTGGTCATATGGCCATGCTGCAGCTCAGTCCCATTCATTGCAGTGGGATGGAGATGTGGCATTTCCATGGACAAGATGTCACTTCATGAGAAGAAGAAAACAGCATAGCTTCACGAGTTTCCCCTTATAGTTGTAGATGTTGTATTATCATTGCTGTTATTGTCTTCTCTTATCCCAGGTGATCAATGCCGCCCTGACACTCGCTGCCAGACCTCAGAGTAAAGTCGCTCAAGATAACATGGACGTCTTTAAAGACCAGTGGGAGAAGCAGGTCCGGGTTCTTACTGAGGCTGTAGATGACATCACTTCTGTAGATGACTTCCTATCTGTCTCTGGTATGTGTTTCAATGAAATCCACTTCCATTTACAGATGTAGTTTGACTATGGATATGCACGGAACGTATGGTAAGTCTCATTTATGAGGGTTAATACACTGGACAGTTACTTAGCTGACATATACCATGAATTTTTAGAGTTTTGATGTTTTTCTAGAAGAGAGAGTATTAGAAATGTAGAGTCCCCTGTAGCTCTGTAGGGTATTGGCTTCTAGGTATGTGCAGTATAGTCAAGGTTTTGCTTTAGACTAGAGGGTCGCTTTAAATCTATAACTTTTTTTTGCTTTTTTACACTCCAAGAAATATAATCAAAATGTTGGGTTGCTGATTTTATTGCCCTTACTCTTTATTCAATCTTTCTTAACAGATGAATTTTTTATTTTTTTTTAATTGGACAAAAAAAGCATCTTCATTTTTAGATCTGTCATTGGAAATAAACACCCACGTATTGTTCTACAGCAAACATTTCATCATTTTTTTATTTTCAGCAAATTTATTCAGAAAGTATTAATAATTAGGGATTAAAATAAAAATAAAGGAAAATATAGATGTAACAGGCAATGGATCATGGAGCCGCTGTGCTACAAAAAAGTTTGGTTTGGGGAGACCGCTAGGGGCGTTCTCTTAGCGGACTCCCCCGATTTTCGCAAGGTCTGTGTGCTATCCAGGTTTTTCTTGGATAGCACACTGACCCATTAATTTCCGTGAGTCCATGCACATGACCGTGAATTACACGGTCCTGTGTGCGGGCTGACAGTCCGGGCCACAAAATATGGAACAGGTCGTATTCCTGTCTGATTTTGCAACTGTGCTTCCGTGGCTCCTATTCATTGAATGAAAGGGGCCGTGGAAGCACGGCTGGTGCACAGGTGGCACACAGATGACATCCCGTGATCTGGCCGTCGGCTAGCACATGGTTGTGTGCAATCGTCCTTAAACCCTTTAACATAGAGTGATCTGGACTACCCTGCAGGAAATATGCCAGGTCGCTATCTCCTGAGGTGGCTCCAGGAAGGTCAAGACTCTGATGTGGTACGCCACAGAAACATAAAAAAACAAGGTGGGAATAGTTGCTAAAATCAGGACAGAACATACAAATCATAGAAACTGTGCCTAAACAAGAATACAGGACAGGACAAGACTTGGGCCCTTTAGCTGAGATATTGCAGAAGGCAAAAAAATCACAGGTAGCGAATGCATGACAGAAGGTCCAAGGCCATAGATAACAGGTAGCAAAAGACAGAGGCCAACAGGAACATACATATAAAAAAATGAGGCTAAGGCCCCATGTTAATGCTGTTTTTGTTGCAGATTTTGCTGTGGTTTTTTGAGCCAAAGTCAAAGGTGGATTGAGCAGAAGGGAGAAGTATAAGTTTTCCCTTTGTATTTCCTATTCTTTTTGTAGCCTGGGTTTGGCTAAAAAAGCAGCAAAGTCTGCAACAAAAAAAGTAGTTTTTCCACAATGTGGGGCCTTGGCGTAAGACTGGGGCCCCATGTGGCATAAATGCTGCGGTTTGGCTGCAGCAGAAATGTCATGCAAAATCTGCTGCATTTTACAGTGGATGGGATTCTATTCTATTCTAGTTTCTCTATAGGTATAATGGAAGCAGAAAGTCCGCAGAGGAAACCTCTGCGGACTTTCTGTGAAGAGCACTGCAGGAAAAACTGTGATGTGGTTTTTCCCACAGCGCTTTTTTTTGCTGTAGCCAGCTACGTGGGGCCTTAGCCTAAAGGAGCAGACTGAAATACATACAGACAGACAGGGATTGGCAGGAGGAAGTTTAGCAAGTTAGAACACTTAACTATTAAAGAGACAAGAGCACACACAGAGAAAGCCAAGCAGTGAGGCCTGCTTACAAGGCAGTATACTGGTGAATGCAGAACGTCAGCGTTATAATATTGAACTAAAAGTAAAAAATAACATTTTTTTATATCTTTTTTTTCCTTTAGATTTATATCAAAGTACTGATAAATGAGAAGACATGTGTCTCTTTTCAGAGCAGTACAATTACTACTTTGGAATTTTTTTACATATTCCAAAGTACGAAGGTTGCATAATACAGCAGAACACAATACATTAAATAGATGGGCTACATGTATTGTCCAATGAAGGCTATAACACTGACCTTTATATTCAGAAGAGAAAGAAAATAAACATACTAAGAGAAAGAATGTATTGTGATATAAAAAAAACCCAGTAAACAACATAAAATAATTAACTGTGCCTGGTCACAAAAGTATTACAAAATAATATAAGATCTAAAAAGTACAAGAATTTCTAAAAAGTACAAGTTATGTAGTTTGAAAATGAATCTCTTTTCTAAAAGTTTGAATTTAAGATTTACAACTTTTTGACTTTTTTTCTTACTTTTTTTTATCTAGTTTGATATAATACTTAGGATCTGTTCACATTTTTGTTTTTCCCCTATATTTTCTATGGCAAGAGTAGCATATTCTGGAGCACTTAACTGTCTCCTTTAAACTAGTCTCAGTCTCAGTATTTGTGATCTGTTTGAAAATGAATCCATAGGTATCAAGGTTTCTTTAATAATGGAATCCATTAGTCTAGTCTGAACAAAGTCGTAAAGTAAATTGAAAAGTTGATGCCCAAACATGGTTTACCCAACATGGTTGGAATGAATATCAGCCAAATGTCAGCATTAGGTGGTTGGCCAGCCCTGCCGAAATTGGCAGAGTCAGTCAACCATAGTCTAATGTATAGTCACTGTAACAAAATTAAATATTTGAAGGGTACCTCACAGGGGCATAACTTGAGGGGATGCAGAGGGTGCAGTCGCACTGGGGCCCAGGAGCCTTAGGGGGCCCATAAGCACTGTTATCAGTATTGAGATTGCAGCTTCCATCTGACCCATAACCCAAGGAGACCCACAGATTACCCTAACCACACTAAGGTTCATTAAACTCCTTAGCAGTCATAACCATCACTATCAAGAATTCACTGTAGGGATGAGGTAGGGGGCCCCAGACAAAAGATTGCACCAGGGCTCACAAGACTTTAGTTACACCACTGGTACCTCAAGTTCATGACTTATTCCAGAGGTGCTGCCTGTTATGTTGACAGAAGATAAAAATTGCTGGAGGGAGACATGGCTGGGCAGAACAGTTGGTCTAGTTGGTTAGAGGCCAGAATCCTTTGCCTAGACAATACCTGCTCACCATTCCACATCTTCTCTCAGTTTTTACTTTCTGAAGGGAGACCCATTCTGCAATATAATTGTTATACTCTTTAAAACCGACCATAACCGATGAACGTCTGTGGGCCCGCTGACCATCTAATGTGCATATGAGGCCTCCTGAGTCTCCCCCAAAGACAAATCAGGGGAGAAAAAGATTGAGCAATTAGATTCAACATGTTTGAACCTTTGGTTATTGGGGAGGTAAGCCATTTCTATATAGGTTTGACAGTGGGTTACTGATATATTTCTCTGAACCAAGCATGTATGTCTATAGGGGATTCCAGAGTGAGGATAGCTTCACATATGGCAATTTTTGTGAAAGAGCCACAGTTTTTGTGGTCGTATTCCAGTCAGTATTTTACGTCAAAGTCAAAAGAAGTTTTAAAAGGAATGGGAAATAATGCAGTCCTTGTATTTCTTCTTCCTGCTGCATCCACTTCTGGCTTTGGCTGAAAACACTGCTTCAAAAACTGCAGTGGCATTTTTCCAAAAACTACCACGTGTGAAACTACCTCAATGAATGAGCGACAGCTAATCGGTATTTCCAACCTAGCACTTTCTTGAAGGTCACGCAGAAAATTCTCCTTTCTTAAGTATGACACAATAGTAAAAAATAACTCCGACTTCGTACTACTACCAATAACCTCCCTTGGGTTCTGAATCGAGAAAAGTCGAATGCTGGTTTATTTACTCTGAAATGGGGATATCTTTGTAATTACACTGTCTCCTCATACTTTATGGCAAGGGAACCGTCAGCAATGTAACTTGGACTGGACTCAAATGAAGTATGGTGTTGAGTTATGGTGTGTCCTAATGTTTGAGTGGGAGATATTGAACCATAATTAACTATGTCTACAAACATTTATTAAGATCTATAACTCAATCTCTTCTGCATTTTCTTTATATTGCACATTACGGCGTACATTCGCTGAAATTATTTGAGTTGTCATTGGTTATGTTATGATAAAGCAGATGCATGCTGACTTATACGCTTCAATTACCTTCTCCGGCTCGCTATCTGTCCAGCATTTAGCAAAAGCGCTGAAAAGCAATTGGCTAAACAGCTGAAAGACACTGGTATCCTGCCATCTTGTTACTCTCATTTAGCAGAAAATTCATTTCACATCCAATTTTAGAGAACCCTACGAGAGTGAGTCTGGTCATTTTATTAGCCTTGCCCTCCGAATAAGGATCAATAGTAACTTTCAAGCCAAAAATGTTTCCATATGAACGGCTTGTCATTTTTAATAATTTTTTTTTGCATAACACTTTTTAAAAACCTATTGATCGTCGACAGATGGAAGCGTTCATTTTATTGAAGTTTTGGGCATAAGCAAATTGAACAAAACAAATTGTATCATAAACAGGGCATAGCATTATCATCTGCCGCAACATTATGACAAAGTTATTTTGTGTTAACAAAAGAATGATCAAAAGAGATGTAAGATCCATAAAGAAAGATAGATAGATAGATAGATAGATAGATAGATAGATAGATAGATAGATAGATATGAGATTAACATCCGCATAATGTCCCACCATACAAAACTTACATCACCAAGCCCAACGCCAAATGCTGGATCGAGTGGAGTAAAGCACAATGCTGCCACTGGACTCTGGGTTCTAAGTTTGTGGGAACAGTTTGGGAAAGACCTGTGTCTGTTCCTGCAGGACTGTGCCCCAGTGCACAAAGCAAGATCCATAAAGACATGTTTGGGGACATTTATTGTGAAAGAATTTGACTGGCCACACAGAGCCCTGACCCCAAACCCATACTGTACCTTTGGAATGAACTATAATGGGGACTGCATGCCAGGACCTCTCAATATCCTATATCAGTACCTCACTAATGCTACATGCAACAGGGAAAGCAAGTAGGATGTTTGGCTGTATAGCAAGAAGTATAACCAGTAGGATGTTGGGCTGTATAGCTAAGGGTATAATCAGTAGGATGCTCAGCTGTATAGCTAGAGATATAACAAGCAGGATGCTCAGCTGTATAGCTAGAGATATAACCAGTAGGATGCTCAGCTATATAGCTAGAAATATAACCAGTAGGATGCTCAGCTGTATAACTAGAGATATAACCAGTAGGATGCTCAGCTATATAGCTAGAGATATAACCAGCAGGATGCTCAGCTGTATAACTAGAGATATAACCAGCAGGATGCTCAGCTGTATAACTAGAGATATCTGGTAGAATGATCGGGTGTATAGCTAGAGGTATAATCAGTAAGAAGAGAGATTATGATCCTGCTGTAAAGGGCACTAGTGAGACCACATCTGGAATACTGTGTCCACCTGCTAAAATAAATAGATAAAATAGAACAGGTGCAAAGGAAGGCTAAAAATATTGTGGAGGGTCTGAAGGATAAAACATATCAGAAAAGATTAAAAGAATATAATCTGTATAGCCTTGAGGAAAGAATGGAAAGGAAGGGGGGCATGACTGAAACCTTTAAATATGTTAAAGGTATGAATAAGGTTGAGGGGGAAGTAGATGTAGTTGGCAAATGTAAAGTAAATGAATGGAAGCATGCCTGGGATAAACACATGTCTATCCTACTGAACCTACTGAGAATATGAAAATTATAATAAATCCCTCGTTCAACAAACTAACATCAGAAATGTGTTGCCCATAACTTGTAACTTTATTACACTCAAAAACATCATACATGTCTCTTTGGAAACTCTTTTAGTCAATTTAAACTTGACAATATGGCAGAGAATTCCATGGTCACTGCTTTTGCAGACAATAATCCTTGTTATAGCTAATGTATAAATCTTCTTTCCTCTAGGTGTAGAAGAAGACTCTTTGTTACTGATACAGCCCTTATAGGTAGACTAGATAGTTATCACTAAATATATTAGAACTATAAGTTGCATAATTCAAAAGAATAATGTTAAAATGACTGGTATAGAAGATGGCACCATCTTGAAGGTCTGAGACAATGGGGCAGATTTACTAATACCATCTAAAAGTTAGACTTAAATTTATAGTCTTAAACTGCATCAGATTTGTCATAGTGTCTAATACTCTCACAATATTAGACTGTTTATTCTAACTAAACACCTCCAATTAGTTGGATTAGTTTACTCAAAAAAAAAATTGGCAAAAGACATTAAATATATATTAAATTTTCCAAAGTACGTAGGTTGCATAACACAGCAGAAGACAATACATGAAATAGTTACATGCATTGTGCAATGAAGGCTATAACATTGACCTTCATATTCATAAGAGAAGGAAAATAAACATAATAAGAGAGAGAATGTATTTGGATATAAAAATAATCAACATAAAATAATTAACTGCGCCTGGTCACAAAAAAAAATTACAAAACAAAATAAGATCTAAAAGATACAAGAATTAATATCAGCCAAATGCCAGCATTAGGTGGTTGGCCAGTCCTGCCGAAATTGGCAGACTCAGTCGACCATAGTCTAATATGTATAGTTACTGTTACAAAATGAAATAATTGAAGGGTACCTCAAGTTCTGTTGTCAACCAAGTTCTGTTGTCAACTTATCCCAGAGGTACTGCCTGTTATGTTGGCAGAAGATAAAAAGTGATGAAGGGAGACATGACTGGGCAGAACCATTGGTCCAATTGGTTAGAGGCCAGAATTGTTTTGCCTAGACAATACCTGCTCACCATTCCACATCTTCTCTCAGTTTTTACTTTCTGAAGGGAGACCCATTCTGCAATATAATTGTTATACTCTTTAAAACTGACTACACACATTAGCTTTATAACCAATGACTGGTATGGAAGATGGCACCATCATGAAGGTCTGAGACAATAGGGCAGATTTACTAATACCATCTAAAAGTTAGACTTAAACTTATAGTCTTAAACTGCACCAGATTTATCATAGTTTCATATACTCTCACAATATTAGACTGTTTATTATAACTAAACACCTCCTACTTTTCCATGAAGCCACACCTTTTCATATAAGTCGTAAAAGAGTCTAAAAAGTGCTAAAGCATGGTACAAGGCATGATAAACAGCTTTTTGGCACAAATTACATAAAAATTCTGACACATTTTACTTAGTATATCTCCCCAATGGTCTTAAGATAATACTGTAGGCCAGTCAGATTCTTAAGAACTTTCCAATAAAATTTTGATTGTTCCATCTCTCAATAAAAGATTGAAATAAAATATCATACCATGGTCATTTTGCTTTCCCTTGCCCATACTTAACACTAGACCCTTGCTTTAAATAAATGGAAAAATTACGATTCACATAAAAAATAGTTTTAACTCTTTCCACTTTTGTAGATATTAAACCTATTATATTCTAAAACACAATATGAAACAAGTGTCTCTATTGATCTTTCAGAAAACCACATACTGGAGGACGTAAACAAGTGTGTAATTGCTCTACAAGAGGGAGATGTTGACACATTGGATAGAACTGCAGGGGCCATTCGAGGCCGTGCCGCCAGAGTCATTCATATTATTAATGCCGAGATGGAGAACTATGAGGCAGGAGTCTACACGGAGAAAGTTCTGGAAGCTACAAAGTTACTTTCTGAAACTGGTAAGTGGATGAAAAAAAATTATGAATTTTCTCCTCACTTTTATAAACTTTGTTTACATTCACAGTACTATGCCAATGGTTCAGATAGGTGTGGAAAAATGTCGCCAAACAAGAATGCTTTCAAAAATAGAAATATTAATAGTTTAAATTTTTTTTTTTTAAATAAGTGTAAACCCCTTTAATATTGGATGTGCCCGTACTTTAGAGGAGGAGTCCTAGAAGTGATCATATAGCCCCCCCCCCCCCACAGATATAGCCCTGATCTCAACATCATCCATGCTGTCTGGGTGACATGAAGAGACAGAAGGATTGGACAAGCCTATATCCACCATCAAAGACCTTAGTTCTCCAAGATGGCGGGAACAACCTCCCTGGTGAGTTCTGCCAAAAACTGTCTGCAAGTACCGAGAAGAACCGATGGAAAGCAAAGGGCAAAGGTCACACCAAAGATTGATGGGATTTACATTTCTCTTTTCTTCAAATATAAACTACTAAAACTGATATTTTTGAAAGCATTTTACTTTGCATTTTTTCTACATCTATCAAAAATGTTTGCACAATACTTTATACATTTTTACATATTCATAAAGAGGAAGACTTATCATATGCACACTTGCACCTCTTCTGCTCAAGCTACTTTTTGTCCTCTGTTGGTCCTGTATTTAGAATGATGAGTTGGGAAGTGACATAAAGTCACCATGGAAGCCAATCATGGCATGGTATGGTCCTGTGTAAGTAATGATGTGGTGACTTCTATAGTTATACTTGCTGTAAAGTTTATTCATTGTCTTGTAAAATATACAATTTTCTAATATACTTTATGTTTCAAATCCTTAGAGTTTTCAAAAACTTTGATGGTGGTCACTGAATAGAAGCCATCAGAGGAACAAAATCTGTCCTGATCATGTGATACACATAAACTTTCATGGCTTGTTACAAGGGCAAGCTCTGATAATGTCCTATATGTCCATCACATGAAAAGTAAGAAGGAAATAGTTCACCTGCTTCTGCTCAGCTAATGCAATACCTGAGCAGAGATCCCATTTGGATCCAATGGGAACAGATACCAACAAGGAAGGCACTGATCCAGTATTTTAAATTTATACTGTGAGCTGGATCTTTTCTTGTGATTGTTGATGCTCGTAACGTGACCAGGACAATGCGATGGTCATGCAACGAGACTGGGGTGGAGAGAGGAGTCATCTGGGTCACTCCTCAACAGTTTCTCCCCACCCACCTTGGCTTGGTTGACAGGTGGGTGGGGAGAATGGTTAGGGCACCATCAAGCTTCTGCCTAGTTCCCTGTAGTTTTGGAACGGAACAAATACAAAAAAATTATATAGTTCAAAGACCAAAATTTACTTGGTTTTGAAGGCAATATACTGTTTATTAGGCAGTTTTATTTTCTTGCTGTTCTTTCCTGTGTCTAATATATGAGATTTTCCTTTCAAAGCCATTATATCAAGCATCAAAATATTGTAGATTTTACAGATTTGAGTTCTTGTACATGAAGCAATCCATTCAGTTTTCACAAATACATGTCAAACAGTCACTTTGAGACCAAACATTAAAATGTAATGTTTTGGAAAGGTAGACTTCTGATCAGAAAAGGTAATGCCTATATTTTTGCAGCAACATTTTTTTCTTTGGAAATGTGTTGGGTTCATGAGAATGGATGTTGATTTTCTTTCAATTGACAATTCATAAATTTGAACTTAACAACATATGAAGTTTTAGGGACAGAAACTTCAAAACCAGAATTGAAGTTGATTGGTCTATTTGTATCCAAGAAATGGTCTATTTAAATCCAAGAAATGCACTTAAAAATGGATGGACGAGTACAATGTAAAAATATTGTACAATGTATTATTATTATTATTATTATTATTATTATTATTATTATTATTATTAATAATAATAATAATAATATTAATAAAATAATTAACCATTTGGTGATAATATGTATTATTAATATGGTTAAGTATTGATATAATAATACTTTATTATTATTGTTAGTAGTAGTATTATTGATTCTTAATATTATAATAATACTTATTAATATTATCAATTATTGATATAATCATACTTATCATTAGTAGTAGTAGTAATGGTAGTAGTAGTATTAATAATAATATCATCTTTTTAAACCCTTTAGATGAGGAAAACGCTATAAAGGGTTAAACATTACTCTCATCATCATCATTTCCCTCATTATAGCTAATATTGACTAAGAAACTGAATGGATGTTTTAAAAAATGGGTTGTCCCAAGGACCCTTTGCCCTTTTCTTCTTGCTCAGACTTGTAAAAAATAAGGGTTATTAAAAATATAACTATTAATATTCCAATTATAGTTTTTAGTTCATATATCTACCATTAATTGGATATTTATTCACTTGGTTGATGACTCTTTGCCTGTGAACCGCATGAATAGATTCTTGATAAATCCATCCATCAAAGAGGGAGATGGGCTTTTGCTAATGGCCTCTGCCATGATTAATAAAAGAGGGTTCTGTGTCACGGACCCCGTATATTAGACACATATGCCCTAGGAACCAAAAAAGACTGCACCTCAAAACTTGAAGTGGTGCCCATTCTTTTGTTAAATATGCTCTAATATATCATATGGACAGGCATTATCCAGTTGAGACAACCCATTTTCCAGTGCGCTAGTAGACATTTTTAAGATAAAAGATGGAGTGTCCCCATTTATGACCTTCATCATCTCGGCAGAGCAAACAGAGAGGTTACAAAAAGCATTTGTCACCCTGGAGGTTGCAGGCGGCCTGCAAATAGACAGCCCAATGAGTTTAATGTAGACTGTGCAATGCTTCATTTCAGCTGCAGGTGCATTGGGGACAGGTCTGATTTGCCATACTGGACTAGGTATAGCCACAAGTGCTCTGAATGTCCTCTAAAATGGATGCCCAATATCCCCTCTTTGGTACTAAATGACATTTTCAGCCTCTGTCTGAATTACAGCTGTCTATAGGCAAACCTAAGAAATTAGACCTGGTCCCAATGCACTTGGGTCGGTTTGTATATGTGTAAAAAGTGGATTATCTCTGCATGGCTTCATCATTTTCTGCCCACAAAGGTATGTTTCTTCTTATAGACTATTGCCTCCTATACAATTTTTTCGTCTGGGAGGCATTTTGGACCTGGCAGATTCCCTTTAAAAACTTGTTGCAGGATTACCCCACATATTATAGCTGGACATCCATTGATCTGTTTTTTTTTCTTGAAAGATTCTTTATAACAAAAAGACCTAGATGGGAGAGTGTAACGTCTCTGCCTGTTCGGGTCTCTACGGCACCCTCCGTTCGCACGCTGCGGCGAAGGAGGCGTGTTCAGTTTGGTTCCTTGTGTAGGTTTCTTGTTGCTCAGTCTGAACATGGTCCTAGACAATGTAATGGATTTCCAGCCACACCCGTGTTCTGAGCATTACTCTCTGGACAGCATATAGTTAATCTCAGCCTTGCCTGTGTGATTGACAGCCTGTCTACCAATCCAGTCTGGGGCTTGTCCAGACTTTCTATAAACAGGATGTCAGCCCTCACATGGTTGCCGGGTATTGCTCTGACTTTGCCTGCTTTCTTTGTGCTCTTGATATTTACTGTGCTATTTCTCTGACCTCTGGCTTGCCTTTTGACTATTCTCTTGGATTGTGATTTCGTACTGAATCGCTCGTCTGTTACCGAACCCTTGGCTTTCTGACCTCCCTTTTTGTCATTTGTTCTGTTTTGTTCAGTGTTGTCACTTACTAAGTATAGGGCTCGTCTTCAGGTTGTCATTTTACCGTTTAGGGTAACTGAGGCAATAGGAAGTGGCAGTGGCTGGGTGAGATTAGGGCTCACTTGTCTCTGTCCTTCCTCCCAGACCCCTGCAGTAGTGTCAGGGTATTGCTACGTTTGGCAAGACCCTAACAGAGAGTCAATGAAAAGTGTGGCACGTGCCCCGGTGGACTCGTACATGGGCTACATGATGACCCAATTTCAATAGGCAAAATTAGATTGTATCAATAAGGTTGCAAAGATAGTAATCATGATCAGGCCCTGGTCCCTGAGGTAATTTATAAATGGTACATGGCAGGTGATATCCCTGCTTGTAGGTTTTTGCATTAAGACCCACAATCTTCAAGTTACCCTTCTATAACTTGGAATATTCACAGCTTTAGGGAATGACTGCCAACCTTTGAAATAATACTGTACTTACGATTGTAATGAATATGCTGCATTCACTTCACTTTTACCAAATTTTCAACTAAAAAGAAAAGAAAATAGATATTTCAACAGGTAAAATCACAATCTCTGAATTGAATCCATTAGCCGTGTTCTGAAAACAGGTTACGAAGTAGAAGGACTCGAGCTTTTTGTACCAAAGTGACTTTGTTTTAAAGTTTCTTTTGTGTTAAGAATTTCCCCAGGGAATGTTGTTTAGTATAAATTCTCTTAGATGTCTTACAGACAATGTCCTACTCTCAGAGCTTCATATCATAAAATGTAAGGTTAATCTTTTGTTTCTGAGTCAAGCTGAAGTCTTGAAATTCCTTCTGGTAACTATTAGGTCCTACCTCAGTTTCTTATCGTTCTTCTTTACTTCCAAAAAGTTCAAAAAAGATATAGAAGACCATGACTTATAGTAGTGTTTATTCAACTCTACAAAGTCTAGGGGTTATAAGAGTAACTAGTCAAGTTCATAAGGTGCAAAACATCCTAAGTCTTTTCTATTGTCTTCTTTTTTAGTTATGCCTCGATTTGCCGAACAAGTGGAAGTTGCCATTGAAGCTTTGAGCACAAATATCCCCCAGTCATTTGAAGAGAATGAGTTCATCGATGCATCTCGACTAGTTTATGATGGTGTGAGAGACATTAGGAAAGCTGTACTCATGATAAGGGTAAGTCTCAACATTGTTCATGCTCATTGTAAGTTGGTGGAGCAGAAGGTCAAGAACTCTGGGGTTTTTCTTAAGCTCATAATTTTTTTCTTAGCATGTATTATTGCATCTTATTCTTTAGACTGAAAATTGATCCTACCAACCGAAAGTTATACAGATGTAGAAGGTTAACATAAAGTGAGAAGGTCAAGTTAGATATCTGTATATATTGACACCTTTTCAAAACTGGCCAAAATTTTTTTTCCAAGTCAAACAGTTGAGGAACTCAACTCAACGGTCCATTGCTTCACTAGTGAGAGAGTCCTTAGTTTATTTATATACCATAACACTTTTGGGTTTAATCACATTGGATAGTTCGTATATAGTGATAACTCCTCAACTTTTTTACAGACTCCTGAAGAGTTGGAAGATGACTCGGACTTTGAACAGGAAGATTATGATGTCAGAAGCAGAACAAGTGTACAGACAGAAGATGACCAGCTTATTGCTGGACAGAGTGCAAGGGTAAGTTCTTTAAGAATATTGAAATGTGTTAGCCTTATATTTTTGATGTACACGGTTGTAACATCCCGGAGATCAGAGGGTACAGTTGACCCAGGATTTTTAGGGGGTCCATAAGCGTAACTATAGGTATTGCAGTGGTCTCAGTCATGGAGTCATCCTCACCACACTAAGGATGATTAAACTTCTTTGATCTAATTTCTGATTTCCTTTAATGTCTTGGAGTCTGTGCATCATAATAATAATAATAATAAATTGTATTTATATAGCACCAACATATTCCGCAGCACTGTACAACTTGTAGCGTTCAAGTACTGACAAAAAAGATACATTACAAAGAAATAGTCAATTCACACAATGGGACTGAGGGCCCTGCTCGCAAGAGCTTACAATCTATGAGGTAGAGGGGGTGTCATAAATATATTACCCCTGCCCTCTGGTGTGCTGAAGTGATCCACAGCCCTTTACTATCATAAAGGAGAAAATAAACCTTTTCATGCCAAGAGTAACAGCTGGTCAGCAGCATATAGTCAAGGAGGAATTCAGAGAAGGGGGGCTATTTATCAAATTTAGTGGATTATTGGGATTCCAAAATGTAGCCTGTCTGAACAATAAGCTGTTATGGCTGGGGAAAGTCATGACCAGTCACTCCTTGTACCTTGGAGTCTCCAGGGCTGTTAGAGCAGACCTGCCTCTATAACATCTATAAATCTGGTGGGACGATCCCTTAATGCTGAAAAATTTCAAGACAACAAAGTAGAGACACACATGTGAAAGACACACGTGTGTACTGTACAATGGTGCTATACCAGAAAATGCATCATTACATACTGTACCATTATAGAATGGTTTTCCTTTATATGTCTCCCAATGCAGTATGCCACAATAAAATATAAGGTACAAGTACAATAGGTCCCCATAGTAGTTTATAGGAGCCATACCCCATGTCCTGTATTACTCATTGAATTTATAATAATTTTGACTTTCTATACCTTCCATTCCAGTTGCGACTTAAAGGATTGTCTAGTTAATAATTTTGGCATTAAAAATACTCAGAGTGTCATAAAAAAGTCATACACACCTCTGATCCCTTGCTGCTCCCTAGTTCCCTTCTGCTCTCTACTTTCTGGTGCCTCTTGACACATAGGAAATGTCTGAAAAGCCAAAAAACGGCCACAGCAGGAACCCACCTCATTCAATGATTGGCTAAGTGGGCATTTCCTGTGTGTGAAGATGGGACCAGGAAGTAGAGGCTAGTGAAGGGCTGGGAAGAACTGGATGAGGAGTGGCGGGGGATCTATGAAAGTGAGTATGGCTTCTTTCATACCCTGATTATTACCCCACTAACCCATACAAATCATCATGGACATCTTATGAAAATGATGAAATGTATAGTCCATCGGAGAGGGAGCTTCTATTTGTTAGAGGTCCTCCATTATGTCCTCTTCTATTGATGAGGTCCATATTCCTTTCTAGGCAGTACGGACAGGAGTTGTCCTATGAGGGATTCACCTTATGGATAATGTTCTATTGTTGAGTATTATTATAACTGGATTGTACTGTGGAAATCTATTTTCCCATATATTTGCCCTAAGTAGACTACTATTGGAACTGCTTGTAACACATTTTTATTTTCTACCTATTAAATTTAAAGTACTGCAGGGAACAATAAAAATAAATTGTTTTTACAAAAACCCTCTTCTCTATTTTCAGTGTATAAAACCATTAAAGGGCTTACATTTTTGTTGTTGTTATTATTATTAAATTAATTATAAAATGCCATCTAATGCACCTGCCTAATGAAAATGACAGATGTCTTAATGCAGATGGGATAAATTGACTTACCACTTCAACAACATCAAGACTGGACCATTTATATTAGATGAATATATAATATAGTGTATAAATAAAGATATTGTACATAGAAATTAATGGGGATCGTGGAGCCATTAGTTTGAGGAAGGCATGGACAATAGTTCAGGTATCCACAATGATTCAAGCTCTGAAAGGTTTTATAATGTAAGATTTGCTTTAATAGATTGTTTGATTTCATTTTCCTGTTATATTTGTTTGGTCTGTTCTGGGGACTTCATGTTCTGTTTTTGTTTTTTTTTGTTACTAATAAAATTAAACATGAAACTGTAAATTTCTTTGCAAACAAGTCAAGGACATTTTCAGAAGATTGCAAACATGAGAGGAAAGACCAATTTTCTGAAAATATTAATATTGAAAATATTAGTCTGAAATATAAATTTTCATGGAATTGAAATCCTATGAAGGGGCTAACTAAATAGTACCATGGCAATAAGGTTATTTTTATTAACTCTTTATAAAACCTTCTACAGAATAATTGAACATACTAATAATATAGTAATATCATAGTTAGAAAGCATCAAAAATGTTCCATATATTGGCTAATTTTGGGCACTTAATTGGTAAAGTGTTAAAAGTTGGTGAAAGTACTAGATATTGAGAAAAATTACTAGTAGAGATGCACAAACTTCTGAAGATTTGTTTAGTTTCAAGTTCAGGTGGTTTGGTCCAAAGATTTGTTTGGGGTTGAATAAGTTTGGCACCGACCAGAGCTTAAATTGACTTAAAACCTAGTGTATGACACTGTCAGGGCTCCTAGGACTCTAGGTAGCCCATTTCTAGCTAGCTAAAGCAAACACAACCAAAGTTATACCAAATTGAAAGTGACATGTATGTCTATTGAAAAACAGATGGTAAGCAGAGGATACAAACTCAGAGTTTAACTATATACTGCACTGACACTGCTTTTATGCATTTTAACATTTAAGAACCTTCAAAAATTACACAGGTCCATGAATTCCAACCTATAACCCTTCAGTGTTGATCCAGGGGAAGGCAAAAAAACATGAAGTTTATGCCAATTGCCCCATGTCAGGGGAAAAAATTCCTTCCCAATTCTAATCTGGCAATGAGTATAAAACCCTGGATCGAATTGTCCTTATCAAAATCTAAAACCCATAACCCGTAATATTTTTCTATTCAAGAAAGGTATTTAGGCCCTCTTTGAACTTGCACAATGAATCCATCATCACCACAATCTGTGCCAGTGAGTTCCATATAGTAAAGAATCCCCGTCTATGATGCTGGTGAAATTTTCTCTCTAGACGTAGAGGATGTCCCCTCGTCACTGTCACCGACCTAAGAGTAAAAAGATCATTAAAAAGTTCTTTGTGCTGTCCCTTCATGTATTTGTACGTTATTATTAGGTCTCCTCATAGACATCTTTTTTCTAAACTGAATAACCCCAAGTTTGTTAATCTGTCATCATACTCCAATCCAAACATTCCTCTAATAAACTTGATTGACTTGTAACTGCAACAGGCTTGTAATGTTGGAGAAACATTTATGGCTTTTGTGGCTAGTTGAAAGTGATGAAAAAGAAGTAGTCTTCCAAAATAAAAAGCTATCATAACTGATCTCTTCATGGGAGCAGATATGAAATCAAAATAAAGTTGACGTGGGCATCTTTTACAATATAGCTTTGAGGTTTTTTTGGCCAACACTTTGGCACCAACAGTGTGGTATAATAGAATGTGATGGACCAGGCCACAGGACATGTCTGAGTGGTGGCAGTGGTATTATCTGTGGCAATACCTGGCAGTACGACATGGAATAATGCAATGGGCCAGACTTCAAAGCATAATGTCCAGATGTTTAGGAACTCCTAGACAGACTGCAGGAGTCAGGCTCATAGCACAGTACAGAAATTCTCCCTTCCTCCACTACTATGATTTTTCTGCCTATTTGTAATTGATTAAATCTAACTAAACTTCCTTTCACTTCTCCTCCTACTATTATTCTGTCATTGTACTGCATTGCAGCTGTTGTTTTCCAGTAGACCTATTGGAGCTATTGCTTTGGATCATGCAGTGATGATGATAGCACTAGTGTCTCTCAGCTTGAACACATCCCAAAATTGCTCTGTCTTCCTCTGATAAAATTTTATATGACATCTGTGACATCAGTACATTAAGGTGTCCATCTACCACTTATTATTGGATGAAAGGCTGTCAGGGCAGCGAACTTCGGACACGTCTCCTCTGTTTTTTCACTGTCCAATGCATGTCGAGAAGACCATTTTATTTTACCTGAGACTAATCACAAGATATTTGATTTTGTTAAAAACGGAACAATTTGGAATTCAGGTCAAATCTGGCAGGTAATCCCCCATTTTTGCTTACTAGACTCTGACTTTTGAAGAAGCTACAGCTTCAGTGTGCAGCCTCTCCCTCATGGAATCTGTTGTGGAAACTATAAGGAACTTTGTCTGCTGAAGAAAGTTGGCAGTAACTAGGGTGATGAATGGCAGCAGCCTGCAGACCAGAGAACTGCTGTATAGACCCCTATAGATGACAGGTTGTAAGGAGACACTGTCAATTATCTGCACATAGACCAGCTTTAACAGAAAGAGTGCCTTAGAGAGACACCTGAATACCCACAAGAGACCACCACCATCATTATTGCTTGCAATGTTTTTGTGAACAGTAACGGCAAAGTGCAAGGCCATCCAATGATGGGATCATTTGTACGAACAATCTCACCATTAACTTTAACAAGTGAACAATAACAACTAAATTGTCCGATCTGGGTTAAAAACAAAGTTTGAGTGTGTGCTATCAGTTTGGCCTAAAGTGGTTGATCATACCAAACAATTGGTACTTTTAGATGAACATTTCCAGAAGGATCAATCTGTTTTTTTGCAGAGTAAAGCCTGCCATTGGATATCCATAAGCACTTTTAAATGGCATATTGCCATTGCCATTTTGGCAGACAAAAGTCTAATGTGAACGGTCACCTTAAAGGGATATTACCACAACAACAATCATTGTAAAATATCACTGTCACGCAGTAAAAGCAATTAGCCAACCTGTACATGTCCCTAGAAAAAACCCAATGAAATCCCCCTTTCCTTACTACTGTATGAGTACTTTTGCCAATGGATACAAGCTGTAGTCTATCTTCATTCAGTACGAGTGTACATAGTTTCTTATTGTCTTCCCTATAGCTGCTTTTTAAACCAGGGCTACATAACCATACATGTGCTGTCCTAACGGATGGAGCATGTGCAGTGCATGAATGATTCCAGTTAGGAAGAATGGTCAGTTAGGAAGTGCACAGAGCAAGGTGCACCTGGGAAATTCTAGTAAGCAGAAAGTCACATGCTGCATAGTAAGGACCACACAATCTGGCCATAGGAAGCCACAAATGTAATGGTGCTATTGGGTTGCAGATCTTAAGCGACGGCACATAGGAGGTGGTTGATGTCTCAAAGTACCACATCAGATCCTGTAGTTTGACCTTACACAGTAGTAATAAATTTTCCCCATCATGTAAACAAGATCTAATATGGAATGTGATAGGGACATGACACCAATTTTTAATATTGGACATTGAATATAGGATGTAAAACCTCTCCATTGTTAGGTTCATAAACTTGGCTACCATGTTAGTTCTTTCTACAACTTGGAGCTTGAACTTGGCTATGAGCTTTAATCAAAAAACAAAATCCCAATGGGAGGTGCTGTTCTATAACTATGTTAATGAGATACACCTTGTTGGAAAAATAATAATTTAACCAAATGAGAATTTATCACTCATCGTAATCAACCGATTTGATGAACCTTCAAAAACAAAGCCGAAAAATCCCTTTCCCATTGTATCATAAAATGACTAAATCCCGCATTTTAATCTACAAATTCTAATGCTGCACATAATAATAATAATGATCAACATCCTGGGCTGCCTCGTACTTCTGATTACACATCTTGATGGTTAAAATCTAATTATCTCGTTCTGGGTAGAACACGTCTGAATCACCAAAAGTGAATGGAAAAAAAAGTTTTCCAGTGGAGCTCGCTGCCGTAATTAGTCTTCACGCACGTGTTAAATATTCTTTCATGCTCTTCCAACCGGAAAAAAATAGAAAGATTCCTAATGATTCCAAATCAACAAAACAATAACGCTGAAGGGAATTCTCAGTAATGAAACATAATTAAAATATTTTTTTTTCTCTTTTTTCTTCATCTGACGCTTGCAGAGCCTCGTCTTGTTCTTTCATGTCACTTTCCGCTAATGTTATTATATCTCGAACAATGGTGTTTAATCAGTTTGAACAGGTGTCACTTTCTATGACAGTAATTTGTCAATTTCTTACAGTTAATTGTAAAACCAAAGTAGGATCGGTATTATATGGCTCATATAAAAGGAGACTATTGAAGCCTGTCAACATTTTTTTTTTTTTTTTTTTTATAATAGGACAAGAAACTTTTAAAGAATGAGGATAGTTTGTGGTCATAGAGGTATATTCAGAGCGGAACAGGAACCAATGATTTGATTTGTAAAGGAAATGTGAAAAAAGGGAGTCTCACCGTGTCTGATCGAGCCATCAGCTGGCGCTGCTGGTCTGGCTTTGAACACCTATAATTTTCAGGCAATGCAGACATGTCAGATGAATTGACATCCATATAAATATAGGAAGAGCTTAAGATCACTAAAGTAAGAGCTCTGGCTTAAGAAAAGAAGTCTTTAGGATGGGGCCCCATGTGGTGTAAACGCTACGGTTTGGCCATAGTGGAAATGACACAGAGAAAACCGCAGCATTTTACAGTCACTGCAAGGTGATGCGAATCCCATCCACTAATTCCATTTACTACTACTAATACTCAGGTATCCTTGTGATACTTGAAGACTGACAGCAACAAAATAATGGAGGGTGTGGCCAGCCAATGATTGCAATGTCATACTTTGTTTCCTCTTTTATTGGGGGGGGGGTCTTGGGCATTTTACAGTCCCTGCAAGGTGGATGGGATTCTAACAAATTCCATCCACACATTGCATGAAAATTTGCGCAGCCGAAATACTGTGATTTCAAAAACCATTGCGGTTTTGGAAATTGCAGCATGTCAATTGTACCTATGGAAAGGCCGGTGGTTTCCCTATAGGTATAATTAAAGCAGAAATTCCGCAGAGGAAATTTGAAAAGCACTGGGGTAAAAACCGCGATGCATTGCCGCCATGGTTTTTCCCTCAGTGCTTTTTTGCTGCGGCCCGCTATGTGGAACCTTAGCCTAAGGCCACTTTTATACATAGGAGTGATTTCTTAAGACTGGCAGAACCCGCATTGGACTTGATAATCCCTGCCCAGCTGTAGTTTGCACCTAATTTATGATGCCGTGCGTGCCCTGTCAAAAAGCAGGCTTATCCTCCTGGGTAAATGAGCTTATACAGAAATTTTTGCCAGCTCCTTGCTAGGGTAGATTTCTGGCATCATTTACTCTGGAAAGCTGGTATAAATTATGGTAAAACTAACAGGCCCCACTAGAGAAAATTCAAAAATTCGATTTGGCAACTTCGCCGAATATCACGATATGATTCTATTCGATCCGAATTAATTTGTGGAGAATAAACAGCTATTTCCTGTCTGCAGAGAGCTGGGGTGGGCGGCAAAATGGCGGAAGCTCTTGGATGCCGCGGTCATGTCTCTCTCTCTCTCTCCAGCACGGACAAGTTTTATTCATGTGGAAGGATCTGCTAACAAGCAAAGACACGCCTACCCAATCACATCACTGTCTGATGTCACAAAGGTCCTTACTAAAATATTCGTTACCATGAAGCATCAGGAAATCCAGATTCCATGTGAATTGAATATTTCCTGAAATTCGGATTGAATTCCACTTCTGCAGCTTCGAATCGCTCATCATTAGGCCCCACCACCACACCAACGACACATACCCTTTGTAAAAGTACGTAAGAATGCTTTCAAAATAGAAGGGTTAATAGTTTATTAACAAAAAGAAGTCAATGAAGAAAAGAGAAATGTAAGTCCCAGCAATATTTGGTGTAACTGCCTTCCATCAATTCTTCTCGGTACACTTGCAATTTTTGGCAGAACTGAGCAGGGAGGTTGTTCCCACCATCTTGGAGAACTAAGCACAGATCTTCTGTGGATGTAGGCTTGCTCCAATCCTTCTGTCTCTTCATATAATCCGAGACAGACTGGATGATGTTGAGATCAGGGCTATATCTGTGGGGGCCGTATCATCACTTCCAGGACTCCTCATCCAAAGGGCAAAGGTCACACCAAAGATTGATGGGATTTACATTTCTCTTTTTTTCATTCATTTTATTTTTTTAATTGACAAATTAAACAAATAACACTTCCGTTTCTGAGAGCATCCTTATTTTGGATATTTTTCCACACCTACCTAAAACTTTTGCCTGGCACTGTATGAGTTAAAAGATATTTTTTTTTTTTTTTGTTTCAAGACAAAAATTATAATCAAATTAAAAAATTAAATAATAATAATGCTGTCATCTATGTCACAGATCCTATTCCAATCATTATTCAATGGAATTTTTTTATAAAATGCTGACACTGTCACAGTGACTAAATAACAAGCATGTTACATATTGTCTGGCCGGGTGATTCATTAAGCTCTAGCTGGTGTAACGTAGACTAATGGAACTATGGTGTGTGTAATGAGGCGATATATTCTGCTGATTTGAATAGATGTGAAATATTTGACTATGTTTATCTCACCTGCTCCTCTCCGTGTTTGCTCAGCATGCAGAATTTAGCACATTGTACATGCCTTTAAATCTGCATTTCTAAGCTTTAATTGGGCTTTAAAGGATGTCTTTAGTATAGGTCCTCAATATGTATGTCCTGAAAAACCCTTTAAGCAATTTAAGAGCTTACATACTGTACCATCAAGACAGACTATGGAGAAAAGTGGCCGTATTTAATTGGCCCCTTCTCGTAACCTGTTCAGTGGTCTCGGCCTCTTGGCTAAGATCAAGTGTAGTATCTGTTCTTATCAATAGCAGCTAGTAGGTTGGTTCCGCCAGTGGGATTGACGACCCCACTGTAGGGAGCCAACTGAAGACTGTGAAAGTAGTCAGAGAACCACACCAGGGTTTGGACTCTGCCCTGGGATCGAGGCCATTAGGCCGGGAAAGCTTTCGAAGGTCTCATGGTGCAAGTGCCTCTGGGGACGGTGACTCCAGAGGTGCCTGAACTCACTGGGCGTGGGAAACCCACTGAGTATGGCACATTGCACAAGCACTTGAAACACTTTTGAAGCACTCACCCTATAGCTTGGTTTATCCAGCATGGGTAATTTTTATAGATCCGGCGGATAGACCGGGCCAGTACACTGGCACTATATTCACTTATTTATTCATTTTTTATTTGTCACGTTTGTCACCATTTGTCACTGTGTGTATAGATGTAGGGGTGCGGAAACCCTTTTGGGTCCTACCCGAAGTCTAGGAGTTGGAGTGTGTGGCCTTCGGGTTCCCTCCTTCCTTGCTCTCCAGTGTCTGTCTCTGCTTTTGTGGAGATAGACAACAGTTGCAGGCTCAGTAGTACTCTTAGGGTGGCAGCCCTTGAAGAGACTGATGCAAGTAGCTGGCTTGGTAGTACTCCTGGTGGTGGCAGCCCTGGAGGAAACCAAGTAAGTCACTGACCCTCCTGTCTAGGCAGTTGGGTTGGTTCAGCACCCTTACTCTTGGGCCTTTTGGCTCTGAGTTTGGGGACAGTTTCGGAGGACCCATTCTCTTTTGAGATGAGTTTTGCAATAGACCGCATCCTTTGCACGTTTTTTCAGTGGCACCCGTCACTTTTTTCTGTGCACTGGTGTTTCGTTGGCATAGCTTTGAGACCTTCGATAAATAAAAAAAAATAAAAAAGTGGTGAGCACTAAAGATGGGCGAACCTCAGAAAATGAGAACTAAAGATGGGCGAGCGTCAGAAAATTTGTTTTGATAAAGATATTTCCCCCGGTTCAGTCTGAACTTGTTCAAATATAACTGGAAGGAAAATTATTATACTCTGGGGTCTCTTCTGACCCCGGAGTATAGCGTTGGAGACCCAGGGGAGGTAAAAAAAACAATTAAAAAACATTCCAACTCACCTTCCATTACCTCTGATGGGCCTCCTCGCAGCATCCAGCGCTTTTCAGTGATGTCATGCGCCCTGGGTCACCACTGAAATCTGTGATTGGCACTCAGCGGTGAAATGGGCAATGCATGTCATGGGGGCCATTTTAGTTTGTCCAAGACGTATCACAAGTTGTTTTGGTTTTGTTTGAAACATTTGGGTCTAATCTGATTTTTTATGTAAAACCCATTTTTGACAGGTTCCCTGCTGCTGAAAGAAATGAAGGGGAGTTGGGCATGGGTTTGTACAGAGGGACCTAACACATTTTATTTCTCTTTGGGTTACGTATCCACCTGATAGGATTTCTGAGACAGTGACCATGGTTACTTTAATACTAGAAGATGGTGGAGTGGCACACTCTCTCTTCTCAGCTGCTCCATCATCTTCTGGTATTAGAGCTGCCATGGTCACTACTTCAGAAATCCTCTCAGGCGGATAAACAGTCAGAATAGAAAATAAACAATGTTAAGTTCTGGTCTCCAAATCCAACTCAGCCCTGCCCCCAACTTCACCTCCTCCGGCAGCAGGAAACCCATACATAATAGGTTTTACCAAAAAAACAGCAGTGGTGGTCATTTTTTCACAATTATATCCCTGCATCTTTCTAAGGGGGCGTTCACACTACCGTTGGTGACTGTCAGTAGTGTCCGTTGCTATTGTCTGTTACAGGATTTTATCATCGGACACTAGCTGAACCGTCAGAAATCCGTTAAAATTTCCATTCATTTCAATGGGTTTTTATATTGTGTCCATTTGTGTCCGTTTACACCAAATCCATTAGAAGTCCGTTATTTTTCGCGGACAAAAAATCCTACATGCAGGACTTTTTGTCCATTTGAAAAAAACGGATTCTTGACGGACAGTAAGTGTCCGTTATTTTTTTAACATTGAAGTCTATGGGTAACGGACTTATAACGGACAGTAACTGATAGCCATCAGTTACTGTCCGTAATTTTATGTCCGTTTTTTTCCTGCACATGCTAAGAAAGCAAAAAAAAAAAAAAACGGACAGTGTTAAAATGGATCAGTTAAAAAAACGGACACATTAACATCAGTTAGCATCAGTTAGTGTCCATTAATGTCTGTTATGATAGGTGTCCGGTTTTTTTTGTTTTTCTTTTTTTAACGGACACTATCAGAATGGACATCAACGGTAGTGTGAACCCTGCCTTAGAGGATACAAGTTGGTGTCTTACCAGGTACTACGTTGTGACATTTTTTTTTAGCATTTAATTTTTGGGTAATTATGGAGAACCGCTTTAAACAAGCAGTTCAGCTTGTCCATGGATGTCTGGAAATGTAGAAAGCGCTGGCACAAAAATGAATAGAAACAAAAGTTCAACCATAAAACTCAGCAACTTTATTTCACGTCCAGAAAATCCACAGAAAAACTATAATTGATGGTGCTTCACCTGTTCTATGGATTTATGGGCATGTAATAAAGTTGCCAATTTTTCTGGACTTTCCATTCCATTATTAGTCCACCCCACAATTATAATTGTTCAGGGGGTCACGGGTACTTTGAAGCTTGAGCTCTTTAAAATCCGTCACTTAGGACCTTTTCACCCTAATGATGTTTCTGTCCGAGTGCTGCCTGTAAAAAAAAACGGACTGTACACGCATAGCGTATAGGCCCATTATAGTAAATGGAGGTATGGACTGAGAGACACTGAGAAAAAATTATGGCATACACTACTTTTTTTTTTTCATTACGCTTCTCGTCTTGGTCATTTAAGTCTATGTGTCTGTGAAAAATAAAAAAAAGTCCACACATGGACGTCATCTATGTGCTATCCATGTTTCATCTATTTTTCATATATTCACTGTAACATGATGCATCTATTTTTTTGTGGACGCACTGATGTCACATGCCTAGGACACGGATGACACACAGATCAAGCATGGAGATACACTAGTATGTGCAATGCCTGTTGTTTTATAGCAGCCTTAAGGGCAGGTAGGCAAAGCAGCCTTAAAGGGAAGCTGTCAGGGCGATTTAAGACACTAACCACCCATGGATCCTTTTGGACTGGGGGTTTATTTATACTCCCCTGTCAGCTGTACTTCTCATGCCAGTGCAGTTCTTCAATTTAAGCCAGAGTAGTACACCTTAGCTTCAGTGCGCATGCACCGGACCTCGGGCACATGCGCAATGAAGTTGGGGTGTACATATCCAGCTTCACTGTAAAACAACTCAGGCATCAGGAGCACAAAAGATGAGTCCGATGAGGCTCATTGGACTCATCTCTAGGTAAGTATAAAGCTTTTTTATTTTTAATGTGGCCATGGATTACGTTATAACAGGGCTACGTAAATCCCCGATCCATAAGAACCTATTGGTGGTTTAGTGTCCCATATACCTGGACACATTCCCTTTAAGGGCAGGTAGGATAAGTTGAGGAGTAACAGACATGGAGAATACTATAAAACACTAAATATGAAAAAAATAAACAAATAAAATAAAATTCAAATTTGGAATCTACTAGCATTTGCTACATAATATCAACCTTATGGTATCAAATTATATACCCCATGATCTTTATTCAAGACATCCGCTGATAAAGACTCAAAATCCGCCTCAAATATTGAAGAGCCTTAATGATCATTTTAGTTTTTGCATAGGCAGAAATGATTGAAATTAGCATACACTTATTCTTCTGAATCGTAGCTAATTAATTTTCACTGATTCTGCTTTTCCTCCATCAAAATAGTTTAGGTGGCATGAGTTGTGATATATAATTCCTCTAGAACTACTTCAGTCTGTTTCAATTGGAAAGCACTGGGCTTCTTTGATAAGCCCTAATTAAAATGCATGCGTTGAATTTTAATTTGATTAACTTGCAGATTTTTTTTTTTCTTCATTTTCCGATCTCCTGTTTAGAGATAACCTTTTTTAATTCCAGTTTTCAAAAAGGTCAATTATGATTTTTTTTTTTTTTTTTTTTTTTTCAAAAGCCGAGAGCGTTTTAAGAATATGTAGAAAATAAACGTTGGCTGATTGAAAGTGACATAAACAGGAAAAAATGTAATGACATTTAAATATAGGTCACGCTCCATTACATGCATGGTGCACTGTGTAGCAGACTGCAAGGGGATAAAAAGGTCTTTCTATGTTCAAATCATTGTTGAATGTTGCCATCTGGATTTCGGAAGCATGTATTTATAGGGTATTTCATGCACATCTAAGATGTTTAGGGTGTATAAAAGCATTAAGCAATTTGACACGCCTGTAATGCTTGATATGGAGTCTTCAATCTTCAGCAGCCAAAGCTCCCATTGACCTGTATTCATGACGGAACAAATTTTCTGGTATCAGTAATTATTAGATTATTCTGAAATGTCACCAACACATAATACTACACACAAAAAGCTCCCCCTTTACCTATTGTTATGTGCTTTTTCAGTAGTAAATGGGATTATATAAAGCTTACATTTTTCTATTAGAGGAGATCAGTGGTACAGATGTGTCCAGCCTTAACTTGTCTCAATTTTGGTTAAGGTCTCAAGTTTCTCATTAAACTAATTCAGTAAAACGGGGCAGATTTATTAAGACTGGCATTTCGTATGCCAGTCTTGATAAAGGCACAAGGAATTTGCGGTGCACACCTGTAATCCTAGCTTCTCTGGGAAGCTTAGACTGTGGGTTCACTTGAGTTTGGGAGTTCTGCTCTGTACTGTGTGGGTCAGGTGTTTACCCTATGTTCACCATCAGCATTGTGTCTCTGGACGATCTCAGAGACCCCTGAATTGTATAAGGAGACATACACCAGTCCACATCAAAGGTGCAGGGAGTGACAGATTTATGAAAAGTCTCTGACCCGTGCACCAGAATGGAAGTGAATGACAGTTAGCAACTGGCGTAGATTTCCATGATAGCACACGGAAGAAATGGTTAACAGAAGAAAGAGCCTTGCACCATATGTGTGCCACAGTATCAAGCCTCTATGCCAAAATACTAGCACAGAGGGATTGATAAATACCCCCCGATATTTTCATGTCTATTTCTAAATACTATTGAAGTCCATGACAAACTGCAATTCATAAAATCAACAATGTGTGGCCACCTATAGACACATAGAATATTTCTTTGTGATACAATATCACAAAACATTATTGTCTTGAAAATTGAACTATCTTGTGCCTTTTTAAACTTACATGTGATACAGCAAAAGCCATTGAAAGCAATTTTAAAAAAGTCAAGTTAAAAAAAGGCTACAACTGTTAACTTAAAGGGAACCTTCATCAACTGCATCATCTCCACCTCATTGCATCCCTCAATAGACACCTCTCTACTGACTGCGGCACAGTTGGAATTTTTTGTTAACCCCCTCCATTCCCAATAAATAATGTAAGTTTCAGCACAATTTTGCATTTTACTGTCAGGTAGGCTGGTACAGAAAGATGGGAACTGCCAACTGTGACAGTAGAGAGGGTATTTGTGCTAAAGTTGACAGCATACATTGCCTGGAAACTGTAGGGCCTGGAGAAAAAAAAAATCCCAATTGTGCACAAATTAGCAGAGCAGCACCTACTGAAGGATGCCGAGAGTTGGAGTCGGTGTAGGTGGTAAGAGGTCCTCTTTACCAAGTTAATTGTACTACATGTTCACAAAAAAAAAATCTTGTGTATGCAAAAGTGAATGCTGTGATAGGGGAGAGAGAGCAGCACAAAGGGGACATCTGATGGACTTGGGAACATATACTGTAAGGAAGAGTCCTTGTCTGCAAGCATGGAAATTTAAATTTACAGAAAATGATGTGCCTAATGGTGGCTTTTGAGAAGAATAAAAAAAAACATACGATATTATGTCTTGAGGAATAGATAGGTGGAACAATGGAGATTTTGTGTTCTTCTACAGAGGTCCCTAAGGTCCACCAGAAAAAATGATTGAGAGCTATCATCCATGTCATGTTACATGTGCATGCTCGCTTATAATTACATTTGTATTTTTTTACACACCGGATATATAAGCCTTAAGATTTAATACACTGTTTGTGAATCAACCCATAAGAAATAAGCCCTAGTGTTAAGTGATTGGCTCCAAAGTCAACTCAAGTCAATAGTGGTGTCTTCTGCTCACCCTGTGGTATAAGAGGGTCATCATTGTGTAAAAATGTGGGCAAACCAGAGTGGATTCTTCTATTTAGACTGAGGTCCAGGGACTTGCAGTTGGTGTAGCTACTTTTGTATGGGCACCCCCTAAGCACCTTCCTAATTCTCAATTGTGTCATGAAGCTTGGTCTTGAATTTGCTGTAAATTCTCTGTGATGACAATCTCATAGCTCTCAGCATCCAGGCTTCTGCATGAATAGTACAGTATTTGCCCACACAGTAATTGTGATTGGAATTGGTACAGTAAGATAACACTACTTTTATGTGGTTCAATAGAAAGCCTCGTTTTATTAAAATCGCATTTGTAAAAATGTTTTCAATAATGAAGAATAATTTCATCAAAGTGACTTGATTGTGTTTTGATTGCTCGGCAGTCGCTGCAGCTCTGATGTGACATTCTTATAATGCTGCATATTGTAACAAGTGTGCGCTCTCTTCTGCTATCACTGTCTCTCTATGTTCTTTCCCTCTTTCTTCTTGTCTCCTTCGCATCCTCATTTTGATCTTTCTCTCCCTTCCCTTTTCCATCTCACTCTCTCTGTCTTCTCCTCCCTTATGCTTTTTCTCTCTCTCTCTGCCTCTCCCTCTTTCTTTCCTCGCTCTTTCTCTGTCTCCTCCTTTCTTCCGCTCTTTCCCTTACTCTAGCTCTAACCTCTCTTCTTTCCTTGCCCTCTTTCTCTATCCCCTCTTTCTCTGTACCCCTCTCTTCTTACCTCTCTCTCATCTTACTCTATCCCCTCTTTTCTTACCTCTGTCTCTTTTCTATCCCCTCCCTTATCCTGTCTCGTACTGTTTTTATCTCCATTCCCTTTCTTCCTTCTGTCTCTTACTCTATCTTTCCCCTTTCCTTGTGTCTCTATCTTGCGCTCTCTCCCCCCTCTTAATCTGCCTCCTCCTACTTTTACTTTTCCAACCTCTTTTTTTTCATCTCCCTCCGTCTCTAACCCCCACCCTGTTTTCTTGCTACCGCTCTTCATCTTTCTCTGTTACCATCCCTTCTCCCGTCTTTTCATCTTTCTCTATCCACCTCCCTACCCTCTCCCTCTTACCCTCTCTATCTCCCCTTCCTTTATTCCTTCTCTCTCTTATTCTTCTATTCCACTTTTTTGTTTTATCTTACTTTCTATCCCCTGACTTCTTTCCTCTCACTCTTACTTTCTCCTCATTCCTTTTCCCCTCTTTCCCTTACTCTTTCTTTTTCAATACTCCCGTCCCCTCCTTTTTTCCTTCTCTTTTTTCTACTTCCCTTCTAAGGGTGGGTTCACACCTGCGCTTCAGTCCGTCCGCTGCCAATCCGAGTGAAAATCTAGGGGAACGGGATTGGCATCGGATACCAACAGGTTAGCGACGCATTGGTTAAAAACCCATTCATTTGAATGGGTTCTTAAAGCAATGCGCGGGTGTGCGCTTACACCCTCTGCGCTGCGAATCCTTTTTTTTCGTCGGAAACAAAGTAGGACATGCAGGACTTCGTATCCGACGAAAAAAAATGGCTTCGCAGCGCAGAGGGTTTATGTGCACACCCGTGTATTGCTTTAAAAACCCATTCAAATGAATGGGTTTTTAACCAATGCGTGGCTAACCTGTCGGTATCCGATGCCTATCCTGTTTCTCGAGATTTTCACTCGGATTGGCAGCGGACGGACTCAAGCGCAGGTGTGAACCCACCCTAACCTCTCTCTATTACATTTTCCTTCTTTGCTCCTTCACCCTTCTTTCCTCTCTCTTTTTCTATGTATTTTTCACTTCTTCCCATACTTTCTCTGTCACTCCTTAGATTCTTGTCCCATACTTACTTTCTTTGCTCTCTCTTCTTCTTGATCTTTCCCTTTTGCTTGCTTACTCTCTGTTGTCTTCCATATCCTCCCTTTCATTCTGTTTCTCTCTTCTCAGTCTTTTTCATCTTCTCCCCCTCTCTTTTTTATCTGTCACTTATGTAATCATTCTATGGTATATGAATGTATCTCATTGTAGCCATATATATATATATATATATAGATAGATAGATATATATACAGTCATATGAAAAAGTTTGGGCACCCCTATTAATCTTAATCATTTTTAGTTCTAAATATTTGGGTGTTTGCAACAGCCATTTCAATTTGATATATCTAATAACTGATGGACACAGTAATATTTCAGGATTGAAATGAGGTTTATTGTACTAACAGAAAATGTGCAATATGCATTAAACCAAAATTTGACCGGTGCAAAAGTATGGGCACCTCAACAGAAAAGTGACATTAATATTTAGTAGATCCTCCTTTTGCAAAAATAACAGCCTCTAGTTGCTTCCTGTAGCTTTTAATAAGTTCCTGGATCCTGGATGAAGGTATTTTTGACCATTCCTCTTTACAAAACAATTCCAGTTCAGTTAAGTTTGATGGTCGCCGAGCATGGACAGCCCGCTTCACATTATCCCACAGATGTTCAATGATATTCAGGTCTGGGGACTGGGATGGCCATTCCAGAACATTGTAATTGTTCCTCTGCATGAATGCCTGAGTAGATTTGGATCATTGTCTTGCTGAAATATCCATCCCCGGCGTAACTTCAAATTCGTCACTGATTCTTGTACATTATTCTCAAGAATCTGCTGATACTGAGTTGAATCCATGCGACCCTCAACTTTAACAAGATTCCCGGTGCCGGCATTGGCCACACAGCCCCAAAGCATGATGGAACCTCCACCAAATTTTACAGTGGGTAGCAAGTGTTTTTCTTGGAATGCTGTGTTTTTTGGACGCCATGCATAACGTCTTTTTGTATGACCAAACAACTCAATCTTTGTTTCATCAGTCCACAGGACCTTCTTCCAAAATGAAGCTGGCTTGTCCAAATGTGCTTTTGCATACCTCAGGCGACTCTGTTTGTGGCGTGCTTTCAGAAACGGCTTCTTTCGCATCACTCTCCCATACAGCTTCTCCTTGTGCAAAGTGTGCTGTATTGTTGACCGATGCACAGTGACACCATCTGCAGCAAGATGATGCTGCAGCTCTTTGGAGGTGGTCTGTGGATTGTCCTTGACTGTTCTCACCATTCTTCTTCTCTGCCTTTCTGATATTTTCTTGGCCTGCCACTTCTGGGCTTAACAAGAACTGTCCCTGTGGTCTTCCATTTCCTTACTATGTTCCTCACAGTGGAAACTGACAGGTTAAATCTCTGAGACAACTTTTTGTATCCTTCCCCTGAACAACTATGTTGAACAATCTTTGTTTTCAGATCATTTCAGAGTTGTTTTGAGGAGCCCATGATGCCACTCTTCAGAGGAGATTCAAATAGGAGAACAACTTGCAATTGGCCACCTTAAATACCTTTTCTCATGATTGGATACACCTGGCTATGAAGTTCAAAGCTCAGTGAGGTTGCAAAACCAATTTTGTGCTTCAGTAAGTCAGTAAAAAGTAGTTAGGAGTATTCAAATCAATAAAATGATAAGGGTACCCAAATTTTTGCACCGGTCAAATTTTGGTTTAATGCATATTGCACATTTTCTGTTAGTACAATAAACCTCATTTCAATCCTGAAATATTACTGTGTCCATCAGTTATTAGATATATCAAATTGAAATGGCTGTTGCAAACACTCAAATATTTAGAACTAAAAATGATTAAGATTAATAGGGGTGCCCAAACTTTTTCATATGACTGTATATGCTAATATATGCTATCTAAAACCCTTAATTAAAAAAAATCCAATATCAGAAAAATTTAGTTGCCATTATAACTCATTTAAATTAAAATTTAAAGTAAAATAAATTAAAGTAAAATAAAATAAAGTAAAATAAAATAAAGTAAAATAAATTAAAGTAAAATAAAAAGTCTCTTTTTAAGTCTGACTAGTTTATTGTTGATCACATACATATATACTAATACTAAAATAAATATTTTTTTTTATCTGATATTGGATCTTGCAGGCAATTATGGCCCAACTCCCACAAGAAGAAAAAGCCAAAATTGCAGAGCAAGTGGAGATCTTCCACCAAGAGAAAAGCAAACTGGATGCCGAAGTTGCCAAATGGGATGATAGTGGAAATGACATCATTGTGTTGGCCAAACAGATGTGTATGATCATGATGGAGATGACCGATTTCACCAGGTAAGTCAAAGAGCGTGTTCCTGAAGCAAAAGTTTGGAACAATTGTACAAAAAGTTGTGCAGACTGGAGGTATTGTTTGGGCCAAATTTATGAAACCTACAGTAACACATTGGTTGTTTCTCTCGGTTGAGGAACTAACAGAAAGGGAAGAAAAAGAAGAGCGGTCAAAAAGTCTAGTGTTACACCTAATTCACACAATAGTGCCGTACTAAAAAGTACACAGTTCACAGATTTCACAGACATGAGTCTATTGAGGGATCCAGAAATTGGCATGTTCTATTTCTTCTCAGATTGTTCGTGTGCTCTCCATTGAATCCTGTCCTGTGAATAAGCAATTAGAATGGAAGACAGATTGGAAAATTTCTAGCTGATGCAATAGTAACAATAGTGCATGGTTGTGCAATAGTCTAACTGGAATATTACAAGAGCATGTGCTAGTAATTTGGTTTCATCATGGAACAGAAGTAGTTAATGTGGGAAATATTGACTGAGTGGTTATTTCTCATTTATGGTATGATGTTGGCCATATATCCTAGATAAGATATATCCTTGCTGCTGTAGATTTCTGGCATTATTTAGGTCAGAAAATTGGTGTAAATGATGATAAATGTGATGGGGCATGAGTAGAGCAAAACTCAAAAATGTCACAATTTTTGCGCCAAAATTTTCACTTGGGCAAAAAAAAATTTCATGGCTTGTATGCCAGTTTTGTGGTGCACAAGCCATGATAAATCAACCTCATATTGGTTGTATTGTGAACAGCAGCTTACCAAGGGTTTTGCTAGCATGTTGCAATATTCTATCAATTTGATTTTATAGGAAATTCGAGTCGAACTAAGTCAAGGGTAAACCCATCTGTAGGTGTACTTTATTATATGTATGGTAAACAAGTGGAAATCATAATACATAATATAACATCATAATAAAAAATGCAGAAAAACATGATAATTGGACACAGTACAAGTACTTTATAAAAAACATAAAGCGAGAAATTCACCATAATTATGTTACATTGACCTGGTGTAAATACTGATCACTTCCTTCTCCTGGATAAATGGCACAAGAGGTCTCATGAAGTGGGAACACTCTGTACTGTGAAGAGCAAACAACCTCATACTGTTTTTTGAATGAAACCTATTCTCTGTATTTTGAAGAAATATCCAATCTGATGTTGCAGAACTGAATTTGTTATCCACGTTTATTATCTATGGGATATTATATTGATTTCAGTGTATGGTAAATTTTTGGAGGTTAATAGATAAACGTGCTTTATATACAGTGGGGAAAAAAAAGTATTTAGTCAGCCATCAATTGTGCAAGTTTTCCCACTTAAAAAGATGAGGCCGGCCTGTAATTGTCATCATAGGTAGACCTCAACTATGAGAGACAAAATGAGAAAACATATCTAGAAAATCACATTGTCTTATTTTTTAAGAATTTCTTTGAAAATTATAGTGGAAAATAAGTATTTGGTCAATAACAAAAGTTTATCTCAATACTTTGTTGTATAATGCAGGATCTGAGTCCCTGGCGGCGTAGTGTGTTACTGACGGTAGTCTTTGTTACGTTAGTCCCAACTTTCTGCAGGTCAGTCACTAGGTCCCCCCCGTGTGGTTCTGGGATTTTTGCTCACCGTTCTTGTGATCATTTTGACCCTACGGGGTGAGATCTTGCATGAAGCCCCTGATCAAGGGAGATTATCAGTGGTCTTGTATGTCTTCCATTTTCTAATTATTGCTCCCACAGGTGATTTCTTCACACCAAGCTGCTTGCCTATTGCAGATTCAGGAGCCATTATTACAGGTAATGAGTGGAGGACAGAGGAGCCTCTTAAAGAAGTTACAGGTCTGTGAGAGCCAGAAATCTTGCTTGTTTGTAGGTGACCAAATACTTATTTTCCTCCATAATTTGCAAATAAATTCTTTAAAAATCAGACAATGTGATTTTCTGGATTTGTTTTCTCATTTTGTCTCTCATAGTTGAGGTCTACCTATGATGACAATTACAGGCCTGCCTCATCTTTTTAAGTGGGAGAACTTGCACAATTGGTGGCTGACTAAATACTTTTTTTTCCCCACTGTATATAAAGCATGTTTATCTATTAACCTCCAAAAATTTACCATACACTGAAATCAATATAATATCCCATAGATAATAAACGTGGATAACAAATTCAGTTCTGCAACATCAGATTGGATATTTCTTCAAAATACAGAGAATAGGTTTCATTCAAAAAACAGTATGAGGTTGTTTGCTCTTCACAGTACAGAGTGTTCCCACTTCATGAGACCTCTTGTGCCATTTATCCAGGAGAAGGAAGTGATCAGTATTTACACCAGGTCAATGTAACATAATTATGGTGAATTTCTCGCTTTATGTTTTTTATAAAGTACTTGTACTGTGTCCAATTATCATGTTTTTCTGCATTTTTTATTATGATGTTATATTATGTATTATGATTTCCACTTGTTTACCATACATATAATAAAGTACACCTACAGATGGGTTTACCCTTGACTTAGTTCGACTCGAATTTCCTATAAAATCAAATTGATAGAATATTGCAACATGCTAGCAAAACCCTTGGTAAGCTGCTGTTCACAATACAACCAATATGAGGTTGATTTATCATGGCTTGTGCACCAGAAAACTGGCATACAAGCCATGAAATATTGCACATTTTTTTGCCCAAGTGAAAATTTTGGCGCAAAAATTGTGACTTTTTTGAGTTTTGCTCTACTCATGCCCCATCACATTTATCATCATTTACACCAATTTTCTGACCTAAATAATGCCAGAAATCTACGGCAGCAAGGATATATACACGTGGACAAAATTGTTGGTACCCCTCGTTTAATGAAAAAACCCACAATGGTCACAGAAATAACTTAAAAAAGCCAGACTGGAATTTGCCAAACTACATGTTGACAAGCCACAAAGCTTCTGGGAGAATGTCCTATGGACAGATGAGACAAAAAATCTAAATTTTTGGCAAGGCACATCAGCTCTATGTCCACAGATGGAATAATGAAGCATATCTTGAAAAGAACACTGTCCCTACTGTGAAACATGGAGGAGGTTCTGTTATGTTCTATGGCTGCTTTGCTGCATCTGGCACAGGGTGTCTTGAATCTTTGCAGGGTACAATGAAATCTCAAGACTATCAAGGGATTCTAGAAAGAAATGCACTGCCCAGTGTCAAAAAGCTTGGTCTCAGACACAGGTCATGGGTCTTGCAACAGGATAATGACCCAAAACACACAGCTAAAAACACCCAAGAATGGCTAAGAGGAAAACATTGGATTATTCTGAAGTGGCCTTCTATGAGCCCTGACCTAAATCCTATTGAGCATCTTTGGAAGGAGCTGAAACATGCCGTCTGGAAAAGGCACCCTTCACACCCGAGACAACTGGAGCAGTTTGCTCATGAGGAGTGGCCAAAATACCTGCTGAGAGGTGCAGAAGTCTCATTGACAGTTACAGGAATCGTTTGATTGCAGTGATTGACTCAAAAGGTTGTGCAACTAAATATTAAGTTAAGGGAATCATCATTTCTGTCCAGGCCTGTTGCATAAGTTTTCTTTTTTAAAAAATAAGGTTGAAGCATGGTTGGAAAGCAATGTCTGACTTTCATTTGTTCATTTTCATAGAATTTTTATATATTATTACTTTTGTCAGATTCAAGTTATTTCTGTCACCATTGTGGGTTTTTCTTTCATTAAACGAGGGGTACCAACAATTTTGTCCATGTGTGTATCTTATCTAAGATTTATGGCCAACATCATACCATAAATGAGAAATAACCACTCAGTCAATATTTCCCACATTAACTACTTCTGTTCCATGATGAAACCAAATTACTAGCACATGCTCTTGTAATATTCCAGTTAGACTATTGCACAACCATGCACTATTGTTACTATTACATCAGCTAACAATTTTCCAATCTGTCTTCCATTCTAAGTACTGATTGACAGGATAGGATTCAATGGAGAGCACACGAACAATCTGAGAAGAAATAGAACATGCCAATTTCTGGATCCCTCAATAGACTCATGTCTGTGAAATCTGTGGACTGTGTACTTTTTAGTACGGCACTATTGTGTGAATTAGATTTAGTTATTGACCTACCCGATCTTATCTCCCTACCCAACAATAACAAAGACATACAGTACAATGAAATAATGATACATAATTTTAGCCATGGTTGATCCTGCCGTTCCCTATATCCTTTCCCAGGTGAAGGTGGTGGTAGCATTTTACAAGTACAGTAGTGTGCAAAAGTTTTAGGCAGAAGTGTGCTGCAAAGTAAGAATGCTTATAAAAATAGGAATGTTAATAGTTTTTTGGGTTTTTTTTTTCATTTAAAGGAATGAAGTAAATGAAGAAACTAAAAATCTTAAAGTTTTTAAAGGAATTCGGCAGGGAGGTTGTTCCCACCATCTTGGAGAACTAAGCCCAGATCTTCTGTGGATGTAGGCTTGTCCAATGCTTCTGTCTCTTCATGTCGTCCCAGACAGACTGGATGATGTTGAGATTAGGGCTCTGTGGGTGCCATATCATCACTAGAGGACTCCTCCTCCAAAGGGTGGTCATACCAAATATGGGATTTTGATTTCTATTTTCTTCTTTCACTTAGTTTTTTTTAACCTTTTAATGCTCTGCACCGTTGAGTGTATATTTAATGCTCTCCGGACCTAGAACTAGGACTAGGAGGAAAAATACTCCGACTCTGGCGGATTAACCCCTCTGATAAATAACGATCACGGCATCTGGGGAGTTTAGGGACAAGATCCCAACCTCCCTCTTCCACCCCCTGGATCCCCTGCAATGAAATTGTGGGGTCCTAGGTGGTTGCATGGCAGCCAGAAGCTTATATGTGCATGTCGGCAATGGAGTTAAATAACAGCAGAAGTGATGGGGAGATTTCAGCCTTAAACTGTTTCCATGTCGTTTTTAATGCAGAGTGAATGCTGTAGGAGCAAAATGCAAAAAATAATAATAGAATTGTGGGTTTTTTACACATGCCCACTCCAAAAACCTTAATAAAAGCTTATCAAATTATTATATGTACCCCGAAATTGTGCCAAATAAAATAACAACTCTTCACTCAAAGAATAAGCTCTCACTAAGCTATGTCAACACAAAAAAAAGGAAAATATGAAAAAAGCATCTGCGCATTAACATACAAACTACCCTGCGTCCTTAAAAAGTTAATTGACAAAAATGAATTATTAACACTTTTATTTCTGAAAGCATTCTCACTTTGCAGCATTTTGCAGCATTTTTCCCACACATGCCTAAAACTACCAATGAAGCAGACATAACAGCCTATATGGACCAACATGTCAAAGACGAAAGGCCCAACATATCATTTTTAAAAATATGAAACGTAATGGCAATGTCCAGAGTAGATACAGTCTGAGGGATTGAAGCTAAGTTCACATGCAGTAGAATTGTTTTGCCATGGACCTTGCCGCAAATCCATAGCAATTCCACAGTAACATGAACACCAGGCAAACCATATAATGAAATATTTTGGCCCATATCAGTGCATCAGAAAATGGTAGGGAAACTTACTTGCAGACATTGACCTTCTTTTGAAAGTAGTTCAGTGACTGCAAGGATGAACTTGATAGACTTAGGTCTTTATCCAACCTTATTATCTATGTCACTATGTTAAGTAACTTGGCATTTGTGATCTAAATAGCTGTCATTGGCTGGTTTATAGTGGTTCAGGACGGGTTCATGAATTTCAAAAGTAGGTCATTGACGTTCAGGGGTTTCAAATGTAGGTCAATGACCTTGAGAAACCAGTCAGTGACAGCTATAAGCTTGGAATCTAAACTTATAATTGCCATTGGCTGTTTGTTTACTTTCAATGACCTACAGTAACCTAAGCAACATAGGTAACCTAAACTTCAGATTTTGTGATTTAGGTTATCTCATATCACTGAAGCTAAATAAAAGACTTTTCAGTGCAATTCGAACACTCTCAATTCATACAGAATTTATTTGACTGAATCAAATCTGATGCCCAATTTGAGTAAATCTCACCCAAAAGAAAGCTCGGGAGATTTGCTTATCTCAAAAAAACATATGATTGACACATATTTATAGATTTATAGATTTATAGACATGTCTTGCTGTCATCATCGATGGTGGCCATTTGCCAATATGTGCAATGGACCCTAAAGCCTAAGCATCAAGGTTTGGCCCAGGAATGTCTATTCAACATTTGATATTCCAGCAGAGCTGTCTTCTTAATGAGCACTTAAAAATGTACATACTATTAAATATAATTCATGAGCTTGGAGAAACCATCAAACTAAATTGCTGGCGAGGAACTTTAGATAAGAGCGGAAGTTGGCACACGCCTTCCTTTATTCAGCTTAGCTTTAGAAGGTGAACTCATAGTAAATTACAAATCATTTATTTAATGGTAAGAAGGGTAAAAAAAAAAATCAATGACCGAGGTAGTTCAGTCCGGGTGGTTATTTTAGTCATTTAATTGAATTGCAATTACACTATTTTCTTTCGTAGAGGGAAAGGTCCACTAAAGAACACATCTGATGTGATTAACGCCGCCAAGAAGATTGCAGAAGCCGGCTCCAGGATGGACAAGTTGGCACGTGCCGTTGCTGATCAGGTAAGACTCCTACAGGAGGTTCAAGGAACTCTTATTAATAAAGTAAGAGCCTGGTCATGATTTGTGTTTTTAGGTGTTGGCAAAACTCAATTCTGATTAACTGAATGGAATTTCCATAGGGGGGTGGACTATTACGCAAAACTGTACTGAACAGAGTGAAGTAAGAGATTATAAGACACATTGTCTACGGGAATAAGAACATTCCTGTTTTCCATGGTTATCAGGTGTGACCCTCAAGCCCGTTTTGTGCCTTTAGCTACTACAGTGAAAGCCTGTGCTCCAGAAAAACTACATTGTTGTTAAGAAAGCCCATCTGTCTCAAGAATAGAAACCTAGCAGTATAATGGGAAGAGGAGAGATTTTGATCTTTAGTGTAAGAAACTCTCATTTTATGTATGTCACTTATTAATTAATAATGAAACCGTCTTGATTTATTTTTTTTTACATTTTTGAGAGGTAAGAGCTAGGCTAAGGCCCCATGTTGCGGAACTGCAGCGTTTGGTGTGTTTTTTTGAGCCAAAGTAAGGAGTGGCTTGAAAAGGAATTGAAAATATTGAGGAAGTATTTAGAGGATTCCCTTCTGTTAAATCCACTCCTTGACTTTGACTCAAAAAACTGCAGCAAAATCTGCAACAAAAAAACGCCGCAGTTCCACAACGTGGAGCCTTAGCCCTAGACTTTTTTTTTTTTAAGACCCCTCCTAATAAAAAAAAAAAAAGGGGGAAACAAAGTGCAATGTCCACATTGCCACATTGCAATCATTGGCTGGCCATACCCTCCACTGTTTTGTTGCTGTCTGTTTGCAAGCATCACAAGGATATCTGAGTATTAGTATCTGTGTCTCTATTTTATCTAACATCATTAAAGAAGCCCCAAACACTATTCAAACACTAATGTTACTATAAATTACATATAGTTTTATATATATTTTAAATACTTGGCTAATAAGGTATCAGAAGGTGTTGTACTCTTGTAATAGGCTTTAGATTACTAGAGAGTATGTTTGCTGTGTATTAATTCCATTGTATGGGTTTTAGACACACTGGGGTAAGTTTGCTAATGAAAATGTGTCAGAAGTATGGCATAATTTGTGACAAAAACTAGTGTATGTGTCATATACAAGATTTCTTTTTGTCTTTGTCTGATAAGGGGCATGAGTTACTGAAAAGGAGGTATGGTTAAAGTTGTCACCTTATGCACCCAAAAATGTGCACAAAATTGTGTTGCATTGTTTGGCATAGACTAAATCAACAAATATGTTAGGGAAATTTAAACTAGACAATGGGTTTTTATGGACACAGGGCCTAAAAGGTGGCCTAGAAGCCTCTGTCACGATGATATAATATAATACATTAAAGGCAGAACGGTGGCTCAGTGGTTAGCAGTGCAGCACTGGAGTCCTGGGTTCAAACCCTGCCAAGGACAACATCTGCAAGGAGTTTGTTTGTTATCCACATTTTTGCGTTGGTTTCCTCCAGGCACTGCCTAAAAATGTTTTTATAAAAATATATATATATATATATATATATATATATATATATATATATATACATACACGTGGACAAAATTGTTGGTCCCCCTCGTGTAATGAAAGAAAAATCCACAATGGTCACAGATATAACTTGAATCTGACAAAAGTAATAATATATAAAAATTCTATCAAAATGAACAAATGAAAGTCACACATTGCTTTCCAACCAGGCTTCAACAGAATTTTAAAAAAAAGAAAACTCATGAAACAGGCCTGGACAGAAATGATGGTTCCCTTAACTTAATATTTTGTTGCACAACCTTTTGAGGCAATCCCTGCAATCAAACGATTCCTGTAACTGTCAATGAGACTTCTGCACCTCTCAGCAGGTATTTTGAAACACTCCTCATGAGCAAACTGCTCCAGTTGTCTCGGGTTTGAAGGGTGCCTTTTCCAGACGGCATGTTTCACCTCCTTCCAAAGATGCTCAATAGGATTTAGGTCAGGGCTCATAGAAGGCCACTTCAGAATAGTCCAATGTTTTCCTCTTAGCCATTTTTCTGTGTTTTTAGCTGTGTGTTTTGGGTCATTATCCTGTTGCAACGCCCATGACCTGCGACTGAGATCAAGCTTTCTGACACTGGGCAGTACATTTCTCTCTAGAATCCCTTGATAGTCTTGAGGTTTCACTGTACCTTGCACAGATTCAAGACACCCTGTTCCAGATGCAGCAAAGCAGCCCCAGAACATAACAGAGCCTCCTCCATGTTTCACAGTAGGGACAGTGATCTTTTCAAGATATGCTTCATTTTTCCGTCTGTGAACATAGAGCTGATGTGCCTTGCCAAAAAATTTGATTTTTGTCTCATCTGTCCATAGGACATTCTCCCAGAAGCTTTGTGGCTTGTCAACATGTAGTTTGGCAAATTCCAGTTTTGTCAGATTCAAGTTATTTCTGTGACCATTGTGGGTTTTTCTTTCATTAAACGAGGGGTACCAACAATTTTGTCCATGTGTGTGTGTATATATATATATATATATATATATATATATATATATATGTGTTATTTGGTATGGCCACATCTTTACACAGTCCCATCAATGGAAAAATTAAAAAGAAAGAATTTTTTAAATATTATTTTTAATGGGTGGTTTTCAGCAAAAGTAATAATAAAAAATTTATGCATATTGCATATCGCTATGGAACACACAGACCAGCAGAATAAAGTTAAAATTATATATATACTCCATGGTCAGAAAAATAATATTTTATAATAATATTTAATCATTTTTATTTAATCACTATATTTCACTTTGGTTTTATGTTTTAGGGATCAACGTGAACTATAACAAACAGAGAAAAATATTTTAAAAAAATAAAATAATTTTACATACTACAATTGTTTAATAAAACACTTATAATTTGTCTTTGATCTGAAGAGTTACTGTAAACGTTAATTGGCATTTAGATTATATAATTAATATTTGGGGTTTACCTGAAATAGCTTAAAAATGGTTATTATCCAAAAAAAAATAGATATAATTTTTCTTGTCTGAATAATAAAATATCAATTTACACTTGGTTTTAATTAGATTTGTGTTTGATTATATTTGGTTTCTATCTAAAATACATTTAACACAGTAGAAGAAGATGCAACATAGACAAGCAATTGTGAAACAAAAGAAATAAAAAAGATGTTACTGAATAATGAAATGTTAATTGACAATCTTTATTTTAATTATTACATTTGTCTTTGATCTAAATGTTTGACTTTTTGATTATGAATAAAACAAAAACACTGGAAAGGATAACAAAAAACTGGTAAAGTATGATAAAATACTCCCATGTTATTTGTCTTTGATCTGAATAATTAAAAGGAAGCCCGTCACCAGGTTTCCTATAAACCATTCACATCACAGCTTATATGAGGAAAGAACTTTTCTACATTACTAGGCTGTTAGCGCACTTCATAGCCTATCAAAGGTAGTTTGAAACCAACAAACCAACAACAACAAAAATCTGTGTCTCCCGTACCTTATGCAAATTGGGTCTGAGGTGCCACAGGGTGTTTCCAGTCCAAATAGTTGGCCTGTTGAGTCAGTTTCCAGTCTGTTGATGAGTGTTGGATAACGCTTCCTACAGCTCTCCCCAAGTGCAGAAAAATACTTGTATGATTTTCACATGCTCTAATTTTTGGGTCATTGGGACATTTTCCGTGCACTCAGAGAATAAAAAATGTGCGCTCACTGTTCCCTCATGCACTTTGAGTGGGCTAAGACTTTTGGGCATCACTCATGTTAATCCATGGGCAAACTTCAAAACAAAAATAAAAACAACAACGCCGAGCGGCACATAGCGTGATATTGCTTAAAAAATAGGTTGTCCATAGATAATTGTGTTGAGAACAGGAGGTAGTCAAATGATTGGAGAAACAACAAGGATCATCCACTGAAAGTATGGTAGAAAGCCACTAAGTAGCACAAAAGCACTGGTCTATATTATAGTGAGTGTTCAACTGGCTGGGTCTGATGGTAAACAGTACCCCTTCAATTGGTGATCTCACAACCAGGATAGTTAGATATTATGGATGTTAATATAGGTGGGTTCTCACCTTTTCAAGTTGTGCTGGCCCACAACTAACACAGTGGATGGATCCAGAGTATGTTTTGGTATATGTGAGCTGCGGAACCTCTAGGTGTCAGAATCTCCTGGATCCAGACGGTATACAGGTAGTGTATTGGTAGGAGAATCTCCCAAAAAATGAGGTGTGGGGACCGCGCTTCACCAAAGATGCTTTATTATACTCAAATAACACAACGCGTTTCGGGGAAATCAGATCCCCTTTATCAAGTGTACAAGAGACTAAACATAAAAACAATAAAAGAATACACATGTAAAGAGTCAGTAATTGGAATTTAGAACCAGTGAATTTAATGATACCATTCTATGGGATAAAAGAAAAGTATCCCACCAGATAGTATTGTCATGGATAGATAAATAAATAAATAAATAAATAAATGAATAAATAGTGGTAATGAATGTACTCAAAAAAATAAATAATAAATAAGTAAAGCTAAAAGGCTAATAAATGCAATATAAAATCAAACTGCACATAAGAGTAAAAACTATACATAAAAAGGTTTAAACCAATGTTTTTTGGTACTTACCAGCCTGAGGAGGTAGGCTGTGAGATCTGAAGTGAGAGAGAGGCAAATGGGCAAGGGTTGGCTTAACAGGACAATTGGTTGCTTTGGTAATGCCTAGCAGACATTTAGGACCTAAGTTGCATAGGCCATATGACTTTTTTAAAACTTTTTTTTTGGGGGGGGAATTAAAAGATTTTTATTGTTTTTCAAAATTTTCAAATGCAATAACAACAGAGTGCAAAGATCAGGTGTGTAAGTATACAATGAAAACCGTGCAACAAAGAAAAATTATCATGCAAAAACATAGTAAAGATAATGATAGGATTAACAATTCTAAGTTTGTTTTTTTTTTTTACTTTTTTTTATAAAGTATACTACTGTGCAAAATTTTTACACAGGTGTAAAAAATGCTGAAAAGTAAAAAATGCTTTCAAAAACAGAAGTGTTTAATAGGTTTTTTTTTTTTTGTCAAAATTGACAAAATTAAGTGAATGAAGAAAAAAGAAATCTAAATCCTATCAATATTTAGTATGATCGCTCTTTGGAGGAGGAGTCCTGGTAGTGATGATATGGTTGGTTTGGTAATGCCCAGCGGACATTTAGGACCTAAGTTGCATAGGCCATATGACTTTTTTTAAACTTTTTTTTTTTTGGGATTAAAAGATTTTTATTGTTTTTCAAAATTTTCAAATGCAATAACAACAGCGTGCACAAATCAGGTGAGTAAGCAGTCAATGAAAAGGTTTTTTGTTTTTTTTTGTCAAAATTGACAAAATTAAGTGAATGAAGAAAAGAGGAATCTAAATCCCATCAATATTTAGTATGATCGCTCTTTGGAGGAGGAGTCCTGGTAGTGATGATATGGCCCCCACAGATATAGCCCTGATCTCATCCTCATCCAGACTGTCTGAGATTATATGAAGAGACAGAAGGATTGGAGCAAGCCTACATCCACAGAAGATCTGGGCGTCCTTCATAAACTGTCTGCAAGCATACTTAGAAGAATTTATGGAAGGTAAAGGGAGGTCTCACCAAATATTGATGGCATTTAGATTTCTCGATTGTTCATTCACTTTACATTTTGATAATTGACAAAAAAAAATCCATTAACATACACATGTCAAACACCAGACCTGTGGGCTGAATCCAGGTCTATCAATTTAGTTATTTTCCTTTTCTTGGAGGAAGACTTGCTTTCCTAGAAAGAAGCAACACTTGGAAACTGGGATGGTGTCACCACAGAGATGAGGGAGCAGGGGCAATTTTGGCACTCAGAAGGATGCAGATTGCAGAATTTCCACATCAGTGTTAGTTTCTGACAAGTGGAGTTGAGAAATAATCAAATTGGGATATATTTATGAAGACTGGCATTACTTACGCCAGTTTTTATTGCCCCAGAGCTGGAGGAGGATACGCCTCATTTATAACAAGGCAGACGCCTCCTCATAAATGAGACGCACCCTCCGCCAGCTGTGCTCATAGCTGGCATACATTTCCCCAATCATTTATGCCACGTTTCTGGGCATAAAAGGGGCAAATTGCCCTCTTTTGGGAAAGTGGTGCGGGCAGTGCAGATTTTTAAAAAAATTGTGACTTTTTAAGAAAACTGGCATACAAGGCATAATAAATCTACCCTAAAATATCCAAAAAGAGAAAAATGAGTGCAGAGGGAAGTCAGTTTAGTGAAAGATGGGAAAGTAAGTACATATCAGTTCCTCAAGGAGAAAAAACGGTATGTCTTCTGTGTTTTGAGGCATTCTTGGTGATAAAGGAGTACAATATACATCGGCATATTCAGTACAGGAGGTCATATGGTATCTCAGGACATTGTTCTTAAGGAATAGTTAGATTTATACAGACTTACAATCAACCCTTTAAAGGGAACCATAATCCTGATGAGGCCTTTGGTGAAAATGAGTGTGACACCCCTGCATGAACAATTCTATTTTTGAAGTATTTTTTTTCACACCAGCCTAAAACTTTTGAGCCTAAAACTTTTGCACTGTATTGTATGTGGTAATTGATACCCTATGAATATTAATAATTGTATTTGTCTTGAAATGCTTGAATATCAATATTTAGTGCTTGGCTGAAATATCCGACAGATAAAAATAAAACAAAACAAAACAAAAAAGACTGTAACTCAAAGTATTGTCACTTTATTGTATCATATGTTTTAGCTCCTTGGGATGTTTTTGATCTTTTCTGAAATTTAGCAAAAACAAAATCTTATTATAATTTAATGTAACAAGAATAAGAAGTAGACCGTAAGAGTTAGTGAACGACATCAAGATGTTTGGAACATTATCTAGGCAGGTGGCTGAATACTGTACTTGTTATGAGTCAGCGCAACCCCACTGATAAAGCTTCTTTGGTTCTGTGAGTGTGGAGAAAGCAAATCTTATAAGTGTTAATTGACACTTACATTAACGACTCCATATAAACATGCAGACTCTGTAAGCTGATTAGGAAGGAAGGATAGTGTTTAGACCCCGGGTAGACAACACGGGAGTTTTCTGATCTCTGTTCCTCTTATTGTGAGCTCTTAACAAAAAACCACCCATAGGGGGTCTCTCTTGATACGTCTATATTCTGTTTATCTGACTATCTAATTAACAGAGCGTATTCTGGTCCACCTCGAAAATCTACGTCAAGCCTTGAAGCTGTATGTACTTTATTGGATGGCACTAAAGTTTCCCTTTCTGACAGTAAAATTACCATGGAAACCCAGGCCCCGAAATCATCGCTGTCTTTGTTTCCACAACTACTGCTGTGTGCTCTATCTAGCTTAATGTATGCATTTGCTATTTTCAAACTGTATCGTCTTCTTAATGCCATGTGCTTGGCTGGTGTCCCTTCATGGAATTTTGCAGGCGGAAGATTCTGGCTGAAAACATTAGCTTTAATGTCACTTAACATCTGTTGTGTAATGTAGCCGGCCACCCTCCCGGTTTAATACCAAGTGAAATGGTAATTGTCAAGAATTTACTTTGAGGTAGGGTCTATCGGAGCATTCAAGGCTCAAACGCATGTTTAATAAGAAAGAGCAAAGTGGGATGCTTAGCTCGTAAAGTTTGCTTACTCTTCGATTCTTGATGATGGTTAAGAGGGTGTTAGGTTTACTGTATATTAGGGTAGCGTAAGTGGTTTTTAAAAGCCTCGCGCTCAGCTCCATTTTGAGCTCCGATCTAAGATCGACACTAAAAAACTTTTTAAGATACCACATACGGAGAGATAAAGAATATTTCTCTATATGACAGTGGATTAAGCATGCTGATTAAATTCTTAAATTGGCCCACTTTAGTCAGCTCCTCTCCTAATGGCAGGCTAGAGCTTTTCTATAAAAGCTTAATCGGAGGAATACTCTACTGATATTTACGTTCCCCCTTCCTCTATTCATTCACAGACCTGTGCCAAAGACAGATAAAACTTGAAAGCCGTTCAAGGTTCTTTATGTGAAAAAGTTTTCGGAAAGGAAAAAGGTGTAAAGAAAATTGTTACTTACAAAATTGAGATCCAGGCATAGCAAGCACCGTCTTTACAATTGGCTATCGGTGCTGCTCATGCATTTTATACTGTATTTTATCCTAGTAAGTGTTGGAACATCATCTTATCAAGGTTGCACCTGAAATTGAAATGTTTTTAACAACACAATGGTGTGCACAGACATCTCCGCCATTAACTTTCCGCAAATTTTGTTAAACAAATGCAGATTCAACGCACACCAACACCTAGATACATATAAGTGTTGGTTTTTAACATCCCTGATCATTTGGTTATGTGTGAGATAAGCAGAAATAGGTCTCTCTGGCAGATACTTATTCAGATTTTCAATTAAAAACACAAAACAAATTGCTGAAGTTATTTTTGCTAGTAGTACAGATAATAATTCACTAAGCTGCCCAGTGGAGTCCATCTGTCCCGTGGAATATCAACTTCTGCATGTGGACTTGGTCTCCAGATTTTAACCCCTTCCCACCAGAGGAATTTTTCGATTTTCGTAATTTTGTTCTTGACTCCCCCCTTCCAAACTCCAGAACTTTTTTATTTTTCCATTTTCAGAGCCATATGAGGTCTTAATCTTTTGTGGGACAAATTTTTCTTCATGATGCCACCATTTATTATTCTGTACAATGTACTGGGAAGCTGGAAAAAAAATTCCGAATTGGGTGGAATTGGAGAATAAGTGCATTTATGCAACTTTCTTACGGGCTTCGTTTTTACGGCGTTCAATCTGCAGCCAAAATGACATGTCACCTGTATACTATGTTTTTGTACAAGTCTGGGGATACCAAATTTATATGGTTTTATTTACATTTTAACCCCTTAACAAAAATCTAAAACTGTTCAAAAAAATTTTTTTTTCTAAATGTTGCCATATTCTGACACCCATAACCTTTTTATACTTCCGTGTACGGGATGCTTAGGGCGTCTTTTTTTTTGCGGGCCAGGTGTACTTTTTAGTTATACCATTTTGGGGAATTGCTATTGCTTTGATCAGTTTTTATTCAAATTTTTATCAGAGGCTAAATATTGAAAAAACAACAGTAGCCATATTGAAATACCTGACATAATAGTACGGCGGATGTCAGGAAAGGGTTAAGTATTCCAGCAAATATGGTACTTAGGTTCTACATTCTAACTGAACCAAAATTATTGAATTTTGACAATCCATGAAGGATTTTTGAAGATGTACTCATGTCTAACCATGAGTCAATGTATATAGTTAGACTTTAACCATAGAACAACTGTAACCACAGGCAACATAAGGCGAAGCGAAGGCCGTCTACAAATAAAACATTGACATTTGTCAAGAAACAATTTTCAGATGTGTTGAAAGTCAGGAGCAATCCCAATATTAGTTTTATAGATCAATAAACCACTTGTCACATTTTTCCTGAACACCATTTTCTACTTGTTAAATCATCAAAAGTTGAAGCTTTAAAATGACAGAAGCAATGCCGAGGATTTCTCAGAACATCCGAGCTCTGTACAAAGACATCGGGAATAAAATGTGTTAGAAAATGGAACATATTTAATGTAGAAAGATCTATTTAGGGGAATTTTTAGACCAAAATAGGAGATTTTGGTGTCACTCTTGGCCATCTACTTGTACACCCAACACTGGGACCCCTACTAATATCAAAGGAATAGGGTACTCTCTGTTCCAGTGATTTTTGGGGGATCCAGCGCAGGGTCCGTTAGAAAATATACATTATATCCTGTGCAGAGGTGATGTGGACAGCTCTTAAATCATTTTTATTCCACACATTTCCATTCCACTCTATTGAGAATATACATTTGGCTAAAACTATAGGACTTACTGATAAGTTTGACTGTTTCTACTATTGCTTAGTAGTGATTAGTGAATGTCCTAAAATTGGTTTCTGATTCGATTGAATTGTCAGATTTAATTCATTCCATATTAATTTAAAGTTTTGGATTTTCTGAAAGCCAAAACTTTTTGGATATTTTGTAACAAATTTGATGAGTACTAAATTGATACATGTATCTCTATTGCTAGATGCCAGATTCTGCCTCAAAATCAGCTCCAAATTCCACTTGGAATTTGCCTCCTATTCATTCCCCCTCTCTTTGTTTGTTTAGGGCCCGCAACGTCTTGGACCCCACTCACCTCTCTGTTATGGACATTTCCATTGTACATTTCCATTTGCATGTACTGTAACGTTAATAATACCTTGGTAAAATGCTGCATAGAAAGCTGATGCCCCAGTTCTGTGAGAAGTTCATCCTGTTACTTTGATTCATTCTCCCGAACATCAGTTTTGCTGTTTTGATTGGAAACCTTCGCTTGACGTGAGAATTGCTTGCATGACTGTCTGCATATTGTCCCAATTTATAATCTGGTGGGATTTCTATATGTGTGAAGAATATCAGTATCTATTGTACAGTCGCACATATCATATGAACTCCTATGACATGATTCTTCTGCTCAAAACCTTCCCTTTACATTTTTTTGATATACACAAATGTGAATTGTGAATACAACTTTTATTTTCTATATTAAAAAGCTCTGAAAAATGTGAGACATAATGTAGGTATTAATGAGCTAAAATAATGCAGAAAAGAGCTGAAGTGAAAGTCAGGAAGTAGCAGGAACTGTGCGAGTAGATTATGTAACTGTAAGCAGCAATACCATGCCTGACCACATAGAGTGCTGTAAAAGTTAAGCATGGTTATATCAATGCCTCTCATTTTGGAGAGTGTCATATAATACTCTGTAGCTCCACCTAGAGGTAGATATATTAGCAGATTGATCCATGATCACAGTAAAGTGATACTTTTATCACTCACTCTACATACATGTACATGAACTACATGAAATATTTATGTAACAGATACAGCTGAAATTTTGAGAAAATGTGATATATTTTAGAATTTATTTGCAGAAGGGGCTGCACAGATTTTGACTTACACTAGCACCATTTAGTGGCCTCTAGATGGCTCATAAGAGGATTGAGTTAGCTAAGAAGTTTATGTCTAGAGAAGAGTATGGATGTATGTAGTGTAACCACTGGACCCTTTTGAGATTTCTTTATATGAATTACACACAAAACTATTTGTATACCCAACTAAAATATATAAAATGTTTGCCTCACTACAGAAATATGATACTAATATGAGAATCACTGTGACAATCAGATGATCGTCGTGGGTCCTGACCCTGACCACGGTCTGAAGCAGCTGATTTTTCTGAGCCTGCAGACAACAAGACATTTTCTGCTGCAGGCGTAGTGCAGTACTGTATAGTGTTTACTGTATAGAGGCCATTCAGATGAATGGCTTACTTAAAGATGGATGACTTAAAGGGAATGCATCACTAGAATATTACATATTCTTTAAGTTTTTATGTAAAACATATTTTTAAATATTTTTACATGATTTTTTCTATATTTTAAAAGTACTATATTCTGCAATTTTGACTAAGGTCACTAAGCCTAATAATAGACTGACACATGGCAATTTTGTAGGGGGTTCTCTTTTCAGCAGTCAGACGATTTACATTACAGATGGTATTACAATAGAAGATACTTCTGTAGATAACATCATTAAGCTATCATTACATCACTGCTGACAATCGATGATGTCACAGCTTATCTCCTCCCCCTCCCTGCACAGAGCATGTCTAGAAAACTCTCCAGACTATTGCTACCTATGGCCATGACTGTGCTGTTACACTTATCACTAAATACTGTTTACACAGCAGAGGAGAAGCTCAGGTAAGGCGGGGGGAGCTGTATCTAGGTTACATTTCCCCTACACTGCATTTCATGGAAGCCATTCAAGTTCATGTCATGGGTCTTATTGACGGAGTGAGTAACTCTTCTACAGAAATCTCGTTCTGGCACATAGAAGGGGTCCTTGGTAGGGGATCATTCTCTTTGAAGCCCAGATGCCCTAATAGACATATAGAAGGAATTTTCTCATTAGACAACCTCTTAGAAATAATATATTAATGTGATTAATTGATAAAATAATGATTTTATTTATTATTCTAATTTCTAATATTCTTATGTTATTGTATAGATGTTCTTTTATTTTTAGGATAACTTCATTCCTACCAGCAAGGTGATGCTCATCTAGTATGAGACAACCTGTAACCTAGCCATAACCTTACAAATAAGTGCGATATTATAGAAATAAGCGAAACAAATGGCCCCGTGTGAGAAAAGAGCTCATTATATGCCCAACAAGACCCTATGTATGGCTTTCCTGTGGGAAGTAATACATGTAGAAGCGATGCTCATCTGTGCTTGTAATGCAACATTTGGGGACTGAATACTGATGTAGACATTACCGGCAATCACTGGATTTGTTTCCCTGCATTCAGAGGAGGATACAATATAGACAGTGCATATAGAAGACTCTACGCTGTATTAACAATACATATACTCAGACGCTTTCTCCATCCCCTAGAGATATCATTTCAGAAAACACAGAATAGTTCTCAAAATACACTTTGTTCTAGACTAGACCATTCTTGTAAAGATGTTTGCGGATACCCAGAGGCCTTTGCGACAGGAACATCAGGAGATCCATGTTTTTATTTTCTTGTGCTTTTAGATGCTGATGGCAACATAAGGCATGTCTAATGCTAAGACATGGAGAATCTTAGAAGAAAATCCATAGCTCAGTTTGAAACATTATTGAAAGGTTCTGACAGATGTATCAGAGTCGTATTTCTTATTTGTCACAATCGATGGTAATATCCTGATGTGTTAGCTGTAATTTTTCTTAACATTACAGGTAATTTTGCATTATGCTAATTCAGAAATGTAGCCAAGTTTAACATGACTTTTAACATGACTGGCATTTTTTTTTTTTTAGTAGCACAAAGTGCTACAAATTTATTTTTTTAAGTTTTCTCTCTCCATGACATTAATTTTAATGTAGATAACACACAGTGTTGTCTCACTGGGAGTAGGGCTAGAATCTGTGATGTAGAAGTGTTTTTTGTTTTTTTTATTTAACTTTAATTATTTATTTATTTTTAATATATTTTGTCCTCCATGAGGTTATAATTAGAGATGAGCGAAGTATTAAAAAATTCGATTCTGCAACTTCGCCGAATTTCGCGATATGATTCTATTCGATCTGAATTAAATTGCGGCGAACAAAAACAGCTATTTATTGGCTGCAGAGAGCCTCGGTGGGTGGGCGGCAAAATGGCGGCACCCCTTGGATGCAGCGGTCATATTTGACCACTGCATCCAAGGTGTTCAAACCCCCGATCGGTTATGGAGCAAGGTGTTAGCTGTCTGTTACAGCTAACACCCTGCTCCATAACCGATCGACGGAATTTAACACCTTGTATGCAATGGTCAAACATGCTGTGTGCGCTCGCGAAGGGGTTAAAGGGCTGTGACATCACAGGGCTGGCTGCTGATTGGCTGCACGCATGGCATTGTGGCTGATCCCATGTTCCCAGTGTTCCTTTCCCCATGTCCTAATATGTACAGCAGCCATTTTGAACTAAATGTGAATCATTACCACAAAGCTTGACGAAATTCGGATTCGATACAAATCGAATATTTCCTGAAATTCGGATCGATTTCCACTTCTGCAGCTTCGATTTGCTCATCTCTAGTTATAATTAACCTTTGGGGGACATTTTAAGATCACTTTGTTTTTCGTTTTTTGCTGATACTTTAGCCCTAGTTACAGGAAGAACACAACCTCCTAGAGTATGGTACAGAGTTGGTCTGGGTCCTCTAGGACCCAAGAGTTCTTGTAGTCCTCGGACCCCAGCAGACACATGACCACCAGCTGCCATACCTGTATACGCAGCACTGATTGAGCGATTGGTAAGGCAGGGACAGTAAAAAAAAAATAAAAAAAATCCCTGCCTCTTTCTGGGACATCCGGCTGTTCTAGTCGACTTGGTTCTTCTACAGTTGTTGATCTCTACAACTGTCCTTGCCAAGATAGATGCTGACCACCTGGACCTATATACTTAATGGGTGGTTAGCATTTGATTAATTTGACTTTTTTCCATTTCTTTCAATTGCTATTGTTGTGAGTTATCACGCTGCAGCAAGTAATCAGAGTCAAGTTGAAAATGGCTACATCTCAAGTTGCATTAAACCTCTGTGAAGACCTATGTGCTAGCTAGACCTTCATTTGCCTGGGGCAAAGATTCAATATGTTGTCCTAGTGTGCATCTACATAGACCTAAACAGAGCGGCTTGTAGGCAGCCCCCTCCCCAGTTAATAAAACTTAAAATCATGGAAACATATATTGATTTTATTGAAGTCTAGGGCTAAGGTCTCATATAATTTCCAGACTGATTAAAATTCTGCAGGTACTTGCATTAATTCCATGTTTCCTATAACATATCAGTCTTTCATTTGCTCTTCGTATAAAGGCTTTTTAGTGGCCTCTTCTAAAAACGAGTAATAAATCCTGACTATTGCGCTGCTGACGTCTCAGGCGAAGGATTCGTCATCTTTTCCATTTAATTCTATAAATAATAACAATGCGAGGCGAGAGGAAATGGTATCCATAGGACGGCTTATATTTAACCCTGAACTTACAACTTGTTAATGAAGATTATTTACAGTATCCGTACGATGAAATATTATCGGATTTCTGCGCTGCTCTATGACTTGCTTATGGCTGAGATAGTAGTAAATAACACGAGTAAATCCCTCCATTAAGCTACATCCTGAATTTTCTGGGACCTTAAATCATAAACTTCCATTTTAGATATTCTTGGAATTATACAAAATAAAAAAACATAAATTATAATGTATTACGATTCACTAGACGTGACTAATCAATGCTTTACTAAAGCGAAGCTTGTAAGGACCTTGAGAAAATGGAGGAAGAAATGTAAAGATGTGTCTTCTTGGCTGGACATGTCCAGATATGTGTATTATAAGTTAAGCCGCTTTTGTAAATGCAAATTGATACTGTGATATGTTATCACAAAGTGATATGCTAACTATATATAACTGTGTAACTGGCCACCTAGTGGCTGTGTTGTGAATTGCAGCCTTTCAAGACTTTCGTTAGCATGCCATGATACTGTACTGAATTGCTGTTACCAAATTGGAAATAAGTTAAAGGGGTTTTCCAGGCTAAAATATTGATGGCCCTTGCTAAAAATAGGCCATCTATATCAGGTTAATGGGGTTCAAACATTCAGCACCCCCCTGGTGATTTATTTTCATCAGCTTAGTACACAGAGAATGGAACAGAAACTAGACAGCTCTGTTCTCTATGTACAGTCATGGCCAAAAGTTTTGAGAATGACACAAATATTCTATTTTCACATGATCTGCTGCCCTCTGGTTTTTATGTGTGTTTGTCAGATGTTTTTATCACATACAGAAATAGAATTGCATTCATATTATGAGTAACAGAAGCTTATATTGACAGTTAGAATGAGTTAATGCAGCAAGTCAATATTTGCAGTGTTGACCCTTCTTCTTCAGGACCTCTGCAATTCTCCCTGGCATGCTCTCAATCAACTTCTGGACCAAATCCTGACTGATAGCAGTCCATTCTTGCAGAATCAATGCTTTAATTTTGTCTGAATTTGTTGGTTTTTGTTTGTCCACCCGTCTCTTGATGATTGACCACAAGTTCTCAATGGGATTAAGATCTGGGGAGTTTCCAGGCCATGGACCCAAAATCTCTATGTTTTGTTCCCTGAGCCATTTAGTTATCACCTTTGCTTTATGGCAAGGTGCTCCATCATGCTGGAAAAGGCATTGTTGAGCGTCAAACTGCTCTTGGACGGTTGGGAGAAGTTGCTCTTGGAGGACATTCTGGTACCATTCTTTATTCATGGCATGTTTTTAGGCAAGACTGTGAGAGAGCCGATTCCCTTGGCTGAGAAGCAACCCCACACATGAATGGTTTCAGGATGCTTTACAGTTGGCATGAGACAAGACTGGTGGTAGCGCTCACCTCTTCTTCTCCGAATAAGCTGTTTTCCAGATGTTCCAAACAATCGAAAAGGGGATTCATCAGAGAAAATGACTTTACCCCAGTCCTCAGCAGTCCACTCCCTGTACCTTTTGCAGAATATCAGTCTGTCCCTGATGTTTTTTCTGGAGAGAAGTGGCTTCTTTGCTGCCCTCCTTGAGACCAGGCCTTGCTCCAAGAGTCTCCGCCTCACAGTGCGTGCAGATAACCATGGTTAACAGAAGAGAAACAATGATGGCAAGCACCAGCCTCCTTTTAAAGTGTCCAGTGGTGTCATTCTTACTTAATCATGACAGATTGATCTCCAGCCCTGTCCTCATCAACACCCACACCTGTGTTAATGGAGCAATCACTGAAACGATTTAGGTGGTCCTTTTAAGACAGGGCTGCAATGATGTTGAAATGTGTTTTGGGGGATAAAGTTCATTTTCTAGGCAAATATTGACTTTGCAAGTAATTGCTGTTAAGTTGATCACTCTTTATAACATTCTGGAGTATATGCAAATTGCCATTAGAAAAACTGAAGAAGTAGACTTTGTAAAAATTAATATTTGTATCATTCTCAAAACTTTTGGCCATGACTGTAGTGGTTGAACTGAGTAACTGCAGTTTATCTTGAATGGGATCTGATCTGCAGTACCTGGACTGGCCACTACACAGAGAATGGAGCTGTCTGCTTCCTGCTCTTTTCTCTGTGTATCAACTAAGAACTGCTGATCAATGGGGTCACCAAAAACTGTTAGCATATGTCATTGGTATTATTAGCCCCGAAAACTTCTTTAAAGGGAACCTGTAAGGGGGATTTAGGACATTAAACCACTCACAGGTCATTATGGACTAAAAGTTTAGTGTCCCAAATCGCCCTGTTATAATGCAATCTGTGGCTGCATTAAAAATGAAAAAGCTTACCTAGAGATGAGTCCGATGAGTTTCATATGAATCATCTCTGGTGCTCATGATGCCTGTGTTGTTCTTCTGTGAAGCCAAAGATGTACACCCCGCCTTCACTGCGCAAGCGCACTAGATCTGGCGCTTGCACAGAGAAGCCAAGGTGTACTCTTCTGGTTTCACTGAAGATCTGTGCCAGCACGAGGAGTACAGCTGATAGGTGAGTATAAAGCTTTTTTTTTTTCAAATGTGGCTGCAGATTGCATTATAAAAATGGCAATTTGGGACAATAAACCCCCCTAACCCTAAGGACCTGTGAGTGGTTCAGTGTCCCCAATCGCCCTGACAGATTCCTATTAATTGTGGACACATTTGTATAGGTGTTATATGGGAATGGTGTGCCCCAATGAGCCTTTTAGAACAATGCAACTGCAAAAAAAAAGTAATGTTTTGACCCTTTCCCATTCCATTGTTATTAAAGGGAGTGTGCCGCCATACCCCAGCATATCTATCCAGCCTTGTAGCTGGATAGGTTAGGGTCACCAGGCCCCAGCATATCAACCAAGCCATGTAGATAGATAGGTTAGGGTCATCTGAATCAAACAGTGTTCTCTCCTTGTGAATTGGTGTCTCTGTTCCTGAGATATTACTATTTGGCAATAGGCAAATGAGTTCTGGTATGTTGCCACTTACTTTTGTGGAACAATAGCTTAGCAACCCTAACCTATCTACCTGCATGGCTGGATTGATATACCAGGTTCTGGTGATAGACTAATTTTAAAGGGGTTATCCAACAGGTCATCAATTTTAGTGGGGGTCCACCTTTCTGCACCCCACTATATACTTGTTTTAAGGTGCCACAGAACTTGCACAAGCACTGCAGCCGCTTTATTTTTTACATTAGGTGGCGGTATCTGCAACACTCACAATGCTGTTTTCCTAGCAGCTGCTCTCGTTATTGCAGCCTATTCACACTCACTTGAAAAGGACAATACTGTAATACCCAGAACAGCTGCTATGAAAAGTATGGCGTCCTGAGCATGATAAACAATAGAGAGGATGTAGTGCAAGTATGAGTGCATGGCCCCTTTAAATGGCTGTATGAGGCATAGACTAGGGGCATGACTGTAGCAGAGTTCGATTACCCAGCAGCTAACCTGTCCTATCATTCCTGCCCATGGTATATTAGAAAAACGCTATATTAGCAATTCCCATGTATCCCTGTCTCACCAGGCGAACTTTCTCTATAAATACACAAAAAATTAAGGTCAACTAAGGTGTCCTGGATACACCAGGATAAGCACTCCTGGGCTGTGTTCCTAGAATGGCTGTGCTGTAGAGGGGGATGTATATGTTTAATATGCCGGGCGCATATTATTTTATCTGATTGCCGGGTTCTAATGATATGCAGTTAACACTAGAAGCTGAGTTACATTTAATCAAGTCTACTGATGTTCCTGTTTTATTTCCCTGCAGTGTCCTGATTCTGCATGCAAACAAGATCTGCTCGCCTACCTTCAACGGATTGCACTCTACTGCCACCAGCTTAATATCTGTAGCAAGGTGAAAGCCGAAGTGCAAAACCTGGGAGGAGAGCTCATCGTTTCAGGGGTGAGTTCCTGAAAATAGAATTATTTATATAGTGTTGTATGGAAGTCGCATGCATTAAATGGTCATCCAACATTGCACATATTTGGATACATATCAACTACTGCAGTACATATGTCTACCACTAGGTGGTACTACAATAGTATTCGTAAACAAAGAGCCTTCTGCTCCGTACAGCTAAACAATGGCCCGGATTTACTATTGTGGTTACAACTAGATACATCTAGTTTGGGCTAAACTTTTTCAACTTCCTAGACAAGTGGGTGTGGCTTAAATGTGCCACAATGTGCCAAAAATGAACCAAGATTGAGTCCTAAAATTCTGGCTCAGAGTAAGCCAGCTAAAAGGTGGTATAGATGTAAATTAGACAGTGTTAAGATCCACCAGATTTATCAGCCAGCATCAACTACTGTGATAAACCTGGTGCAGTGTCTAAGCTATTAGTAGAACTGGGCCAATATGTTTTCCCAGAACAGCACGCCGTGTGGTTAGTCATGGCATTGCAAATAAAATCTATTAAAAGTTTTCAAGCAAAATATTATTCTTTGTTACGGAATCCCAAAATGTTAAAGGACAATGAATTCATGTTTTATATAGTTATATATAGAATAGCTCTCAACAAATACTAAATATCAAACATATATATGTATTTAGGTTATAGTATATGGAAAATACTTGCCATATTATTGGGCATATGTGTTTGTTTTCCAGGGTTTTGGGCAGCATAGAATTAAAGGTTTTCATGTTATCTAGAATAACATAAAAACCCGGGCGTTGTAAGGAAATAAAAGAAGTGATAGTCATCTACCCCCAGTCTTTGGATCTGACTGTGCCTCCCCCATTCACTCCAGTGTCAGTCATGTGACTACTGTGGACAATTATTGGCTTTAGCATTAAGCATTTTGGGTATTGGTGATGTCACTGATGATATGTCGCCAGTAACCAACATGTGATCTCTGAGGTAAGAGATTGACTACAGTAGTTTGCAATTCTGATACAACCTCTGCTGACAGTGGATTAGATGGGGGACGCACCATAAGAATGTAGAACCGGAGGTTGGTTGGAATTACTTCCTTTATTATTTTACACCACCCATGCTTGTCCCTGATTATCCTGAAAAACCCCTTTAAGCAACTCACAAAACATCAGACAATGAATAAAATGGAGACTTGAAGGGAATGTCCAACTTTTACATATTTATTTTAGGTACAATATTCTGTGCCAATTTCTTATAACAGTAAGGATTCCAGTTTTCTGATTTAGATATTCAAATTTTCTGCATAGACACAGAGTTAAAGGGGTTGTCCAGCCACATAAAAAATCGCTTCGATGTGTTTAAAATGGAAATTGATGAAATGGTTACTAAACTTTTTTTTTAAAATAAATTCATAATGATAAGCTTTGCAATCTACTTTATTAAGGAAACCTCCTAGCACTCCTTGCACTTCTAGCTCCTGTAGGCAGCTGTTTCGGGGTTATTGCTCCTTATCAGTGTGAAGCACGGTACTAGCTGGCTAGGTGAGAGGTCATAGACTTCTTGCAATCGCTCCAAAATAATTGTTTGCAGACTTGTCCTTTTGGGGGAGATATTCTGGTTTGGCCTTAATCTCATATGATGTCACTAGATTTCAGGAAATCCAGGCATTGATTTACAGGGATCTACCATCCAAAAGATGTGCTAAAGCCAGTTTTTCATTTTTTTCATCTAGGAATATTTATTTGCATATTCTTTTCCCACAATCTTTAGCATGGCATTTATGGTCTATAAATACACTGAAAGATGAAAAGGCAACCTCCTTAAAGAGACGTAGTACTGCTTCTGATTAGAGAAATAAGAGACCCCTCTGCACTATAGAGAGACAGTTCTTTTTCACAACATATCTGGATTTTCAAAAATTACCACTTAGCTTTTTGTGACAGAAATGACTGGATTGATTTTGTAGACTCCTCACATTTCTTTCTCTGTATCTTTCTCTTCTTCCACCCTCTACTAATCTGCTTGTATAAGGAGTATGGGCAAAATGGCTCAGCGACCTTAGAAGTAAAGACAGAAGCAAAGACTTAAAGATACAGGAACTTTTCTTTAGTGAAATATATTGCAAAGTTTGTTCCCTTCATCTGCACTATGGATTCATGGAAAAAAAAAAAATTCATGAATTGTGAAAGCTGCCCCAATGCTTAAAATTGACCAATTTTCTGGCCCCCTTCTTCATCATAACTGATGCAGAGATGAATTTGGGGTTGGCTTAAAGGTGTTGTCCAGAACTCTGTTACTGAGCTTCACTTTCTCTTCTCAGGAAGTGACCTCACGTCTGTTGGTCACATGACAATGCTGCAATCATTTGAATGGGACTGAACAGCAACATACCTAAGTGACCAGCTGATGTGATGTCACTTCCTAAGAAGAGGAAGTGGAGCTCAACAACATAGTCCTGGACAAACCCTTTAACACATGAACTGAACAACATAGATAGCCTCATTTGGGCATGTCACTGATACCAAGAGGGGGAGGAAACTCCATGTCTATCAGAATGTACAGGAAAGTGGAGATGCAATGTCCTCGAAATGGCACTAAAATCTGGACATCAATGCATTTTTCATAATAAAGTATATTAGTAAGAATATTTGAAATACTTTGAAATAACTTTTTATGTGGATGGACAATGCCTTGAAATTAAGAAATTCTGGATTTAGCCACCACTGAGGGAACTTGAGAACCTTTATTAACCTGAATGATAAAACAGTATGCACTAAGCTCTTAAGCTTCCCTAGCGGCAACAGACAGGAACAATTTTAATATTTAGCTCTATGTCTACGCAGATGATTTGGAACTCTGTATGAAAAAATCAGTTTCTAACGAAATTTGGTATTAAGATATTAATCGGAACTTAATTTTGGACTATCTAAATTAAAACATATAATTCAAGGCACAAATAAAAAAAATAATTTACAAGATTTGATGTCATAAAATAAGAATTTTTTTGTTGATTGATAACATTTTAAAGGCTAAAGTTAAATTAGTATCTTTTCAAATCTCATCTCATTTCCAAACTGAACCCGGAGAGACTCCATATTAAATTGGTAGAAATTAAAAGTTGAACGTTTTTGCTAATGTAAATAATTAAAAATTTCGCAGACTTTTGAGATTTTCTCTAACCATCTCAGTAGTGACGGTATTTTGTTTTAATCAGTTGCCAATCAATAGGATCACGAACGCAGGAACCTGGGTTCCTGACATGTCCCAGACCATAGAAAGTATCTGCATTCATGGTCGCATTCATTGGCAAGCAATCAAAACAAAACACTGTTACCAATAAAGAAAATATTTAAAACTTTGCTAAATTTATAATTATTTATATTTACAAAAATATTAAAATTTTAATTGTCGACAAATCTAAATATGATTATTCTCATCAGAAAACCCTTTTAGGTGATTTTAAGTTATAGGTCAAGATTTCAAAAATTGATCTACCAGATCAGAAACTCTGCCTCTAAAATTTACTGGAATAATTTGGCCACAAATTTGCATCCTACATTCCATGTTTTAAAGATTCATAAAGAACCATAATCTTTATACACAATTCATCCTTTTGAACAATAGAAGTGTATAAAGCCATTATCTTCCATCTTGTTCCCATCTTCTATATTGTATGTAAAATTTTCTTTATAGAAATAAATATTTTACAATTAAAAAAAAAATTTTTTTTTATTATTGTTAACTAAATTGAAAATAAAAAAAATTGGACAAGTATAGTAGCCAAGTTGAGTATTAACAATGCCAAGCTTTTAGAGATTGACCATTTACTCATATATCATTTATTTATATTGAATATAACTTTTTGAATCCTGAAATAATTTTTTTGGGTCCCGCCATATCACTTCCTCTAGTAGAATGTAGTATACATTGACAATAGTTTTGTTTCTATACCTAATAATTGTTTCTATATATTTTTCTTTACAATTATATTGATCACAACACAAAATTAATCGTGACTATGCTTTGCTCTCATCTTATCTTCTGCCAGTCTTCTTTGCTGGTTAACACTATGGGATAATTCTCTCCCATCCTTAACACTATGTATCTCCAAAAACTGTGGCTGAATATTCCTCTTGTATGATCTTCACAACTCTTCACTCTCGTCTTTCAAAAAGTTGTCACTGTTTCGTCAATATCCATTCTTCGGGCTCCATCGGTGGTAACCCCACGTGTTACCATTTGACCATTTATGAAATGGCTCGCCATCGCTCTTGCCACTTCATCCCATTTTGCCAAGCACCATTTCAGAAGCCCGAAGCCATGTTTAGACATTTCCTCCCAAAGCTCTTTTTTTCCTTTTGCTGTCTAGACATTTTTGTATTCTTATTTTCCGCTTGTTTAGACTGATACTAATCAGTTCTCTTTCTTTAACCAATCCTGCTGGTCTGTTTCATCTCTTGTCATCTCCAGTTCGTCAGTAAAGGAACAAGTGCACATTTCGAGATAAAATAATCACAGTTATAAATATGCAATGACTTTAATCTGCTATGAAGATCTTTATTATTATAACTTTTTGAAAATGAGTTCTGTTCATAGATCAAAGCTTGTCTTATTTAAGCAGGTCAGTCCGTACGTTAGATTCGGTGAGTCACTCCTGTTCTGGAAGTAGGAGAATCCATGAAATCATGTTCATTGTATTGCTCTGATCTATCTTCAAAGGGGTTTTCTTCTTCCAAAAATATATCCAGGAGCTACAGTATGTTCTATGTTATTTTTAACATTGGATTTTTTTTAAATCATATTTTTCTATTCTATGCCCATAATTTTTTGCATTATTACACTGACTACTCTAGTTTTACACCTCCTATTAGTTGGTTTAAATTATGGCAGAAAAATGCACCAAAATATAACCTAATCCTGCAAAGCCAAGCTGTCTTTTCATTCAAGTCGTAAAAGTGTCTTGATAAATGTGATAAATAAAGCCAGAATTCTAGCACATTTTGCTTGATAAATCTCCTCCATTGTATACAGCTGCATTGCACATTATCTTAAATGCGTTGTTCATGCTTTGGTTTAGCGCCGCTTCATCTTTTACTTAAACTGATGCGCAGAAAGCATAAGGCCCCTTGCAGACGACCATGGACGAGATCCGTGTGCTATCCTTGTTTTTCCCGGATAGCACACTGAACCATTCATTTCTATGGACACATGCACATGAGCATGTTTTTCACTGATCAGTGTGCGAGCCGTGATTCCCGCTGCATCAGATAGAACAGGTCCTATTCTGTTCAGTTTTTGCAGAACGGATTCGCCCATAGAAGCCTATGGGAGACTAAAAACCTAGGACGGCAGACTGATGTACTCTGTGTGCCATCCGTATTCATGGACAAGGTAGGGATATCATTAGATGTCTCCTGTGTTTTTTTTTATGGTGGATCCGCAAACTAGGATCACACACTGAAGACACTGTCCATTTTTGCGGATATACTTCACTGATGCTGAAGAAACACTGAAGACACAATGAAGGCACCCTGTCCGCAAAAACTGAAGACTAATTACTAGTTTGCTGACCGCAAAATACATACGGCCGTCTGCAACTAGCCTTAGGCTAAGTTTTTTAAGGCCTTTATCTACAGTATAGTATGTGTCCTATGACAAACTAAGGCCTTAGGGCCGGTTCACATTTGTGTTCGGGTTTCCGTTCGGAAAGTCCGCTTGGGGACCCCCCCGAACGGAAACCTATACGCATAAAAAGCGGTTTACCTGGGAAACCACACGGACCCCATAGACTATAATGGGGTCCGTGTGGTTTCCGCTCGGTTTCCTCACGAAACATGCAGAGAGGAAAGTGCTGCTTGCAGCACTTTTCTCTCCGCTAGCTTAGTGCAAAAACCACACGGACCCATTATAGTCTATGGGGTCCGCGGGTTTCCCAGGTAAACCGCTTTTTATGCATATAGGTTTCCGTTCAGGGGGATCCCCAAGCAGACTCCCCGAACGCAGATGTGAACCGGCCCTTATTCACACATCCGCATATCATTTTATCGCATCTGCATATCATATCATTTTATCAGGAGGACTGAAAGTTTCCCTACAACCTCCTTGTGAATGGAGAGCCAGAGAGCTTGAGTGAGCGGTGCTCCATTCACTTCTATGGAGCTGCCAGGACTGTAGTCTCCAGCAGAGCCCGCAACCCCTTAGACTTGAATGGAGCGACTCTACTGAGCACTTTATACTGCTATGTGAGCTTTTTCGATTTTTTTTAATCAATGCTATGTTATATCAGATATCAGAGGAATTCTGACTTAGAAGAATATTTCCATAATTCAGTGCTACATAGTGGCAGTATAGAGCAGCATATGAAGTACTTACTACTTCACAGTACAGAATCACATGGACACTATGGGGGGAATTTATTAAGACTGGTATTTTCTATGCCTGTCTTAATTTCTCATCTCACATGAGACACACCAGAATTATTAAGAGGCTTAAATCTCTTAGTAACTCTGGCACATCTCGAGAGGTCCCTTGTTACAGAATATAAATCAAAGGGCTGGCTTATATTTCACGTACAGTGCCTTGCGAAAGTATTCGGCCCCCTTGAACTGTTCAACCTTTTGCCACATTTCAGGCTTCAAACATAAGGATATAAAATTTTAATTTTTTGGTGAAGAATCAACAACAAGTGGGACACAATCGTGAAGTGGAACGAAATTTATTGGATATTTTAAACTTTTGTAAAAAATAAAAAACTGAAAAGTGGGGCGTGCAATATTATTCGGCCCCCTTAAGTTAATACTTTGTAGCGCCACCTTTTGCTGCGATTACAGCTACAAGTCGCTTGGGGTATGTCTCTATCAGTTTTGCACATGGAGAGACTGAAATTCTTGCCCATTCTTCCTTGGAAAACAGCTGGAGCTCAGTGAGGTTGGATGGAGAGCGTTTGTGAACAGCAGTTTTCAGCTCTTTCCACAGATTCTCGATTGGATTCAGGTCTGGACTTTGACTTGGCCATTCTAACACCTGGATACGTTTATTTGTGAACCATTCCATTGTAGATTTTGCTTTATGTTTGGGATCATTGTCTTGTTGGAAGATAAATCTCCGTCCCAGTCTCAGGTCTTTTGCAGACTCCAACAGGTTTTCTTCCAGAATGGTCCTGTATTTGGCTCCATCCATCTTCCCATCAATTTTAATCATCTTCCCTGTCCCTGCTGAAAAAAAGCAGGCCCAAACCATGATGCTGCCCCCACCATGTGTGACAGTGGGGATGGTGTGTTCAGGGTGATGAGCTGTGTTGCTTTTACGCCAAACATATCGTTTTGCATTGTGGCCAAAAAGTTGGATTTTGGTTTCATCTGACCAGAGCACCTTCTTCCACATGTTTGGTGTGTCTCCCAGGTGGCTTGTGGCAAACTTTAAAGGAAACTTTTTATGGATATCTTTGAGAAAGATCTTCCATAAAGGCCAGATTTGTGCAGTGTACGACTGATTGTTGTCCTATGGACAGACTCTCCCACCTCAGCTGTAGATCTCTGCAGTTCATCCAGAGTGATCATGGGCCTCTTGGCTGCATCTCTGATCAGTCTTCTCCTTGTTTGAGATGAAAGTTTAGAGGGACAGCCGGGTCTTGGTAGATTTGCAGTGGTCTGATACTCCTTCCATTTCAATATGATCGCTTGCACAGTGCTCCTTGGGATGTTGAAAGTTTGGAAAATCTTTTTGTATCCAAATCCAGCTTTAAACTTCTCCACAACAGTATCACGGACCTGCCTGGTGTGTTCCTTGGTCTTCATGATGCTCTCTGCACTTTAAACAGAACCCTGAGACTATCACAGAGCAGGTGCATTTATACGGAGAGTTGATTACACACAGGTGGATTATATTTATCATCATCAGTCATTTAGGACAACATTGGATCATTCAGAGATCCTCACTGAACTTCTGGAGTGAGTTTGCTGCACTGAAAGTAAAGGGGCCGAATAATATTGCACGCCCCACTTTTCAGTTTTTTATTTTTTACAAAAGTTTAAAATAACCAATAAATTTCGTTCCACTTCACGATTGTGTCCCACTTAAAATTAAAATTTTATATCCTTATGTTTGAAGCCTGAAATGTGGCAAAAGGTTGAAAAGTTCAAGGGGGCCGAATACTTTCGCAAGGCACTGTATGTGCTTGTAAAATCTTTTTTATCAAGCTCGTTTAACCAAGGATTGGGATATGGATGTGTCATACATACAGTACTGTGCAAAAAGTTTTAGGCAGGTATATAAAAAATGTTGCAAAGTAAGGGTATGTTCACATGATGGAATTTGCCGTGGATTTCGTACCAGAATCTGATTCAGCCATGGAGTCCGCAGCTCGAGACTCCCTGCTGATTAGGCCCATTCATTTGGGCATAATCATCAGCAGGAAGCCGCAACGGAATGCCGATGCACTACATCAGCATCCCGTCGCAGCTAGACCGCGGGCGAAAATACCGGCGGCGGAAAATGGAGAGGAATTCTGCATTTTCCGCCATGTGAACATACCCTAAGAATGTTTTCAGAAATAGAAGGGTTAATAATTTATTTTTGTCAAAATTAAGTGAATGAAGAAAAGATAAATTTGAATCCCATCAATACTTGGTGTGACCTTTGCCCTTTGCCCTCCATCAGTTCTTCTCGGTACTTGCAGACAGTTTTGAAGGAACTTGGCAGGGAGGTTGTTCCCGCCATCTTGGAGAACTAAGCACAGATCTTCTGTGGATGTAGGCTTGCTCCAATCCTTCTGTCTCTTCATGTCATCCCAGACAGACTGGATGATGATGAGATCAGGGCTATATCTGTGGGGGCCGTATCATCACTTCCAGGACTCCTCCTCCAAAGGGTAAAGGTCACACCAAATATCGATATTTGGATTTGAATCTAAATTTCAATATATTTCCAAATATTGAGGTTTACATTTCTCTTTTTTTCAGTCACTTCATTATATTAATTCACAGAAATAAACTATTAACCCTTCTATGTCTGAAAGCATTCTTACTTTTTGTGCCGCCTGCCAATTTTAGTATAATAACGGTAAAGAATTGAGCCCTGTTAGGCTTGAACTCACTCGTTTAGGATATAGATCCTTCTGGCATAAAGTAGATTACGGTTTATTTCATGCAGAACATGTGGCTGTATTTTTATACAATTCTAACATTCACATTTGATTCCGGCTCACAATGGCTATTACTGTCGATCATGTCTGTGAAGCCAGCTACATTTCAGTTAACTAGCACAGTGATAAATAAAACATTTGTGCATTTATCTGGTCTCTGGCATTTCTGGAGTCTCGATGTTGTAGCTGGGCTGTGACTCAGGTGCACACACAGAATAACAACAGCTGGTAATTGTACTTGCACTTCGGTGCTGGGCTCAACAATTGGGTTTATGTCTAAGGTTTATCATCACAAACAAATAATTAACAAAAGATGAGATAAACAAAGCCGGTAGAAATATGGCAGGCGTGCTGTGTGAGAAGGAATACAGAAAAATGTGCAGAAAGGGAAAAAAACATAAACATTAATAATTGCCTGGAGAGTTGTCTATCCCTCAACAATCTATGGATTCCAAGCGACAATATAATGCACCTTGATTAATGTGTCAAGGCTAAGGTCCATCGTGGGGCCTCAAATAGACTTATCATACTGATGACCTATAAGTATGTGATCTGTGGGGGGGTCCAACATCCAAATCCTGAATAGATCAGCTATTTCCCTAGTTGCAGGGGATGGTGTGCAAGTGCCGCAACCCAGACGGATGGAACTGGAGGATGGGCGTAGTAGTGGCGGATGACGTGCCACCAGCTAGGCCGAACTCATTCAATGACTCTTCCCAGCTCTGCTCCTGGGCTGGACACCGCTGAGGGGGGTCCTACAGCACTACCTGATGGTGGTGGTGGTAGTTTCCTCCGGGGCGCATCCAGTTGGAGAGGGGACCTCTCTACTCTGAGCCAGTGTGATGGAAGTCGTAAGGGCCCTGATGGTGAAGCAGGATCGACAGGATAAGGCTTTACTCAGCAACTGAATTAGTAACAGCAAGCAGCTTCCAAAATGGGGGTAGTAGTTCTCAGTGTCCAACTCCCCAGCTTTGGTCTTAGGAGGGTGCCCAGGGATGTTTAGGGGTCTATGGACTCCAACTCCTCTCATGCGCCACTCCTAGCAGTAGATACTGGGCACTGCAGTGCAGGGAGTCCTGACAGGGATCTGGTTACCTTTAGATAAGGTGCCGAGTCAACTCCTCCTGTCACAGTCCTCCACTGCTCCTCCTGGCACAAAGTTCAAACTTATGACAGCCGAACTCCCTTGCTCAGGGCTGTCTCTAGATGAGCCTTGGGCTGTATTCTCCTCCTAGAGGCTATCTAGAAACTGTTAGTCCTCAGTTGTCAGTGCTGGCTCGCAAAAACTCTTCACTGTTCACTGCCACTGTTCACTGTCACACTCTAGACTAGACAGGAACCAACTGAGCTCTAACAGTTCCCTCAGGAGACCTAGGTCTCCCAGGCCCCGTCCAGTTGCCTGTAATAATTCAGGGCTGTACCAAGGCTTAGGGTTTGAACAGTGGGGGAATCAGAGGGGAAAAACAACAGGGAAAGCTGCATAACAATGACATAGAACATAGAACACAGAGGACGGAACATACCAACACAACCCAGAGGCACAAAAGACAAACACTTAAAGCAGCAGCACTCCGGGATGCTGCACAGGCTGCTCCCATTCAAGTAATAGCAACCGGGCAGCAGCCTCGTCCAATACATATAGGTGGTTCCTGGGAATTTCAGATCCTATTAGTTGAATAGGGGTAGCTTGCAGGTGCTCCCTGTTATATGCACCAGCTTCTGGCACCCAAAGGCTTCTAGAATTGCTGATATGTGTGGGTTTTGGGAGTCGGACCCCTACAGATCACATACTGATGACTTATTCTGTGGATAGGTTATCAGTGTGACATCATCAGCACAGGGGCGTAACTTGAAGCTCCTGGGCCCCGATGTAATGGAGCTTCTTCCTACCGTGTGCCATTTAGTATGGTGGTATATTTTATGTGGAAGAAGGATCATTGGGGCCCCCTGAGAGTCCAGGGCCTGGTAGCGATTGCTAATTCTACACCCCCTATAGCTACACCTCTTATCACAAAGCTCGTGAATTGTGAACATCAAGGTTTCTTCAAACAGTTGATCGAAAGGGGTCCTGGGTGTTGGACCCCTATCAATCACATATTGATTACCTATTCTAAAGATAGGTCATTAATATACAAGTTTTGCAAAGCCCCTTTAATGATCTCTGCATTTTACTGTATTGCTCGCAGTCTTTTTGTTGTAAAAAGCCATGACGCGGCTCCCATAGAAGTCTATGGACCTCTATTGTACTTTGGCTTGCCTCTGATTTCATATGGAGCTATACAAATTGTTTTGTTTTTTTTCTACTTCCTTAAATAGGAGTCTGTCAGCAGGAAAATCAATATCAAACTAATGACAGTACCTCGTAGGGTGTCTTCTACACTTTCCAAAGATACCTTTTCTTATTTGGCATTACAGCGCCATTTTCATGAAAACCAGCATTTTAGTCTTCTCTAAATTAGCTGAAAAGGACTTTAGGGGCATATCTTCTCCTGCTGGGGTTTTGCTCTCCGCTCCAGATAGCTGCCACTAACTACCAACAAAGTAGAAGGTATCTCTCAAGCAGTGGGGGCCAAGCTGGGCAGTAGTTAGGAGAGTTTTTTTTAGAGCAGAGAATGAAGTCCCAGCAAGAAAATGCAGTTTTTTATGAAAATGGAGATGCAATGCAAAATAAGAAGGGAATCTTTGGAAAGTATAGAAACCATCCTACAAGGTAGAGTCATTAGTTTGATATTGATTTTCCTGCTGACAGACTTCCTTTAACAACTTCTGACCTTGTAACAATTTTAGTCCTCCCTGTTTAATTGTCGTATCAGTGTATGTTTACAAAGACAAGCTCCTGATACAATGTCCTTCTAAGGATCCTACATCAGCAAGAATTAAATGGAGTCGACCACATCCCCAAGTATATTTAGCGCTACCTCTACTTTTGTAGATTTGGAGAAAAACAACTTTGAAGTATTATGCAAATGAGGCAGTTGGGGCAGAACCTCAGCCCAGGGAGCAATGCTCCTATTGCTCAAGTAGGGTGGGTGATGTCATAGCAGTGGAGGATCAACTCCCACTGCATGTGGTGGCACAGACAGAAATTTTAGTGGTCTGAGTGGCTACAGAAGTGCTCCCAGATCTGAAGGCCCGCCTCCAGTGCACTGACTGCCTCATTTTCACTTGCAAGACATTGAAGTTGGGTTTCTCCAAATTTACAAAAGTGACATACATAACAAAGGTAATGTGCTCTATAACACAATGACGACAGCTGAGCATACATGCGGGAGGTGATAGACTCCCGTCAAGACTATGTGAACATAGTCTTATAATGGGTTGGTCAGGGTTTGGTTGTTTTGTTCCATCAAGGAATATTCCATCTGACTAGGTTACTAGTAAAAAATACACAAGAAGCCAAACTAAGACTGAATCTAGCCCTGATAGTAGTGTGAACAGAGCTCTAGAGCTAAACCATGTCCTAGGTCTCCTAAACTTAGCATTTATCATTTATTAAGGAATTTATTTACTTTAGTTACATTTCTCCTTGTTAAGTGGGAATAGAAAGTGGAGATACATTATAAGTTACAGAATAGTGGGGTTAACATATCCAAAATGTTCTTTAATGAAACCGTGGAGAGAATGATGAATTAAACATTTCATTTTCTCCGATTTTCTGAATCATGCAAAACAAAAAGACAATTTGGGACATTATTCGATACAAAGTGAATATTCGCTCTTGAACACCATTTTTATTCTCAATAGGTTTGAAATTCTGTGACTAATTTCTTAAAGGGAACCTGTCACATAAAAATGTCATTCAATCTGCCGGCAGCATGTTATAGGGTAGGAAGAGCTGAGCAGGTTCAGTTATAGGTTTGTGGGAAAAGATTCAGTACAACCTGTCGTTTATCCATAGAAACCTCAGCTCTTTCTATGTTGTGAAGTCAAGTGGGTGGTCCTGTCAGTGACTGACCGTCTCCTGTCTACGACTGTGCATACAGAGATAGCTGTCAGTCACTGATAGGACCGGCCACTGGCCTTCTCAACATTGAAGTGCACAGAAAGTGGTTCTAATAGTTGTGGATTCAGAGGGAATTCCAAGAACTGATTTATTTTTTTCTGATCTGGCTTTTTTTTTTACTAATTTGTTTTTTTGCAACACATTTATGGAAAATTTGGTGCAATTTTTGAGGGTAAGGGTGTCAGACTTCACTCAGGATCTGTAGTGCATTTAACACTAGAAGTCCCAGAAATTTGGAGCTCCCCCTTGAAGTCCTGAAAGAGGGTCAAATGACCCTTAGTCCAAACTGACAACTCTGATGGCTCCAATTAGCATTTCCTTTCATTTGTAAATGTGGCCATTGTCTGAGGAATCTGCAGGGGGGAATTGTGTTGATCCACCTCAGGTCTTGTAAGAGAGTGTAAAGAAAAGAATGTAAGCTGCTCCTGAGTGTCTGCCCACCCCCCAGCTGCATTGTTGTGCTGGGAATATTTGCTAACACCTTAGCAAATTTGCATGCAGCCTTTTGTGCTGTGGGGGATGTGACTGCTTCTCAAAGTAGTCTGCGACTTGAAATCAAAGTACAAAGGTAATGTCCTCCCATATCTTGGCAAGGACCCCAGTCGTCCCAGCGGGGAGAGACTGTCCGAAACTGTAGTGATGAGGCTGATGGAATCATTCATGGACAAGGGCAGAACTGTAACCACGAACAATTTCTTTACATCATTGTCACTTGCACAATGACTGCTTAGCCGGAAAACCACTATCCTCGGCACAGTCAACAAGAGTCGCCGGGAAATTCCTCAATCCGCTAGACAGATGGACCGCACTGAATTCACCACTCAGGTGTTTTCAACCACTGATGCCACACTGACAGTGTATGCACCCAAACGAAAGAAGGCCGTCTACATTCTCAGCAGCATGCACAGTGTGGTTGAGACTAAGGATACCAACAAAAGGAAGCCAAACACAGTCACACAATACAACCACACAAAGTGCGGTGTGGATGTAATGGACCAAATGGTGCGGGAGTACAGCGTGCGTGCAGGAACACGGAGATGGCCAGTCGCCGTGTTCTACAACATGATTGACATGGCAGCACTGAATGCTCATGTTCTTTATCAGGCATGCACTGGGGTGCAGGAGAGACGGGTGGACTTCCTGGTTGAGCTTGCAAAAGAGTTAGGTGGCTCTCATGTGACTGAAAAGAAGGCACGCAAGGAGAAACGCCTTCGGCAACAACCTTCCACACCCAGCCCTGGCAAAAGGGCGAAGTGTCAGGTCAACCATCGATGCACGAACAATTGTGCAACTGAGAGATGTGTTTACTGCTACAAATACACGTGTGGCAAATGTACCAGGGACATACCCAGGCAGTGCCAGGTATGTTCCGACAGTGCAGACAGACTGCTGAGTGAGTGCTGAAATGCTAGTCACACAAGAAGGACATGCCACTCACACACACACACGCAGCCCCCCACAGCAGCCTATTGTAAATATGTGTGGAATTGTTTTATTCCTTGTATTTTTTTTATTATTTTCATAACAAAAATAAAAAGCATGGAAACAAATAACAGTTGTTCTTTTGTATATTTACATTTTTGTATATTTAGATTCAAGTCAATGGGTGCAGAAAAAAAAAAAAAAAATCGCAAAAAAAATCACAGCTGCGATATTTTTGTGATCTGTCCCATTGGTCATATAGATCACTCCTCTGGGATTTTTTCGCACGAAAAAAATCGCCAAAAAAAAAAAAAAATCGCAGGAAAATCGCACCTATGAAAAAAATTGCACGAAAAAAAATTGCAGGTGTGCTTGGTGCCATTGAAATACATTGGCAAATCGCAGAAAAAAATTGCATCTCATTGTGATGCGATTTTCGCGCAATTTTTTTTTCGCTAGTGTGCTTGAGGCCTTAGACCAGGGGTCGGCAACCTATGGCACGCGTGCCACTCTTGGCACGCAAGGCTTATTCCCCTGGCACGGCAGCGGACTCCTCACCCAGCAGTTTCGATCGGACCAAACACGGCCGAAACGAAACTGCTATTATTATACTGTGGGGTCTCTTCAGACCCCCGAGTATAATAAGCGGAGCCCCCGGGGAGATGATCAAACATAAAAAACAATGTACTCACTATGCCACGCTCCGCAGCCGCTCTGTACTCTTCGGGCGCTTCTGCCTGCAGGGGCCACTATAGAGCATAATACCGTGTGCAGGGACCACTATGGGACATATACCGTGTGCAGGGGCCACTATGGGACATATACCGTGTGCAGGAGCCACTATGGGACATATACCGTGTGCAGGGGCCACTATGGGACATATACCGTGTGCAGGGGCCACTATGGGACATATACCGTGTGCAGGGGCCACTATGGGACATATACCATGTGCAGGGGCCACTATGGGACATATACCGTGTGCAGGGGCCACTATGGGACATATACCGTGTGCAGGGGCCACTATAGAGCATAATACCGTGTGCAGGGACCACTATGGGACATATACCATGTGCAGGGGCCACTATGGAGCATAATACCGTGTGCAGGGGCCACTATGGGACATAATACCGTGTGCAGGGACCGCTATGGGATATATACCGTGTGCAGGGGCCACTATGGGACATATACCGTGTGCAGGGACCACTATGGGACATATACCGTGTGCAGGGGCCACTATGGAGCATAATACCGTGTGCAGGGGCCGCTATGGGACAAATACTGTGTGCAGGGGCAGCTATGGGACAAATACTGTGTGTAGGGGCCGCTATGGGACATAATACCGTGTGCAGGGGCCGCTATGGGACAAATACCGTGTGCAGAGGCTGCTATGGGACATAATACCGTGTGAAGGGGCCACTATAGAGCATAATACCGTGTGCAGGGGCCGCTATGGGACATATACCGTGTGCAGGGTCTGCTATGGGACATATACGCTGTGTAGGGGCCGTTATGGGACATATTGCTGTGTGCAGGGGCCGCTATGGGACAAATACTGTGTGCAGGGACTGCTATGGGACAAATACTGTGTGCAGAGGCAGCTATGGGACAAATGCCGTGTGCAGAGGCAGCTATGGGACATATACCATGTTGAAGGGGCCGCTATGGGACATAATACCATGTGCAGAGACCACTATGGGACATTATTCTGTATAACGGTGTGTTTTCTATATTGAGGATGTGTTTTTGCACAGAAAACTCCGGCTTTGTTTTTTTTTGTGCAAAAATGCACCAGTTTTACATTGAATGAAAAAGTTCCAAATATAGCTGCATCCAGATACATAGTGTGTATTCACCATAAGGATGCCGCCATACGGGGCTCCTGGACACAATAAATTTACCACTAATTGGGGGCTGCACATGGACTTTCATTGCTTCTAATCAGAAAGTACAGGAGTGTCCCAGGAAATAGCAGTAAACGCATGTGTCCTAAAGCATCTGGTGGCAGCACTTCTGTGTTATGGTTTGTGGTATATGACTTTAGTTTAGGGGTCGTCAGACTTACAATTATTGACCGGCACTCCGAGTACCTCATCTTTGATTTTTTTATTAAAATCGGCACGCCGAACAAAAAAGGTTGCCTACCCCTGCCTTAGACAAATGCTTCTGGTCATTACTCACAGCTGTACCTTGCTGTAAAATTTCTAATTCTATTTAAAATATATAAAAAATGATTAATTGTTTCAGTGCTTTTTTGCTCAAATAAAACTAAACTAAATACAATATGTATAGTCTTTATATTATCAAATACAATAAACTGAATAGAACTAACTAGAAACTAAATGGCTAAACTCAATGGAAAACAACAACCTCCTGTGGTGTGACAGTAATGGCCTTAATTACAGAACAAAAGACGGTGATTATAGGATGTTAGATAAAATCCTTCAGGTCATTCGACCCGTCTCTGGGTTCCAAAGGTAGAAATGTTAAATGACCCCTCTCTGGGACTTCTAGTGTTAAGCCAAGATAGAAGGGGAAAACACAACATTTTTGCAAGTTTTCAAAAAGTTAAGTTTTCTAAAACTTAAGCACTATCTATACCATCTATGTCAGTTTTAATAAAGGCCCTGACTAGCCCAAGGCATGCCTAAATTATCAAGGAGCTCCTGCCTCTTGATAATATATCAGGTACATATCCATGTGCCATAATGGAAATCTGCACCAGTCAGGTATCCTGCATAATTCGCGTTAGTTCCCTGGCGTGAGATATAATAAATATGTCAATTTGCGGCATCCCTGTCCCACAACGCTCTCCGTACACTTTTGCAAAAACTGGTGAGTGAGGTGCAGAACAGAGGATGTGGCACACTATGGTGCAAGAAAGCACTATGTGCCAAAGATGAGCCACACTAACATCCATCTTTACCAAAAAACCGGCATAGTTGGGATGATAAATTGCCCCCACTGGGTACGGACAATATTCCATGCGGAAACAGACTCTATACCCTGCCCCTGCACTACCTGCTTTCTAAAGATCCCCAGACACATTCATCTAACTAAACATTTATTTTATAGTCCCTGCCTGCAACCTAGTGAGGAACGTGCTAAAGATATGACTATAAGTACATGAGCACAAAAAGTAGAAAGTCACAAGATATTGAAAAAACACAGAATAAATAATCATGTGCAAATGAAATTATAAAATAAAAGTCAGCCTGAAGAAAACATGAAAAGTAGATTAAAACAGTCCCAGGATTAATACAGGATAAAAGTGACTATAATAGGCCATTAGCACAGTGCGAGAAGGAAAACCCCACATGTAATCCAAACCCACTCGATTACTGTTGACTGTTTTGATGTATTTGCGATGCCACACAACTATGTCCGACATTTCTTACTATTTCTCCAATGTTTATTTTATTTTAAATATAAGAAGGCAATTTCTTAGCTACTTTTAAGGAACTTTGTTAACCCATGTTTTACCATATTCTTTTGTACAACCCACCACCAACTTTACTTCCGGGAGTTGCAGTGTAAAATACAGGACTGTATCTATGGAGTACATCTTGGTCCAGAACTTCTACCCCATATAATGACATATAAGGCGATAAACACATGTGCATGTAGCCGGGCTGTCATTAAACAGCATGGACGACACATGGATGATATCTGTGTGCCGCCTGTGCCTCCACGTCCCCATTCATTGCTCTCAGGTATAGGACCTGTCCTGAGTTTTGCCTTGGCCCCCATGATAATACTTAGGTGTGTGTATGTGGGCATAGAAATGCGTCAGTGTGTCTGCAATATCCATGAAAAACATGGCTACCAAATTGACAAAGCACATGGATGTGGCTATGTAGCCTAACCCTGTATTATACCTTAAAAATGGAATTCACATAAATGCTGCTATTAAATATAGAATTATTCCTTTATCTTTATTTCTAACCTGAAAATAAAAAATCTAATTTGCAGATTCATTTCGGAAATTGCAGGAAGGGATTGTGGAGCACTTTGACACAGCGCGGTGGTTCCCTGCATCCTCTGGATCCAGTTTTAATGTCTTTTTAATTACAAGCGGTACAGTCAGGGAGCTAGTTATCATCCCTCTTACTGTTCATCATTAATATGCATGGAGACCTCTGCCATCAGCCAACCTAGCTGACGGGAAGCCGCTTACATGCGACTTTAAGAGAAAGTTATCTGATGAGTTGGGAAGTGATAGTAGCATTTTCCTAAATGGAGACACCAGTATCTGACCTGTGACAGCTTCTCTTAACATCCTGTCCCCTCTGGCTTGATTTTTTTTTCTTTTTCTCAACTTATGAATGTTCAAATGGGAAATGATACCGAAAGGTTGCGTACTAAAACTCTAGCATTAAAAGTAAAGTAAAAATGAGTTCTTATTAAAATTTATTTTATATGATACATTTTTAAGGTTGTTATATTACTGGATATGAGCAAACCAGATTTGACTCAACTTTTCCCAAAAGTTTGGGGTTTGACCTGAACCTGAAACTTTGATAGTTCATCTCCCGTGAATGGAAGTGAAATTATTATACACTGGGGTCTTTTCAGACCCCAAAGTATAGTAGGTGGTGGCCCCCTATTATACCCTGGGTGGACCAGAGTATAGTAGGTGGGCTAATAACCCCACTTTTTTTGTGCTCAATTTTTTTGTTGCAGATTTTGCTGCATTTTTTTGAGCTAAGGTCAAGAGTGGCTTGAAAAGAAATGGGAAATAATAAAGGAAACTCTTAGAAGTTTCCCTTCTGTTAAATCCACTCCTGACTTTGGCTCAAAAAAAAAAAAAAAAGCAACAAAATCTGCAACAAGAAAAAACAGCTTTTCCGAAACATTGCGTAAACTCAGCGTTTTTGGCTGCTGAATAAACGCAGCAGAAAAAAACGCTGCTTCTTAAAGTACCAGAAAAGTTAATGAGATCCTGGCTAATCCCATTCACACATTGTGGGAAAAAAAAACACTGCGGAAAAGCTGCGCTTTTCAAAAAATTTTCCTGCAAAAATGCTTACGTTTTCTCTATAAATTTAATAAGGAAAAAAAGAATGCAGAGAAAGTCGTCACAAATGCATTGAAATACAATGCAGAAAAAAAGTCATGCGTTTCTGATGCATTTTTTAGCTGTTTTCTGCAACGTAGGGCCTTATCCTTAAGCTTTCTGTAGGTTCTCTTCCGGACTCCTGGGTGACATCAGGCTAGGGCTACATCTAGAATTTTTATCACACTAAAAAAAAAAAAAAAAAAAATCACTGTCCATAGGGAATGCATTAAGTAGCTTGAAATCTCTTCAAAATCATTGCAGTTGAGTTTTTATCTTAGACCTAGCTGAAGCTATTTAATCACTAGAGATGAAATCTCTGTGAAATCTCTGCCTAATATACTGGTGATTTTCATGTTACTCTGTGGAGCAAACAGCTGTTCTGAAATCGGACTGAGCCTAAAGCCCCACGTAGCGAATCACAGCTAAAAACGTTGCAGAAAAATGCTGCAAAAATGTGCTGCTTTTTTTTTTCCACTGCATTTTACATTGAGTTTTTGCTGCGTTTTTCTCTGCTTTTTTTCCTTCCTCTATTCAATATTATAAGGAAAACACTTGCAATTGCACAGCTGAAATTAAAATACTTTGTTTTTGAAAATGCAGCCTTTCCGCAGCTCTTTTATTCCGGCAATGTGTGGATATGATAAACCAGAATCACATTCACTTTGCTGGTACTGTAAAATGTAGATTTTTTTTTCCATTGCATTTCCGCAGTAGCCAAAAACACTGCCCTTTTGCAACGTGGGCCCTTAGCCTGAAATTGATCTCTAATCCAGCCATGTTAGAATTAAAAAAAAATAAAATAAAAAGTTGTTTGCCTGCAACAATTTCACAGCAGGTCTAACATTTAAATCAATGTCACAGCAATTGTAAAAAGATTTTCAAGCTCAATGCAGCAATTTTACATTGCCATTTGTAGGGTGCTTTAAAAAAAAAAAAATCTTGTTTGAAGTTGTATCTACTTTTCTATTGGTAAAAAATACTTATTAATTTGCCATATATTTTTTTTTTAGTTCTTTTCAACACTTTAACACAGTAATCTTACAATTATAACATCCTTTTATGTCCATATTAAAAAAGTGCAGTATTTCTTTTTATGTCAAATTTTTTTTTTACATTTTCTTCACTATTAAAAAATTGTCAGATGTGAAAATGTCAACTTCCTCCATCTGAGTTCTTTTTAAGCCAATGCCATTTGGAGACACATGTCAAACTGGCAATATACTCTATCACAGAGTAGACGATAGAAGTGTCTTCATGTTTGTCCAACCTCACAATGTGAGAGCAGTGGCCCTTGGTATTACATTTTCTAATGGAATCAGGCTGTTGCTAAAAATACCAACTGTAATTTAAAAAAATACAATAAAATAAATTTGTCAAACTAAAAATAATCAGTTCTTTTATAAAAAAGAATATATGTGATAGCACACTAGCATATAAAATAATAGTAATAATAATAATAGTGATAATATTAATAATAATGATAATAGTAGTAATAATAATAATAGTAATAATGATAATAATGACAATAATATTAGCAATAATAATAATAATAATAACAATTCTAAATATCAAGTCACTTGGAATATTATATTTTTTTATTAATAAATGAATATTATAGACATGAGCAATGTGTGTGTGTGTATATATATGTATATATATATATATATATATATATATATATATATATATTCTGATCAGTAGATAGATATCTTTATTTCTAGCACAAAATTGAGCTAAATATTAGAATATATAGTTTTCCCCAAACCCATAACATATACATTTGCACAAAAAAAGGCAAAAAACTAAATGGTAATATAATATATAGCATAAAATGGGTTAAGTCCTGAAAAGGTTAAAAAAATTAATATTCACTGAGCTACTTTACTTGTGTTGAACAATTTATGACATTTTCTTAACGGATAAAAAAGGCAGAGAAATATCCAAAAATCTAAATATATTCATGTAACTTTTGCCAGTTTTTTCTTTTTTTTTTTTTTTTTTTTTTTTTTTTTTTTAATTTACTACCTCCATAATTCCTCCTATTGATCCATAAAAATCCTCAAATTACTTATAGTAAAATGCAGGCTGAAAGAAATTGAAAGCACACCGCTATGTGTTTGATCTAACAAATGTATCTAAAAAATATGTTATGTTCCTGTTAAACTAGCAAACGTATCATTTGAGACTAATGCATTTTCTTGCCTTTTTTTAAAAGATGCTTTTTCTCCGGTGGAAAATGTAATCACGTAATGCATTTTTATATTAAAATATACAGTATATGCAGTAGCATTAAAAAGTCTATGACTAGTTCTGGTACAATATACTTCTTTATAACGCATAGCTGTCTATTATTAACAGAACAGTGAATAATGAATCATAATCATAATGATTTTTTTTTCAAAAACTGGTCCCAGCAGGTCCGTCTGTACATACATTCTACATAATAACATTTTTCTGTAAAACAATTTTTTTTTTTAATTATGCTCTCATTTAAAGTTCTATAAAAGTTACCTACATTACTTACAAAAAGTAAAAAAAAAATAAAAGTAAATAATAAAAAATTAAAAAGTCCGTTCGGCCCTATTTACACGACTGTACCGTCTTTGACAGATTTAACGGCTGTTAAAAATGGGTGTACAAGTCTGTTTTTTAAGGGCCATTTTGTATCGGTTATGCTTCTGTTCTAGTCCAATCATCTTTGGTTTTATATCTGTGTTTACTTATATAAAAGTGTAATGTAATTGGTCTTTCTTTTGTTTTGTTTTTTTCTTGATTTCTATAGGGTCCAAATGTCTGTCGATAAGGATAGAGCATGTCAGTTTTTTTGACAGGTGTGAAAAAAATAGACATGTGAATAGGCACATTGAAATCAATATGTTCTCAAAATGGCCTCATGATGGCCTTTACAAAGACAGTCAGCCATTTTTCACTGTCATGTAGTCCATAGAGGAGGACTACTTTTCTGTTTCACACGAAGTTGACACTTTTAAACCAACCCACCCTATTCGATTTGTACGTTCAAAGGATACCTTCCTTTAAAAGAATTTCTCCATCTGGTACCTGTAGAGATAAGACCATATACATTACATAACTGTTGACCAAAAACTTGTTCAGCAACTTATCTCCTTTATGAACTTAATGGTTGAAGTATTGAAATCCAACTAAATAATGATTTTTTCTCCTGAAATTTGCCACTGGGGGGGTGTCAGAGGCCCTCCATACACTTACAGAAATCAGAGGGTTTGGCCAACCTAAATTTAATGTGTATGGCCACATTTAGGTTAAGGTCATATAGGATTGGAAATAACAACAATTCTAAAAATATTTTACTTATGGTCATTTATTATTGTGTTTTCGAGTCATGTATATATACTATGTATTCCTTCTCTTGTTTGGAGGAATGTATATACAGTATAGAAAGGTTGCCAATTGCAGTGACAAATCCTAGTAGTTCTTCTTTGGAATCTTAAATTCCATCACTGGAAAATGATAAATATGAAACATTTTGGAAGAGGAGCAAGCTTTTGGCTTAGATGGCACTTCAGCGTATACCTAAGTGCCATCTAAGCCTTGCCCACATTACAAGTCACTTTGGGGCATTAGGAACAACTCGCTAAAAAAATGGAGCACGTGAAATTAGGTGCAACCACTAAAACAGTCAGTAGGTAAAAACACACAATGATAAATCTGCCACAATGTTTTTTGTCTGCTCATATACTTATCCTCCTCTACCATTTTTTCAATTTTTTTTCCCCAGGTTTTTCTTTTCAGTTATGGTTTTGAGGCAAAAAAAACAAAAAAACAAAAACAAAACAAAACATTGGACTAATCAGATTTGGGCCTATGTAATAAAGATACCTACTTGAATGGCAAAGTTGTTTTTTATTTATTAAATTATTCACTTCTCTATTTTTGAGGCTTTTTGTTTCTGTTTTTATAATTATTATGTGTCCGTTTCTCTTGGATGTAGTAAATATATCACATAATGTTTTCTGGAAATATTTTTAAATTATAACATTTCAAATGTTTCTTAAATACTCAAATTATTTTCCCTTTCATACTTATTGTCACTAGACTAATGGGTTTCTGAAAAGAACAGGAATAAGTCGGCCGCAAACACATTTGTTTTCCAAATTGTATGTAATGTTATGATTGGTATATTTTTCATGATTTTTTTTTTTCATTTTTGAAAGTTTTTAAACAAGACCATACTTACCAACAGTATTGAAAAATACAATTTTTAATATTAATGCATAATGCCTTGTCATTTTTTAGATATTAATAAATAGTATTGCATGGTATTTCTCATAAAGCAAATGCAACGAAAATGACAATTCAATGATGGTTACCATAACAATTAAAATATATACTGTGAAGGCCTTCTCTTTGAGAAGACCAACCCCTTACCCAGACCACAGATTTTCAGTTTTCCATATTAATCATCTTCTTTGAGAAGACCACCACCCTAGAAGACCATTTCTTCTAGGCATGAATTCTGTTAGACCTCTTACGGTGTCCTGTTTTCCACCCAGGCACTAGATGAAGATCCTTTAACGAGGTTGTCCAGGATTTCTTTTTTATGGCCCATCCTTAGGATAGACTAGAAATATATAATTGGCTAGTAACCAAGAAATGGCCTCTGCATGGGTCAGCTGTTCATGGCTGTGTTCTTTCTCTGTACTATACAGTACATGGAGCTGGAAGCAGATAGCTCTGTATACAGTATGGTGGCCAAGCAGCGCTATTATAGCTGGACACCCATTCCCTTCAATGGGCTGAGCTACAGTAAAATCGCCTGGCCATTATACAATATATGGAGTTACCTGCACTGTACAGTATGGGATCAGACACAGCCCCCCACCCCCAAACAGCTAATCGATCTGACATTTAATAATAATAATAATAATAATAATAATAATATAATAATAATAATAAAATAATAATTCTTTAATAGTCCCACCACGGGGAAATTCAGTGTCTATCCTAAAGATACCCTATAAAAAAAAAAAATCCCTGACAACCCCTTTAAATCCTGTAAGTAGTGGATGAGATTTTTGTTTTATCAGCACATCCCACAGATGCTGAGTCAGATAAAGATACGGAGAATTTAGAATCCAAATCAACACCTTGAGCTCTTTTTGTTTATATTCCTCAAAACCATTGCCATGATGGGGTGTACTTGGTCTCTACAAAGCTTAGATGCATAGCCCGTGAGAGGTGTAGGCGATGATATAACACATCGCATAGCATTTTTAATGAACTGATAAGTGCAGCATGTGATAATGGGTTACTCTATGAGTAACATCCACATGATATCAGGTTTCCCAGAAAAACATTGCCCGGGGCATCACATTGCCTCTGCCAGACAGGTTTCTTTCCATAGTACTTTCTGGTGCCATCTCTTTACCGGGTAGGTAATGCACATCTGACCATTGGTATGATGCAATATGGGATTCATCAGATGTCTTTTTTTCTATTGCTCCATGGTTCATGTGCCTTTTGTGTGTGATTTTGGTTATGGATAGAGGTCAGTATGGGCATTCTGACTTACCTGCTTTCTCAATACACTTCCAACCTAGTAATACACATTCTGAAACCTGTCTATCATGGCCAGCATTAAGTTTACGGTAGCTCTTCTGTGGGCTTGAGACTAGATTGGCTAGCCATCACTCTCCATGCACATCAATAAGCCTTGGGCTTCTTTGAACTACTTTCAGTAGTTACCTCTATTTACTGAGGACCTTACAGGACCTGCCATTTTGGAGGTTCTCTGATCCCATCATCTTCCCATCACGACTTGGATCTTGCCAAAGTTTATCAGATCTTTATATTTGACCATTTTTCCTGCTTCAAACTCATAAATTTCAAGAACTGTCTGTCTAATACATCCCACCACATGACAAGGGCTATTATAATGCGATAATCAAATACATGTAAATCAGTTTTTTTTTTTTTTTTTTTTTTGAAAAGTCACATTTTTGGTTTCATTGACTTTCCATACAGTATTTATTATCTTTCACTTGGTCCACTCTATATAATTCCAATGGTTCTCTTCATATTATTCTTAAAAACCATTCACAATATGAATAATTTATAGTAAAAGCATGTACATTTTCCATTATCGTATGTTCATCAAGAATGTATAATGTGACAGGTACAGCTTAAGGTTGGATATTTGGGAATTTAGATGTATACCCTGATGGAAAGCCCTAGTGGATGGCTAAACACAATGTAAATCTAGCCTAAGGCCTTATTCAAACGTCTGCATTTCACATAGTATGCCATATGTATTTTTTGTTTGCGAATGGCATATGTATCTATTGTACTTATTCAGAATCCAATGTACATATTCAGACATACATTTTTTTCACCGACCATGGGGTTATTAAAAAAAAACCGAAGCATACCTGTCATAAATTCTCAGATTGTGTGAGGATTCAGGAGAACCATTACATATTGCTGACAAGATGGTATAAGAAACCGGAACGGTTGTTTGCACATAAATCGGCTCATAGAAACCTTTGTTGGCACTGGAAAAGTTATATAGGATCCCTATGCCACTTGTGGAGGCTCTGTCCGCTTCTGGTCCCCTTTTGGAGGCAAGTCTAATCTCTGATAGAAAGCTTAATCCTACCAATGTTTATGCTTACGCTCCCAATGGTGGCGCTTGTGCTGCCGGTCAAAAACTTTGAATCCTCCAATGGGAACCTGACGACTCATCTCATCTCTGCAGCAAAACTGCTGATACCCTTAAAGTCTCTGCAGACAACACCCCCCTACGAGTCAAAGTGGATAGCCAAAGTCCACCAAACCTGTAGATTTGAAGAGCTCAAAAGCTCAAACTGGGGTCATGGGTAGTCACGAAAAATACCTAAAAACTTGGTCCACTGGGCTCAGATTCTTCAATCCTATCAGAAGGAATAACCTTTCATAAACAAGCCGAGACTTTGTAGGTCCCGTTAATGCCCCACAATGATCTGTATGAGCCAGTCATCATGCCTTTATATAGTACTCACCAGAAGTTTATTTTGGTGTTGCCCACCCCCAATTCCCCACCCATTGTTTGTTTGTTACGTAAAAACAAAAAATGGACTACTGAAAGTGTTGCAGATCTCTGAGCTCTCTGTGACATCTCCCCATCTCATGGTTTCTTCTATCATACCTCCCTTCCTTACTGCTTTATTAAATTGAATATATAATAATACTATTACCATACATTTTTTAATAATTTTTGTCAATTCCTGTTAACGAAACAATTATATTTTTTTATTTTACAAAAAATTAAAATACTAAAAAAATCACATTATTACCTGTAACATTTCCAAAGTGTCCCATTTTTGGATTCATTGGATTACAGTTTTCTTTACATTATTTCTAACAATTTTGAACAGTCTTTTTGGATTTTTTTTTTCTGACTTGAAGAGGTCCAGCTTGGTAAATTTTAATCTATTCGTAACGGTAACTGTCGAGCATGTTTTCTCCTGTCCTTTCTTTTGAGTAAGGCTGTAATTATCTTTTGATTATCCTGTAATATATTCTCAGTTGTGCTCTACTGCCTTATTATCATCACAGAAAATGATGCAAAATTATTTATACGATTGTTCCGACTGAACTCAACACATACTTTTGGGAACTGCTTTGTGGTGAAAGTATGTGTATGGAAAATATGATGAGAATTTAATGGCACCCAAAACACAATTACTTTTACTCAAATTAGCGATTACACTCACCTAACAGCCTGTTTCTCCACTCTTTTACATAATTCTTAGCAGCCAACAAGCACGCATAAATACAATGCTATAACAAATACAACCACAGTTATGATTACACAAATCAGAAAAATTTACATATCTTCCACTATTCATAGGTGCTTGTGTCAGGAAAAATTTACCTTGGGATTGTAGACATAAGGTCATCAGCTGCATAATGCATTTGTATGAACCATTTTGGCTGAAAATTTTATTTTTTTTATTTATATTCTGACATTTTTGAAACATTTGACAAGAAGCAGGAGCACTTAAGACACTTCAGTAAAATGAAAAAAATGATCCACTGAAAAGGTTCCATAGATATATAGAACACATCTATTTTAAAGTCTAACACTTTCATGACCAAGACGTTCAATGTGTAAATATCTACTGTAATAGTCGAGAAGGGTTGTCTGGAAGACTCACTGGGTTAAAACAAAACCATACTAATAATGACGTCAATGACTCCCTATTGTCCTCATCTGAATGGAACTAAAGGACGTTTCCTGGCATTTCCTGTGTCAAGATTGGACCAGGAAGTTGGGACCCAGTAAACATTAAAACATGAGCGTCGTAAGGTCGGTGAGATAAGTTTTGCTTCTTTTTTAACCATACCAGTACAAACAATAACTACCTCAGCGCAACATAAAAGTACAGCTCTGAGAAAATATTAATATTTAATATATTTATTTTGAAGCCTGAGATGAAGTCAGTGCATTTCTACTGACTTCTCACAAAACATTTCCAACTTTTTGTCTCTGACCCCATAGCCCAGGGATGTATAAATACCATACATTCTAGGTGGACAGGATACAGTTGTGCTAAAAAGTTTACATACCATGGGACATTTTTGTTTTTTTTGGCCTTTTTTCAGAGAATATAAATGATAACACAAAAACTTTTTCTCCACTCGTGGTTAGTGGTTGGTTGAAGCCATTTATTGTCAAACTTCTGTGTTTTCTCTTTTTAAATCATAGTGACAACCAAAAACATTAAAATGACCCTGTTCAAAAGTTCCCATACCCCAGTTCTTAATACTGTGTATTGTCCCCTGTAACATCAATGACAGCTTGAAGTCTTTTGTGGTAGTTGTGGATGAGGCTCTTTATTTTCTCAGATGGTAAAACTGCCCATTCTTCTTGGCAGAAAGTCTCCAGTTCCTGTAAATTCCTGGGCTGTCTTGCATGTACTGATCGCTTGAGATCTCCCCAGAGTGGTCAATGATATTGAGGTCAGGAGACTGAGATGGCCACACCAGAGCCTTCACTTTCTTCTGCTGTAGCCAATGACAGGTCGACTTGGCCTTGTGTTTTGGATCATTGTCATGTTGGAACAACCAAGTACGTCCCATGCGCAACCTCCTGGCTGATGAGTGCACATTTGCCTCCAGTATTTGCTGATAACGTGCTGCATTCATCTTTCCTTCAACTTTGACCAAGTTTCCTGTGCCTTTGAAGCTCACACATCCCCACGTCATCAGTGATCCACCTCCGTGCTTTACAGTAGGAATGGTGTTCCTTTCATCATAGGCCTTGTTGACACCTCTCCAAATGTAACATTTATGGTTGTGGCCAAAAAGTTTGATTTTTGTCTCATCACTCCAAATTACCTTGTTCCTGAAGTTTTGAGGCTTGTCTCTGTGCTGTTTGGCGTATTGAAGACGAGATTCTTTGTGGCATTTGTGCAGTAATGGCTTTCTTCTGGCAACTTGACCATGCAGCCCATTTTTCTTCAAGTGCCTCCTTATTGTGCATCTTGGAACAGCCGCACCGATAGTTTTCAGAGAGTCCTGTATTTCAGCTGATGTAATGTGTGGGGTTTTTCTTTGCATCCAGAACAATTTTCTGGACAGTTGTGGGCGAAATTTTGGTTGGTCTAGCTGACCGTGGTTTGGTTTCTGGGCATGTTATCAGGCCAAAATCACCAGGGTATGTGAACTTTTGAACAGGGTCAATTTGATGTTTTTGGTTGTCATTATGATATAAAAAGAGAAAACACCGAAGTTTGACAATAAATGGCTTCAGCCAACAACTAACCATGAGTGGAGAAAAAGTTTTTGTGTTATCATTCATATTCTCTGAAAAAAGGCCAAAAAAAAACAAAAAATCTGCAGGGGTATGTAAACTTTTTAGCACAACTGTATATATCCTTCTGGACTTTCTCAAACTGCACTTTTTGAGTTTTTTTCTTAAATATTATTATTCATACACATAGTGTGGAAATCAGGTTCTGCACTCCATAATTCTGATGTCAAAAAGTTGCAAATTAGATTTGAGACTTTTTGAGCTTATTTATTTTTTATGCTAGTCACTCCAGTTTTGAAAAGTGAGTGGGAGAGTGGGCAAATCACAAATATTAACACAATCTCACTCCATTAGAGGTGAAAATGGATTAAAATCTTAGGAAAGAAGTGTTAGACATTTGACGACTTTGGCACAAATTACTGCAACGCAGACTCCAGCAAAACTGACCTAAAAAATTTCACTCTTGATAAATTGTGTTTGCATACTTTAAATAACATTAAACTATTATATTTAAATATATAAAATTAAAAAAAGAAAAAAGCCTTATGAAAATTAAAACATGAACAAGTTAAAAAAACTATCTTGTAATTTTTTTTTTTTTTTTAAATCTTGTCCCTAAACAACTACAAAATAATTTTGCTATTCTATATTTTTACTGATACTGAAAATCTTCATTCATCTTCTGAAATGTATACCATGCAGTTTTAAAATTGATTCCAGGTCTGCATTTCCTGCATTTTATTGTCATAACTTAAATTAAAATCTCTATGCGTTTCTGGATACAAATCCAATTTTTTTAAGTTTATACCTTACTTACCATTTTGAGCGATAAAAAATTATTTTCTTTAAATAAAAGATATAAATGACTAAAAACTTACCCCTGCAACTGTTGATATGGGAACTGAAAAATATACATATCCATATTCAGGTTTTTATCCGAGTAATACATGGGTATATTTTAAGGTTTCTATTATCTTTATTATTTTTGTCTATTTTTTATTTTCAGATAATTCTTTTTCAAATCCTATGTCTTTTTTATATGAATGATATTTAATCTAAAACATTGTGCAATGTGTATTAGAGGAAGTGATTTGTGTGGGCAGCAGATAAAGTACACATCGGAGGTCAAAGAATTTGTTTTGCAATTAATAGGCGATAACATTTTATTATGAGACATATATTGTAATATTGTAACTCAGGTCATCACTAACTGAATTGTGAATTTTTAGTTATGTCAAGAAAATAAATTACATAAATCAGAAATAGTCAGACACATATTAACTGTTTTTTTTTTAATAACCATGTATAATAATTTGTTGTTGTTGTTGTTGTTGTTATTATTATTGGACATCTATTATGTCCAATAATAATAACTAAAAGTTCATGACATCTATTATGTGTTTGACATAAAATAATTGGGCAAATAATGTAATAGCATGTTTAATTTTTATATATTGATGTTGTCATATTTCTATTTATATAAAACCACAGCCAAAAATTTGATAATTGTGTTGACTGTGTGTTGACTATGGATGGGTGAATGGATAGGACACGACATAGAGTAGTTTACTGAAGGCCACTATATATAAATATCTGCATCAATATGGATACTTACAATTTTTTTGAACATTTTTTGAAAGGCTGTTGTCAGCATAATCTGGTATTTCATAGTAACCCATAAATCTCACTGTTTTTGTTTCCTATCCATCCTTCCTCACTTCAGCCATATGCAGTACCTCATTATAGTTTTTGTCATGGAAAAAAAATTTGACGCTCTGTCCATTGGCTATAAGTGGAAATATTCACCCATCCCTAGTGATGACATCACCAGCTGCCTCTAATTGTGGTTAAAATGCTCTGCTTGTCTGGCTTCTTTTAATTAAAAAAAAAAAAAACATTTGGGGAAGGGGATCTGTTTTAATATGTAACTTTTTCCAATTTTGGGGGCAAATCTTTTATTTTGTCCAAAATTTGAGAGCTAACCTAATAAATCTGTACTAATATATCTATACCAGAGGCTAGAGCATCAAGTATTATTATAACTTTTTTTTTGCTATTTATAGAACCCTCGTGAATATTTTTTCTTCTTTTTTTTTTTTCTTTTTGCTTTTTTATTTCCTAAAGAAACCTGTACGTTCCTCTCTTTTACTCTTTTACACTTTCTCTCTTCTATATTTCTTGAAAATCAGCCCGGAGTGCAGAGCACTTTCACTACCTTTTATGACGTAGCAGGTGATGTCATAGCTGGTGGCAGGGATAGTCAACTTTCCCTCGACCTACTCCCCTCCTGCGCTGAAGGAGCTCTTTTCGGCAACGGAAGCAGGGACTCAACCATGGTAAGTCATCCCAACTTTAATCTGCATCTCTATTAAGTTTGCATCCCATCATTTCAACTGACTTTTATCACTTCTTTTTTATGCTTGCCTTTGCTTTTCTGACTGCCATTGCTTACATTCCGTGTAAACTTCTGTGTTAAGGATCTGTAGACAATCTGTGATCTACGGTGCAAAGTCCGAGTTATGCCTCATTTCTTTTGTGGTTTATATAGCTGGGAGTTAGGATTAATGGCTGTTGCTTTGCTTTCCTGTGCGAGTGGCGCTTTTGCTTGGCTTTTTATGTATTCTGTAGCATTTTAGAAAAATCTGATACATTGTTTGGATCTTTCCTTTTCCATTGCTGCCTCCTGGGTGCCTATTAAACCTGTCAAGATGTCAAAAATGTTGCACAAAAGGGCAGGAAAGGGTCATGTGAAGGTTGTCGGCCTACAGGGATTTTTGCTTTTCTCTTTTTTTATATATATATATATCCTTTCAAAACCTGTTGCCACCTCAATGTGTGTCCCGTCACTTCCCAACCAGAGCCAGCAAGGAGCAATAATGCATAGTACATAAATCAAAGCAAAAAGAACATGATCACAACCTTTTCTATGAAATGTTCATTGCTATGATTGATGAGAGACTGTCAGTTCCACAGCCCAAAGTCAAAGCTGAGTGAGAAAGGACATTTAGGGATCTATAATAAAGACAGGGACATCGGATTGCGCACATACACTATATACAAGGTAGATTGATGGCTAGAGAGAACTGTGCAGATTGTATAGGTGTGCAGATGAGAAGGTGTCTGTTCTCTGCCCATCATCTTCTGTTGCAGGGAGTACTCAGTCATACAGTATACATTTCTAGAGCTATATGTCTGATGTAAAATGTCAATAGGAGACCATTTTCCTAGTGATATAAGAGTAGAAAATTCCAGGGATTAAGCAATGTAGTAGTCAGATAAGTAGAGAGAATGTGTCAAGTAGGGATAGGATGGATTTTCTTTTACTCTCCATTGGATCTAAATGCTAAAAGTTTACCAAATATTATAAACATCGGGTGTTCCCTATCTATTTATCTATCTATATGTCTGTATATCTCATATCTATCTATCTATCTATCTATCTATCTATCTATCTATCTATCTATCTCTCATATCTATCTATCTATCTATCTATCTATCTATCTATCTATCTATCTATCTATCTATCTATCTCTCATATCTATCTATCTATCTATCTATCTATCTATCTATCTATCTATTTCTACCTATCTTTAATCTATCTTTATGCCCTTCATTCTGTCTATATATCTATATGTTGGTCTTTCATATCTATTTATCTATCTATCTATCTATCTATCTATCTATCTATCTATCTATCTATAACTCTCTTTTATAATTATCTATCTATGCATCTATCTCTCTATCTCGCATTCTGTCAATGTACTTGTCCATTTCCTTTCTATCCTTCTTCCTTCCATCACTGTCCTCTCTCTTGCTGTTCATTTACAATCTAATAGGGCACCACAAATCCCATGATTTTGCTAGCAAAGTTCATATTTTCAAGGATAATTATTAAAATTAACACATACATTTATTATTCAGTTTATATCTGATTTAGATGGAAATTACATAGGTTGAAAAGCTGCATCTTATACTGCACCAAAAAAAGTGTCACTCTATGTACTGTATAGCTGCTCATATCAGGTGTGAAATACATTCACATAGAAAATTCCAAACAGACGAGACTTATTAAGAGATGTTATTAGAGGTGTTATTAGAGTTGTGCATCTGTGGAGCTTAGGATGTTTATTCACCAGTGGAATAACAGCGCACAACAGATTCCACCTTTTCATTATTGATTCAACAAAAAGGAAGCCAAAATGGAGAAGCCCTGAGTGAAAAACAAAGTATAGCCCATGAATCAGTCGCTTCTAGAGCCGCCTTTAGCAGCAATACATTGAAATAAACAATTTTTGTATGACTTTATCAGTCTCTTATTATTAGTCTCCATTGTTAACCTGTAGAATCTTAGCTGCAGCTTTTTATTTTTTTGCAATTTCTCTTGTCCACTTCTGGGAAGATTGTTGTCAGCTATCTTGAATGTTTTTCACGTGTGTAATCTTTACTGGAAATTGTCTGGAAATGGCTTATAATGGCCATTATCGTTATAATTGCTACTCTAAGATCATTGCTGATGTCTTTCCTCCTGAATGCCCCAGACCAGAAAACTGATAAAACTTCTGCTTTTATAATGGTGGTCATATTTGCTGATCAATTATTCAAGGGCATTTGATTTGCAGGATTCGGCTGCTACTTACCTCCTTCATTCCCATGGAGGCAGTAAGGGAGTACTTAATTCACACAAAACTTCTGTATCTTGGCCTAATTTTTGTTAAATAAATAATGTTATGGATTTTTTTTTTTTCATATGGGGATGTATTTGTCTAATGTTTACTTAATCTTAAGGACCAGATTGTAAAACCCTAGAATTCAAAGACAATGCACTTTGTTTTTTTTATGACTGTATATATATATATATATATATATATATACAGTATATACAGTACAGACCAAAAGTTTGGACACACCTTCTCATTCCAAGAGTTTTCTGTATTTTCATGACTATAAAAATTGTAGATTCACACTGAAGCCATCAAAACTATGAATTAACACATGTGGAATTATATACTTAACAAAAAAGTGTGAAACAACTGAAAATATGTCTTATATTCTAGGTTCTTCAAAGTAGCCACCTTTTGCTTTGATTATTGCTTTGCACACTCTTGGCATTCTCTTGATTAGCTTCAAGAGGTAGTCATCTGAAATGGTCTTCCAACAGTCTCGAAGGAGTTCCCAGAGATGCTTAGCACTTGTTGGCCCTTTTGCCTTCACTCTGCGGTCCAGCTCACCCCAAACCATCTCGATTGGGTTCAGGTCTGGTGACTGTGGAGGCCAGGTCATCTGGCGTAGCACCCCATCACTCTCCTTCTTGGTCAAATAGCCCTTACACAGTCTGGAGGTGTTTGGGGTCATTGTCCTGTTGAAAAATAAATGATGGTCCAACTAAACGCAAACCGGATGGAATAGCATGCCGCTGCAAGATGCTGTGGTAACCATGCTGGTTCAGTATTCCTTCAATTTTGAATAAATCCCCAACAGTGTCACCAGCAAAGCCCCCCCACACCATCACACCTTCTCCTCCATGCTTCACGGTGGGAACCAGGCATGTAGAGTCCATTCATTCACCTTTTCTGCGTCGCACAAAGACACGGTGGTTGGAACCAAAGATCTCAAATTTGGACTCATCAGACCAAAGCACAGATTTCCACAGGTCTAATGTCCATTCCTTGTGTTCTTTAGCCCAAACAAGTCTCTTCTGCTTGTTGCCTGTCCTTAGCAGTGGTTTCCTAGCAGCTATTTTACCATGAAGGCCTGCTGCACACAGTCTCCTCTTAACAGTTGTTGTAGAGATGTGTCTGCTGCTAGAACTGTGTGGCATTGACCTGGTCTCTAATCTGAGCTGCTGTTAACCTGTGATTTCTGAGGCTGGTGACTCGGATGAACTTATCCTCCGCAGCAGAGGTGACTCTTGGTCTTCCTTTCCTGGGGCGGTCATGTGAGCCAGTTTCATTGTAGCGCTTGATGGTTTTGGCCACTGCACTTGGGGACACTTTCAAAGTTTTCCCAATTTTTTGGACTGACTGACCTTCATTTCTTAAAGTAATGATGGCCACTCGTTTTTCTTTACTTAGCTGCTTTTTTCTTGCCATAATACAAATTCTAACACTCCATTCAGTAGGACTATCAGCTGTGTATCCACCTGACTTCTGAACAACACAACTGATGGTCCCAACCCCATTTATAAGGCAAGAAATCCCACTTATTAAACCTGACAGGGCACACCTGTGAAGTGAAAACCATTTCAGGTGACTACTTCTTGAAGCTCATCAAGAGAATGCCAAGAGTGTGCAAAGCAGTAATCAAAGTATCAAAGCAAAAGGTGGCTACTTTGAAGAACCTAGAATATAAGACATATTTTCAGTTGTTTCACACTTTTTTGTTAAGTATATAATTCCACATGTGTTAATTCATAGTTTTGATGCCTTCAGTGTGAATCTACAATTTTTATAGTCATGAAAATACAGAAAACTCTTGTAATGAGAAGATGTGTCCAAACTTTTGGTCTGTACTGTATATATATATATATATATATATATATATATATATATATATACAGTGTTTTTTGTTTTCTTTAGTTTTTATTTTGTTTTCTTCCCTTATGTATGGGGGGGGAGTCTCTAAATGAGCAATAAGAGGGGCAATTTATTATTGTTGTCCTTAGACAGTATAAAACTAGACCAGGCAGGAGGAGGATGCGCCAAAATTTATGACTGTGTCTCATGCCATGTAATAGACTTGCCAGGTCAGTACATTAGACACTTTTCCTTATATAACCTCTTGGTTGGTGCACTATTGTGCTATATTTTGTGCCCAAAAATTGTTCGGTACCTAAAGCACAAAATAAATCTTCTGAAAAGCATGTACACCTGTTATATCAAGTAAATTTTGTTAGGTTTACCTACCTTATCAATAGTGCCATATGGTGCTTAGAAAGCCACAAAGCATTAGTTATTTGGGGCCCCCTTACAATGGCCACTTTATACCGCCATATAGTGTCTACATAAAAAAGTGAATGCATTAAAGTAGTCTAAATAACAGTGTTATATACAGTAATGCCTAAATAGTAGGCATCATGATTTAGTAGGATATTGGGTGCCCCAGATGGTGCGGACAGTGGGGCATTTGCCCCTTTTGCCTATACTATAATCCAGTGTTCCAGATTAGCACTGAAGTGCGGTATGTAATATGTCGGTCCTCTTAGGATAGCTGTTAGATCAGTTTACATAACTAAATGCAGTATGTACAGAACAGCGTGTTAATAATTAAATACATATCATCATACACCATGACAAGATGATGGGCATCACCCGAGACCCCCCGGGGAAGACAATGTCACAAGTTATGTACACCAGAGTCACATTTCCCATGGAGCAAGGGATGATTAATGGCGTCAATCTGTCAACCTGCAAGAACACGTATCTCTCCCTCTAAATGAAAACTGTATCCACTTCTCAATAAGCCGGGGTTCCACTGCAGGTAATACCATTGTGCGTGTGTAATATTCCGCAGGAGGCGCTCCGCTGCCTAAGAACCTGCCTGACGTGCGCCAGGATCAGTCTTGATAATCACTTACGTGTTCTTTCTAGCATTAAGAAATTCTCGCCACATTTGGAGACATTTATCACACCTGAAGGAGCTCTATTTGCCTGTCACATGATTTATGCTGGTGTCACCCCGGCCGTTTGCCTTCATATATATTCACTTTGCAGCCACATTGCGGTGACTGACGCGCTCTGGTTCTTGTGTATATGAGCAGCCTGTTGGTGTAATCTTTGAGTGCTGTTTTGATCATGCTGTGAGTTCCTCTGCTGAATTTGATCATCTTACGGGCAGAATTTAGAGAGATTCAGCTCGGAATACTGACAAAGGGCTTCTCTGCTTCATAAGGAAGAATATATTGCATGCCCATGTATATACCGTATACAGGGGACGGGGCTGCAACTTTGATGGGAGTAATAACAGGGATGCATGTAAGCATAGCATTAAAGTCAGCAAGGTATAACTTGGGTGCAGGCATCAGATGGGTTACCTGAATGGGCACAAGGGGCATAACTTATTAGAAACCTGATGACGGTCCAGATACTCTGTACCTTATATTACCAGACAAGAAAATTCAGCAATGAATATTGTATAATGCTTTAGTGCTCTAATACTTGCTGCTAGGTTGCCATGTCAGTCTATCTAGTATCTATTTACAGTACCTATCTAGTCATCTGATATCTAACATATTTATAGCTCTATCTATCTATCTATCTATCTATCTATCTATCTATCTATCTATCTATCTATCTATCTATCATCTATCTCTCATATCTATCTATCTGTCTGTCATATCTGTCTATCTATTATCTATCTATCTATCTATCTCATATCTATCTCATATCTATCTATCTATCTATCTATCTATCTATCTCATATCTATCTATCTCATATCTATCTATCTATCTATCTATCTCATATCTATCTATGTCATATCTATCTATCTATCTATCTATCTATCTATCTATCTATCTCATATCTATCTCCTATCTATCTATCTATCTATCTATCTATCTCATATCTATCTATCTATCCATCTATCTATCTATCTATCTCCTATCTATCTATTTATCTCATATCTATCTCATATCTATCTATCTCATATCTATCTATGTATCTATCTTATATCTATCTATCTATCTATCTATCTATCATAGCTATATCTGTGTATATAAATTTCTATAATCTAATGTATATTATGTCTATCTAATAATCTTCTACCTATCTTATCTGTATCTATTTATTTGTCAATCTCTCTATGTATCTAATATCTCTCATCTATCTATAGAACAACTATTTGTCATCCATCTTTCATTTCTACATCACATATTTATTTGCCTATCTTTCTCTGTCTATCTTGTCATCTCCTATCTATCTATATATCTATCCCTTATCTATCTATCTATCTATCTATCTATCTATCTATCTATATATCTATCTATCTATCTATCTATCTATCTTCTATCTATATCCTATCTATCTATCTATCTATCTATCTATCTATCTATCTATCTATCTCATATCTATCTATTTATTCATCCATGTTCTATCTATCTAGCTATCTATCTATTCATCCATCTATTTATGAAATGCATATATTTTTTCCCTTCCAACACCCATAAAATACATAAGAACCGTGCACTCCTCACACACATTCTTTAAGACATTTACGGCTTTTCAGGGATTACAATTACTGCAGCGCTGAAAGAATTAAAGAAGCACTAAAGCAAATAACATATTAATGCCGGTTCAAAAGGCATTCCGGAAAATGCATTTTTAATGGGAATCCTCGCCCGTCTCCTCACATGGCTGGGAATGCGCCAAGGCCCCGGCGCTTCATTGGGAACTATCATAAGTGCTGAACTTTTTGAAGAATGCGCTTAAGACACAATTATATTGTACAAGTGATGATGATAAAAATCACTCTGTCCATCCCCGGAGACGGTGGCATTCATTCCTCATTCACTTCCTCCTCTCATTACTCTGACAACTGAAAGACATTGGGTAATCGTTCACATGCCTGAATGATACATGAACGAGGTGTTTTAATGTGAGACGGAGCTGCGGCTTAATGAAAAAACAGCAGGACAAAAACGAGCAAAGATTTATATAGAATGCACACCTCTAATGGGGTCGAATCCATAAAAATTATAAATGAGTGGACACATTTGCTTGCAAAATAATGAATTAAAGACCCGTTTTCTCGATCCCTCACTATTTTAAGACACCGTTGAATTCGAGATAAAAATGTGAATATTATACTTATTGCCTCGCAACTCGCACAACAGGGTCCTGCCAAGGCCGTATTAGTTACATCCCAAGCGTTGCTGTGTTCTCTTATCCAATGCATCTCCTACAAGTGACAGAGTCAGCACACAAGCGACATGATCATTGTGATTAAAATTCTGGGACCTCAAAAAATTGCATTGTGGGTATTGCATACTCTACGGGGGGACCCCGGCAACATCCACCCCCACCTCCGCCCATAGATTACAAGTGTAAATACTGACAAGCTGGTATGATGGATGACAGGGTTGATCCATATACTCATTGATTCCATAGATTTACACATCTGCTACTAATTAATTACCCATAATTCATTGTGTTATATGCTGATGGAAACAGTAATAGGTTTCTGGAGTTTCATTTACATTAAGAGACTAGTCCTATAAATATATATAGCCAATAATGAGGTTACTGTTTGAGCTTAGCTGTGCAAATATACAGGATATAATTAGAAAAACATCATTATCTCCAAAGAATATTCTGCCATCCGACATATCTACATGCACATGAATACGGTTTTAGCGTTATTCAATTTTTTAAAGTGCAATTAATTTTTAAATTTTTTTTTTTTCATAAATCCATAGTGCAAGCAAAGTAAGTTTTAGGGGTCGTTCACACTACTGTTGGATGTCTGTTATGATAGGGTCCGTTAAAAAGAAAAAAAAACGGACGCCCATCATAATGGACACTAATGGACACTAACTGATGTTAATATGTCTGTTTTTTTAACGGATCCATTAAATGGATCCTTTAGTGGCCATTAATGTCTGTCTTTATACCATTCTTTTTTGTTTATTTTTGTGTTCTGCGCATGCGCTGAAAAAATGGACAGAAATAACGGGCCGTATAACTGACAACCGTTCGTTACTCCACCATGCGTCCGTTAGCCATGGACATTAATGTTAAACAATAACGGACAATTAAAGTCCATCATAAGTCCGTTATTTTCGACGGACCTAAAAGTCCCGCTCCCTGCGTTATCATGTCCGCCAAAATAACGGACCTGCGACCGATTTGGTGAAAATGGACAACAGATCAAATCCGATTTTTAACCGATTTTTGACGGATCTATTAGTCTCTGTTGTTAACATTTTCTGACGGATGCTAGAAACGGTAGTGTAAACAGCGCCTAATAGAACAGGAATTGAGGATTTGACGCTGAAGCAGGAGTAACTTCTCCAGCAGTTACTTTGGGCAACCTTCCCATGCTTTCCATTGCCTTAGAGGGAATAGTCTTATTAAATTAGGGAGCTCAAACTTCCTCCGACATTTCATGTAATACAGCACATATAATAAAGTAGTAGTCACTTAGACAAGAAGTAACGTGGTTCCTAGGCAACCATTAGAACTTATGTCTTAATGGGAACCTGTCAGGTCGATTTGGGACACTAAACCACCCACAATTCCTTATAGACCGTTGGTTTAGTGCCCCAAATTGCCCTGTTTTAGATCCGTATCCACAATTAACAAAAATAAGCCTTTCTACTTACCAAGAGATGAGTCTGCTGAGTCTCATTGGACTCATCTCTGGTGCTCCCAGCTACGGCGCATGCGCACTGAAGGCTAGGTGTACTCCTTAGGCTTCAGAGAAGAACTGCGCCGGCACGCGGAGTACAGTGGCAGGGGGAGTATAAAACTTTTTTATTTTTATTGGATGGCTTTATTACAGGGCAATTTGGGACACTAAACCCCTGGTCCATAACGGCCTGTGGGTGGTTTAGTGTCCCAAATCTCCCTGACAGATTCTCTATAAGACTTCATAAAATGAATCAAGCTCTGTTCCACTCTCCTACAGCTGTATGTGACATGCAAAATGGGTTTTTACATATTCATATGGGACATTTACTTACAGTGCACTACTATATCCAGCATTTTATTTGCCAGAACAATAAGATGTACAGTAAGTAAGGCAGATCATGAATTTATTGAAGGGTCCGTAATCAAACCTGAAGAAACATGGCCGCTGCCCGGTGCCCTCAGCTTAACAGCATATTGATTTATTCTGGCAGTGATCAGATTTGTCATCTGTATCTAACTGTGGATGACACAGATAAAGTGTTGGCAGAGAGGATCTCGGGGAGGGTAATATTTCACTCTTTTCTGAGCACAGGCCTTGGCTTCTAAATGACCAGGCGTAAATAACACAGCTATTTATTTACTGTGACCTTCAGTAATTCAGGTCACTTAGACGCCACTTCAAGGGATGCCCGATTGTGGCATTAGTTAACGCTGTGAATGGAGAACCTATCGCAGGAGTATGTAGCCATCTCGTATAGAAATTAGGATATAATGAAACCTTAAATGGAAAGTCAGGCTAGGCAACCAAATCTTCTAATCCTCCGAATGCATTTGACATAATAAAAAAAAAAATAAAGAAACTTTCCATGAAGTCTTTTTAAAATTAAGGCCAAAATTTGGTTGTTAAAGGTGTTAAAAATGTGCTAGTTTTTGGCGCAGCTCTTCTGCAGACCTATGCGTCACTATGGTAACAGACAACAAAAAGTCCTTCTGTAGTCTGACCCAACAGTCGATCCGTAGTCCGCACAAATGGCTTATTTCACAAAAGCAACTTATTACTTATCCACAGGATAGGGGAGGAGTGTGTTATAAACACCTATGTGTAGGTGACAACAAACAACCTGGTGTAGTCTGACCCAGCCAGCGTCAAACTAATTTATTCTATGGATACGTATTAAATTGTTATTGTGGGTCAACCCGTTAAAAAGCATGGGAGAAATAGACCATAAGAGTTAATAAAGGAGGTTACTCCATTTATGACCCTCAACTCTGGAGGACCGTTCATGTATGATATGGACAGGTTATTTCAAAGAGAACCATGTAATTCTTCTTTTCTCCTGCGGAGGTGCTGTAGGGAAATGAAACACTGCAAGATACCACCAAAAATTACAACTAATAACTGAGGGTCCCAACACCCTGTAATGTGATTATTGTGAGTAGACCCTAGTAACAACAAAAAAAAGTGGAGAATGCCTCAATAATTTTATTTTTCAGTGTAAGAAGTAACACAGTATGATGCAAATATTTTAGGCAGGTGTGGAAAAAATGCCCTTTGCCTTCCTTCAGTTCTTCTCGGTACTTGTAGACAGTTTTTGGTAGAACTTGGCAGGGAGGTTGTTGCCTCCATCTTGGAGAACTAAGCACAGATCTTCTGTGGATGTAGGCTTGTCCAATCCTTCTGTCTCTTCATGTCATCCCAGACAGACTGGATGATGATGAGATCAGGGCTATATCTGTGGGGGCCGTATCATCACTTCCAGGACTCCTCCTCCAAAGGGCAAATATTGATGGGAATTAGATTTCTACTTTCTTAATTCACTTCATTTTGTTCATTTTGACAAAAATAAACCAGTAACACTTGAAAGCATTCTTACTTTTCAGCTTTTTAGCCACATCTGCCTAAAACTTTTGCACAGTACTGTAGATCATAAATTACTGTAAAAGCTCAGATAAAAGTGAAATTATTGATTGTAAAATCCAAGTCTTCCTCTTTTGCTAAGAAGCTGCCATGCTGTCGGTTTGTCAAGGCACAGCGGGAGATTTTGTTTTATTTTCTCTCTATAAAGGCAGTAAGTGCATTGACCGCCTGTGGTGTCATGCTGTGTCGTAGCCCCCAGCCCCCAGCCCTGCACTCGCATCGACATACAGGAGACAGATATGTTCCCTCAAGCCTACAATATTTAATAGCATGCATGTTCGAAACTGGAAACACACACTTTGGGTTTGTCATTGCGTGTAATTCACTATTTAGGGTACATATTAAATCCATCAATGCTATTTTTGTATCAGGGCAAAGACATCTTAGCTGATCATCCTGAGTAGTGTTGGGCACACTTTGCAAGATCCATCACCAGGCAGTTCTGTTTCGGGCCACACTTGTTAGGTCCGAACTGGAACTGGTATTATTATATTCTCTTCAGACCCCAAAGTACAGGGTGGGCCATAAGTATGGATACACCCAGATAAATTGAATCCAAAATGGCGGCTTTGCAGATGGCTGCCATGGGCATCACCCCGCTTCAAATATTTCCCCCCTCCCATGTACTAATATACCACAAATGGTAAGGTGATATCAGCAACCACTTCCATTTTATCTGGGTGTAGCTATACTTATGGCCCACCCTGGTGTATCCATACTTATGGCCCACCCTGTATAATAAGCGATGGGTCATAAACATAACAAGCAGTCCTCTTCACCTCTCCGGGGCTCCGTTGTGGTGTCTGGTGCTGCTTCTCATCCTCTTCGGGCCTCATAGGTCATGACATTGGTGTGCCCCATGTGACCACCAAGGCCCAGTCAAAAGGTCCCAGTGAACCATGAGAGCCACTGTCATTGAAGAGGCTGAAAGATACTCAAAGAGGACAGGCGAGGACCTAGCTATAGCATACATGACAATGACAGACAGGGACTTAAAGGGGTTGTCCAGGATAAGCGCTTTTTTGCAAGGGGGCCGGACTCGCCTGTGCCTGGTGCTCCAGTGTCTCCTACCACAGTGCGTTCTTGCTGCTCTGGGTCTTGTTTTGGCAGAAGTCCCCGCCACACAAGATTGGCCTCATTGTCCTAAGGAAAGGACAGGTAGTGATGTCTTGTGTCCTTTCCATAGGCTGTGGAGGCTGCTGATTGGCCTCAGCAGTCACATGTGGCAGGGACTGCTTATCCTGGACAACCCCTTTAATAAGTGACTTGGACGTGTAATGTTATGGTCAAATCTGGAAAGGGATCTTGGTCAACACATTTTGTGTCCAGATCACAAGAAAGGGGGTGTGGCGATGCCCAGAAGGGGCAATAGGGGGTGTAGCCTTGCCCCCAAATTTTCATGGTGTGCTGCATGCATTGTTCTTCTGGGCACAAATTCCAAATGTTTGGAAGTATGATATTCCGTTATTTTATGTCCGTTTTTTTCCTGCGCATGCACAGAAAGGAGAAACAAACAAAAAAAAAACTGGACAGTGTTAAAAAACGGACACTAACTGAAGCTAATGGACACTAACTCATGCTAATGTGTCCATTTTTTTAACTGAACCATTAATTGGATCAGTTAAAAAAAACGGACACATTAACATCAGTTAGTGTCCGTTATGATAGGTGTCCATCATAACGGACTCCAATGGTAGTGTGAACCCTGCCTTACCATTCACACATGAAAATTGAGCAGAGCCTGATACTGGCTAACATCCAACTTTTTATGCCTACCTAATGTTCTCCGACCAATTTACATAAGATGACCACCAGATTAAGAGCTGGGGTAAAGGGAAAAATTACCTAGGCAATCAAAGCCCTCTACTGGAATGTACTGAGGTACAGGACGTGGTTTCTCTGGTCTGCTCTAGCCATAGTGGTACAATCCAACACCTAATGTCACATAACTCTGGATCTATACCCATGGCCATTACAAATAAAATTGCCTTTGGTACACTTATTTGGGTACACACTGCACAAACTCACACTGGGAACTGATTGAAATGAGAATTTCTATGAAGGATCATTCGTCTAATAATCCGCCCATTTAAAAGGCTCCACAATCTTCATACAGCTTGGGGCCCATGGTAGTCTTAATCTGCGCTGTCTTGAATAGACATGAAAAATCAGTCACAAGTCAGATAAAAGTGTGAATTTCACAGATAAACTCACAGCTAAATACAGTAAAAGAGGACCTTTCACCACCTCCACCAACTCCAACTATTTGCATCCCTCCATAGATGCCGCGTCAGTGATTCCGGCACAGTTGTAATTTTTTTCTCTAGCCCCCACCGTTAATGAGCAATCAGTGCAGTTAGTGTCAGCACCCAATAGGCTAATCAGGCTCCCTACTGTCATGTGGGCAGTCCCTGTCTATCTATCTGCTCCAGACTAGGACAGCCCACCTAACAGTAGAGACCCTAATTAGCATATTAGGTGCTGAAACTAGCAACACCGATTGCTCAGGAACGGTGAGGGCTAGAGAAACAATTCCAACTTTATCAGAATCAGTGAAGCGGTCTCTATTAAAGGATACATGGCATTGGCGGAGGTGTTATAGGGTCCCCTTTCAACACTAAATAGCTTTTTCAGTAGTGTCCTAGGGGGACATTACATATCCATATGCCGCATTAGACTATATTAAAATGAGTTGTTTTTGTAAGTTTTTTGACTCTCTCTATAATACAGTATATATATATACATATATATACTTTTTATATAATTTTTCTATTTTTATTATGATTAGCTTTGCAACCGCTATGGTCGGAATCTTAGTGTTACGGTCCTCTAAAGCCTTTACAATTAATGCATTACCAAATGTTCTGTCCCGGTTGTGATAATCCTATAAAGCCCTTTTTTTTTTTCCACTCGAGAAGAACACGTTTTCAGTTCCAATTACGGCCGCGGCGGTGGCAGCCAACAGGCTATTTGCATTGGCTTATTCCTTCCTGGTAACTTATCTAATAACAAATACAAGTGTAAAAATGATTAGATGAACAGCAGAAGTAATTATCAGCCGACAATTACTTAGAAATATGAGGGAAGTTACCTTTTTTGTTCCTTCTGTTCTACCTGAAGCTATTGCCATCAAAGGTTATTTAAGCAGCGAGGCACAATAGGCGAGCTTTAATGGACCATTAAAATATACTGTAAGTATTCTGTGCGGAACAGTCAATGACCTTATCAAAGGCCAAAAATCTAGTTTTAAAGTGACAAAGAAAGTGGAGAACAGAGGGAAAAAAAAAGTAAGGAAACGGTAAGAGAGGTCCCTAATAGAAGGGAAGATTAAGGCAATTTGCGGTAAGTCTGATGAAAGGCATCAAAGAAGCAGCAGAGAAAAGATGGCTGACACATCAAGGTGATGCGCTCATTGATGATTTAAAGGACAGGAGAAGTGTAATTAGGCGGCGCGTGCTAATGAGTCGATTGAAGCACGCTCATTTGCATAACACTTTCCAAGATATAGATATTTTGACTGAGGGACAAGAAAGTTGTGAAGATCTGCTGAGCTTGAAAACTTGTAGTTTATATGGTGAATAATGTTGAGACTGTGTGAATGGTGCCTTGTTAGGTATGTAAAGATGGAGCAAAGTTTAACTTGACAATGACCTTACCCAATTATAGGTAACTGCTGTCTCTGTACGATATGGTTTCATTGTTACCCTCTATATTATATACGGCACATATGTTTACTCTTAATGTTCCTTTACTTTTGCTCCATTTTCACACGGACAGGATGCAATTCACAACACAACCTCTAGGTGGCCACATGTAAACCCTAGGGATGAGCAGGCCAGTTTGCCACCATTAAATTGTTATTATAGTCCTGGGTCTCTGTGGAAAAAAATATAAACAGCTCATACTCACTGCCATGTCCAGTCTTCTTTACAGGCGTCTTTTAGCCTCTTGGGTGACACCGGCCTTGGGTCACCACTGAGGTCTGTGATTGGGCTTCAGTGGTCATGTGGGATGCCTCAAAATCATGATGTTTTGAAATGTGGGAAACCTCAAAAATTTTTGTGATACAAATCTCATGATGTTTGCCCATCACTAGTAGACACCTATAGCATAGACCTCTCCTGACAGTGTATTGACAATTTTTTATTTTTTTTTTCCCCAAAGCTGGTTATCTATATGGGGCATGGGAGATATCAATCATCAGAGCAAACCCCAAACTAAATTCAGAACCCTAAATTAATTAAAACCTCTAAATCAATTTGGATCTTTAACCCCTCAATTAACACCAGACCCTTAAACTAATTCAGACCCCAGTTCAGACCCCTAAATTAATTTTACCCCTCAAGTGACCCCTAGATCAGAACTCAAATTTAATCAGACCTCAGATGTGGCAAAGGGCCTGTGGGGTCAGTGAACACTGCAACCCCAATAGTTATAGGAGCAGCAAACTTTAACTTGACGAGGAAGAAATTTAGCCGGAAAGTGCCCACATAATAGTAGTCATGGTATTTACATAAAAGTGCTAGCCATAGTGCTCATGTACATAATAGTGACAGCTAAAATACCCTTTGTACATGTAGTTCCAGTAGCTTACTGTTAGCCACAGTCTCCATATAATAATTTCTGGGGTCATGGACATGGCACATTGGCTTAACAGGTGCACTTTAAGGATTGCAGGCTATATACTCAGATCTCTTATGCTCATAAGAAAAACCAACTCTGCACCCCCCTGCTTGTCATGATCTGATGGGCTCTATTGTCAGTAGAGATGAGCGAAGTATTCAAAAATTCGATTTGGCAAATTCGCTGAATTTCGTGATACTATTCTATTCGATCCGAATTACATTGCAGCGAATCGTGTAACAAAAACGGCTATTTATTGGCTGCAGAGAGCTGGGATGGGCGTCAAAATGGTGGAACCCCTTGGATGCCGCAGTCATGTTTCAAACCCCGGATCTGTTATGGAGCAGGGTGTTAGGTGTCAGTTACATCTAACACCCTGCTCCATAACCGATCGGGGGATTTAACACCTTGGATGCCGCGGTCAAACATGCCGTGTGCGATCGCGAAGGGGTTAAAGGGATGTGACATCACAGGGGTGGCTGTTGATTGGCTGCACACATGGCATTGTGGGTGATCCCGCGTTCCCAGAGTTGCTTTCCCCATGTCCTAATATGTACATTTTGAACTAAATGTGAATCGTTACCACGAAGCGTGAGGAAATTTGGATTTGATGCGAATTGAATATTTCCTGAAATTCGGATCGAATTCCACTTCTGCAGCTTCAATTCGCTCATCTCTACTGTAATTGTCAGCTTGGCCCAACAGTAACAGAATTTCTATTTTTGGGTCCACTGAAGTATAGTTTGTTACAATATGCATGATCCTTTAGCTGTGTACATACAGAATGAGGTGAGCATACATTTTTGGTAACATGTAATCTATACCCTAAGGCACAATGGCAGTGATATTACATCTTTGTACTATGTACCTTAGGAAGGCTTCCTGCACCATTGGCACGGCTAGTGTTAATATATGTTGTGGCTGGGCTTCCTCCTCACATTCATTATACTTTGCCTCTGTCACTTTTCCATCAATAGGTTGTCACACGGATCGATCCGGCCATTGATGATTATGAACCATGACTTTATTCTAATGTATCCTAATTACACAACACAAAAACATGTCACGGAATTGTTCTATCATCAAGGGCAACCCCGCCTGTAAGACGGCCTCGTAATCTTGTCTTTATGGGTTCAGATGCTCAGACGCTTAGCCTTTTGTCAACGGCTTGTTGACAGATTGTCATTTTTGTCAATGATAGTGTACGACCTTGTATGTTTGGCGTCTTTCAAAAACTCTATTGGTGGCTTCGATGACTTGAACAAGAACTACGATGAGTTATTCTATAGGGGGAGGTTTCTAAGTTACAACATTTATATAAATAGGTTATCTACGATGACAATGGGAAGTGTTTAATAAATCTGTCAGATATTTAGATTGCCGGCCTTTCACAAGAAGCAGTTACCTCTGCGGATACCACCATAAACGTGCAAACAGTTCATGTGTGCTGAACGGGGAAGTGGAGAAAAGTAATTGCAATGGCCCATCTGGATGAATGTTTTTTTATTATTATTTTATTATGAATTATTTTTGCTAAAAAATGTGGCAAAATTTTGGAACATATGTGACACATGGTGGGGCACCATCTTAAAGAGGTTTTTCCACCTCCAGCAGCATTTTTTATAGTGATAACCTGTCCACATGATAGGTTATCAGTATCTGATCGGTTAGTGGTCCTACACCTGGACCTTACACAGATCAGCTGTTTCACTGCTTCCAGGTACCAGAAACTACTGCTGTCGAAGCAGTCTACTCCCGATCAAATAATAGGCGAGAGTTGCAGTACCCCGAAGTCACCACTATAGAGTGGACAGGGCCACAGCTCTAAACCTATGAACTGAATTCCAGCCTTGTCCACAGCAATAGCTTTCAGTGCCAGGAGACAGCTGGATCAGCTGATCAGTCTGGGTCCAGGTGTTGGACCCCTCATAGATCAGATACTGATGGCCTATCCTGTAGATAAGTAATAAGTATAAATAAAAAACACTGTTAGGACTGCCAAACCCCTTTAAGATTGTGCTCAATGCGTAAGTTTGAATTTTGTGTGTCGGACCCCCACAGATCAAATATTGATGTCCTATCCTGTGGATAGGTCATCAGCATAAAAAGCATTGTCCAGGCTGGAAAACCCCTTTGTCACTAAGCCATGTCTCTTGGTCGGATGAAACACAAAAGGGATTTAAAAAAATAAATGTGGTACAATCATGTATGCCAGGATTGCGCTAGAATCCTAGTGTATTTTAGGCACCAATTCGCAATTAGAAAATACAGTTTGATTAAGGTGAGCCTGACCCATCTGTAGGGATTGATAGGCTGGGTTCTGATGACAGACTCCCTTTATTAGGGTATATGGCCAGAAAAGCTATGGCTGGATTTACCTGTCCATGCATGATATTGTCGTTCATTCATAACCTGGTCTGAAGGCAATCCGCATGTCACTGGCCTGACTTCTGTTTAAGGCTGAAGCTCCACATTGTGGAAAAGCTATTTTTTTTGTTGCTGATTTTGCTGCGGCTTTTAGAGCCAAATTCAGGAGTGGTTGGCGCAGTAGGTAGAAGTATAAGAATGTCCAAGCCCTACCATAACCAATGAGAACTTCGATCAGTAGGACGGAAGTGCTTCTTGGTTACCGGCAGGGCTCGAGCAGTGAGTGGTGAGTATGTTTCTCAGTACTCACCTGTCTCATGACTCCCTGCTCCTTCTGTGTGCCAGGTTTGCTATGAGATAGTGTGCGTTGGCACCAGGAGCAAAGAGTGACGCTAGGTTCCCACTAGTGCTTGCTCTCTAGTCTGTCGTTGTTCTGGTCCATCGGGGGAACTGCACAACGGAGAGGCAGACTGCTAAAACAGTGGTTACACCCAAAGCCCAGTGGACCCCATTAACTGTAAAGGGGTTCTTTGGATGTCAGTCATTTTGAAACTGAAATCGGTGGAGAAAAAAGTCCTGCACGGAGGACTCGGCGGACACTGCGATGATGCAGATATGAACCTACCTGAGAAACCTACTCACTGCTCACTCCCTCAGCCCTGTACTAGGTGGGGGGCTTAGGGCATTTTACTGTGTGAGAGGTGGGGACAATTTACTGTCTGGGAGGTGTGAACATTATATTTTGTGGGGGCCTCTTAGGAGGCGTTATATTGCGTAGGGTCATTTACCCTATATTCACCAAAGAGGGAATTATACTGTGTGTTGGGGATGCCTTGCAATACCCCCCAATGGAAAATCCCGCATTGGCTCCCATGCTGCTGAATTTACTAAATATGTCGCTTTTGAGTGATGGCCCAGGAGAAGATAAAATGGGAAAAAGTACAAAATTATGTGGGGCACATTCAATATCAGGGGATTTTTTTATGTTTTTTTTTTTTTCCCTTCTGCCAAGGATAGAAGACCTTTGGGCGTAAGAAAAGGACAATAAGGCTGAGGCAACACGTTGTGGTAGGCTAAGGCCCTATGTTGCGGAAAAGCAGCTTTTTTCATGGCAGATTTTGTTGCGTTTTTTGAGCCAAAGCCAGAAGTGGATTAAGCAGAAGGTAGAAGTATAAGAACTTCCTTTATATTTACCATTCCTTTTGTAGCCATTGTTGGCTTTGGCTCTAAAAACCACAACAAAATCTGCAACAAAAAAAGCTGCGTTTCCGCAACTTGGGGCCTTAGCCGTAAAGCTGCTTTTTTGTTGCAGATTTTGTTTTTGTTTTAATTTAATTAAAGCCAAGGGGAGAATCAAAGTAACAGGAGATATGAAGGAAAATCTTACCCGTCTCCTTTCTGCTAATCCAATCCTGGCTTTGGTTTAAAATACCGCAACAAAATGTGAACAAATACTGCAGCATCTCCACAACGCTCCACAATGTGTTGTCTCAGCCTTATTGTCCTTTTCTTACACCCAAAGGTCTTCTATCCTGGACAGAAGGCAAAAAAAAAGATCCCCTGATATTGAATATGCCCCACCAAATTTTGGACTTTTTTTTCCATCTAAAAACTGTCTAATTTAAAGATAGAATTTTTTGGATTTCGACTGCGACCATACACGTGTAGAAGTGCTACTGGTGAAAAAACTGCAATTCTTGGGTCAGATAAGTCTATTTGCAATCTATTGGCTCATCGTGGCCCTACCACATGTCAGGTTTGTAATGAATACTTCAAACTTTCCATGACTCCCCTTCTATAGCATCATATTGTGGAGTGTAATAGGCCAATGGGCGATAACTGAGCAGGCAATCAGCAGTATAGCCTCCCTCCTCTTGGCTTGTTTCGGAGCCTGCCAGGTGGTAGATGGACTTTTCATGCTGTGCAAATTGGCAGCCAAGAGATATTTGGAAGCGTCTGAGCTGGATTCGAGCCTTAGCCGATCTATAGGGCAGGAAATATTTAAAGTCACGGCTATTTGGACTGCGCAGGTTCTTGAAGAGCAATTCCTGGTATCTGCTAGTCGCTTTACAGTCCATTAACTATTCATGGTCTGGATGGACAGAATTATTAGAAGGATGCCGCGTGTTTTGTTTGCCTGTGTGCCATTGTAAAATTTTTGATCCTTGTGTAAATTAGGAGGGAAAAATTTTGAGTTTTGCAAGAAAAAACAAAAGTTACTTGTCCATTACCACGTTTGTGTGATGTCCGTCTGATAATAAAGTCTCACTTTTAATTGCCATATTTTTTTATAGAAAGTTTGCATATACTGTCACATTGCTATATAGGTTTTTCTGCAATGAGCGTATTTCAAAAATTTGCACTTTGCCACATGTACATCTAACGTAAAGGAAACCTGTCGGGTGATTTTTAGGAAAATAAGTGGTTTAGTGTTCCAAATATCCCTTATAAAGCCCCTAGATCAAGCCTGTCAAGGGTGTTTTTTTACTTATAGAGAGATGAGTCCGATCTTTTTATCATAATAACCTTCGGTGCTCTTGGCTTCAATGCACATGTACACAACATCTGGTGCAAAACTGCGGTGTGCTGCCCCAACTTCTGAAGAATTCAGCATGTAATGTGTGTGGAGTCCATTCTTATCGGTCAGCTCCATGTGTCCCAGCTATGTTGACTACCCTGTGGCAAAGATTTCTAATTTGACCCTTTCCATGGGTTTTTGTTGTGTTCTGCGATAACATATTATGGTGCAGCCAGTTAACAATGTCAAGCTAATTCTTGTCCTGGGCAATTGCTTGGGATACAACTCTCGTGACTGTGTATCTTGGCACAATATTTTACTTCTGCCAAGTCAAAGATGTAATATCTTGAAGAATACTCATGATATATCTGAAGTACATAGCACAAGCATGCTGACATTTTTGATATTTTTCCATCTCTGACCCTATAGTAACCTGCCAGCAGGGAGACAATTGCCTACCTCTTTCTCTATTTCTGTCCACACTGTAGCATTATGTTAGGGCTCCTAGTGATTCATTTTCCCTAAACCTAGAAGATACCAAATAAGCTTCTCTAACAGCAGGTGTCACTTTCCTGTAAAGATCTGGTAACCATAGAATATTTTCCTTTTGAAATGCATGTTTCCTAATAGCTTCCATTTTCAAGGCTCTCCCTCAAAATGATAAAAAATAAGGTGTTTAGGCTATTCTGAAATGCTCCTGGGTAAAGCAGGAGTGTGAAACCAAATGACTAACGGGAGGAGGTTGTTCATATTTTCATTTAAAGGGGTGTTTATTGAAGTTTTTGAAAACTTGTCACATGTCCCATTTTTATGGATTGAAATGTTGCTTAGTATTGGAATGCAGGCAGTATAATATAATACTCAGAGGGTGTAGGCCCCCTGTGCCACCTAATCGATTAAGGGTGTTGTCTAAGTAGTCTTCCCAATTTCCCATACACACCATAAAACAGAACTTTATTAGGCTAGGAACCTTTGCTCAGTCAGGGTGTGGCTAGTGAATTGGACTTCTAAACGCACAGACAGTTATGGGTAGGCTGGGGAAGGATTGCAGGTGTGTACTTTGAGCAGCTCTGCAGGCAGATTCAGTAGTAGCGTCAGCAGCAGGAAAGGTATTGTGGAGCAAGGACTGTACAGCGTGTACTACAGGACTGCGCAGGTTCTTGATATCTGCTAGTCTCTTTACAGTCCTTTAGCTATTCATGCTCTGGACTGATAAAGTTATTAAAAGGATGAGGCATGTTTTGTTTGTCTATGTGCCGTTGAAAGATTTTTGGTCCTGGTACAAATTAGAAGGGAGCAAAAGTGGAATTGTGGGTTTGTGGCAAAAAAAGAAATTACAGGTTTATGAAATGTAATTGTGTTTGGTGATGAAGATTCAGATCACTTTTTATTGCCATTTGTTTTATAGAAAGTTGTTATCGGATTGTTATATAGTTTTTCTTCAATGAGAATATTTCAAAAATTTGCAATTTGCCGCATGTTCACCTAACTGTCAGGTGATTTGGTTTCCTACATATCCCTAATATATATATATATATATATATATATATATATATATATATATATATATAAAATCTGTCCAGGGTGGGTTTTTTAAAAAAAAAAAACTTTAATATTCATCAAGAGCTGAGTCAGAAGTTCGATAATTGCAGGTGTGTACTGACCCTTCGTGTAACCATACAGACAGATCCAGAAGTAGCATCAGCAGTACAGATGTTTTGAGCCCAAGTCCTATCTATAGTGTAGAACACTATCAGGGCTCTTAGGAACCTATCTATAAAACATAGTGTAGAACACTGTCAGGGCTCCTAGGAACCTATCTATAAAACATAGTGTAGAATACTCTTAGGGCTCCTAGGAACCTATCTATAAAACATGGTGTAGAACACTCTTAGGGCTCCTAGGAACCTATCTATAAAACATAGTGTAGTATACTCTTAGGGCTCCTAGGAACCTTTCTATAAAACATAGTGTAGTATACTCTTAGTGCTCCTAGCAACCTATCTATAAAACATAGTGTAGAACACTCTTAGTGCTCCTAGCAACCTATCTATAAAACATAGTGTAGAATACTCTTAGGGCTCCTAGGAACCTAGTTATAAAACATAGTGTAGAATACTGTCAGGGCTTCTAGAAAACTATCTATAAAACATAGTGTAGAATACTCTTAGGCATCCTAGGAACTTATCTATAAAACATAGTGTAGAATACTCTTAGGACTCCTAGGAACTTATCTATAAAACATAGTGTAGTACACTGTCAGGGCTCCTAGGAACCTATCTATAAAACATAGTGTAGAATACTCTTAGGACTCCTAGGAACCTATCTATAAAACATAGTGTAGAATACTCTTAGGGCTCCTAGGAACCTATCTATAAAACATAGTGTAGAATACTCTTAGGGCTCCTAGGAACCTATCTATGAAACATAGTGTAGAATACTCTTAGGGCTCCTAGGAACCTATCTATAAAACATAGTGTAGAACACTCTTAGGGCTCCTAGGAATCTATCTATAAAACATAGTGTAGAATACTGTCAGGGCTCCTAGGAACCTATCTATAAAACATAGTGTAGAACACTCTTAGGCCTCCTAAGAACCTATCTATAAAACATAGTGTAGAATACTCTTAGGGCTCCTAGGAACCTATCTATAAAACATAGTGTAGAAGACTGTCAGGGCTCCTAGGAACCTATTTATAAAATATTTTGTTTAACACTGTCAGGGGTCCTAGGAATCTATCTATAAAACATAGTGTAGAACACTCTAAGGGCTCCTAGGAACATCATGACTCTTGGTGTGCCCATGTGACTGCTGGTGGCCCAATCATAGGCCTCAGCGGTGACTTCAGGCACATGATGTCACCAGCAGAGCTTTGGATGCCACGTGGAGGCCCAAAAGAGGTAATGAAAAGTGAGTATAATTTTTTGGTCGCTTTTTAAAAAAACAATTGGAATCTTCAGGTCAAACCTGGATTTGTACGAGTCGGTTTGCCCATCTGTAGTCAGCGTTGAGAATTCATAGAGGAGAAAGCACTGCATGGCGCTTTGTATAGGTAACCTGGTGACTGCGTCTGCTGAAACAAGTAGTACCACAGGGGGTATAGAAAGCCGACATTACGTGTAAGCCCTAGTAGAGCATATTAAAGCACACTCGTCAACTGTCCCCAATTTACCAAAACTGTGCAAAATTTTTACCAATGCAAATATAATAAGGTTCCAAAGGGCTCAATGACCACATCCATGACACCAGTTTGTACCTCTGGGGGCATTTTCTAATATAGAAAGGCTATGGCCATTTTTATGAAGACTTCATTTTACAAGCCATGGAGGAGTCGGCAGGGATGCCATTACCCACCACTAATAACGGGGATGCCGTATTTGCTGGAGATATTCATGTGAGAAAGTCGGAATTTGTTAAATAAAATGTATTCTGTCTGGGGAACCTGCCGGTTTGCTTACTTATAATTGAAAAAATGCAAATGAGGACAATTAATCAGTGGACTGGCCAACTATGAAACACGGCCTACCTGGATGAATTATACATGGACTGGGGACGGGGGCGAGCGCATATTCATGTCCATTGAGGAAATCCACAAAGAGAAAATCCTTGTGTGTGATTACAAAATGGACTGCGGCAGAAACAGGAGACATTTAGATTTCTGGCTTTTCTAATTTTTTTTTATTTGTGTTCATATTTTTCTAATGATTTTATGTTGTTTTATATAGTAATTCTAGTCCAGTTGTGTTAAGTAAAGTATAGTGCGGAAGTGTTATAACATCTATATATCATGCTAGATGAATTATTACTGCTATTAGGACTCCAGTCATTAAATCTGGAAGTTAAAGACTTTCCAAAATTAGTATGTAAAGTGGTTTATTAGAGCTTTAATAATAATGACAGTGTGTAGTGACAATAAAGGGTAACACAGCTCTATTCCTTGTAAGTAAATAGTGAGTGCAGCTCTGGAGTATAATACAGAATGTAACTCAGGATCAGTACAGGATAAGTAATGTAATGTATGTACACAGTGACTGTACCAGCAGAATAGTGAGCGCAGCTCTGGAGTATAATACAGGATGTAACTCAGGATCAGTACAGGATAAGTAATGTAATGTATGTACACAGTGACTGTACCAGCAGAATAGTGAGTGCAACTCTGGAGTATAATACAGGATATAACTCAGGATCAGTACAGGATAAGTAATGTAATGTATGTACACAGTGACTGCACCAGCAGAATAGTGAGTGCAGCTCTGCAGTATAATACAGGATGTAACTCAGGATCAGTACAGGATAAGTAATGTAATGTATGTACACAGTGACTGCACCAGCAGAATAGTGAGTGCAGCTCTGGAGTATAATACAAGATGTAACTCAGGATCAGTACAGGATAAGTAATGTAATGTATGTACACAGTGACTGCACCAGCAGAATAGTGAGTGCAGCTCTGGAGTATAATACAGGATGTAACTCAGGATCAGTACAGGATAAGTAATGTAATGTATGTACACAGTGACTGCACCAGCAGAATAGTGAGTGCAGCTCTGGAGTATAATACAAGATGTAACTCAGGATCAGTACAGGATAAGTAATGTAATGTATGTACACAGTGACTGCACCAGCAGAATAGTGAGTGCAGCTCTGGAGTATAATACAGGATGTACCTCAGGATCAGTACAGGATAAGTAATGTAATGTATGTACACAGTGACTGCACCAGCAGAATAGTGAGTGCAGCTCTGGAGTATAATACAGGATGTAACTCAGGATCAGTACAGGATAAGTAATGTAATGTATGTACACAGTGACTGCACCAGCAGAATAGTGAGTGCAGCTCTGGAGTATAATACAGGATGTAACTCAGGATCAGTACAGGATAAGTAATGTAATGTATGTACACAGTGACTGCATCAGCAGAATAGTGAGTGCAGCTCTGGAGTATAATACAGGATGTAACTCAGGATCAGTACAGGATAAGTAATGTAATGTATGTACACAGTGACTGCACCAGCAGAATAGTGAGCGCAGCTCTGGAGTATAATACAGGATGTAACTCAGGATCAGTACAGGATAAGTAATGTAATCTATGTACACAGTGACTGTACCAGCAGAATAGTGAGTGCAGCTCTGGAGTATAATACAGGATGTAACTCAGGATCAGTACAGGATAAGTAATGTAATGTATGTACACAGTGACTGTACCAGCAGAATAGTGAGTGCAGCTCTGGAGTATAATACAAGATGTAACTCAGGATCAGTACAGGATAAGTAATGTAATGTATGTACACAGTGACTGCACCAGCAGAATATTGAGAGTTTTGAGATGAGAAAACCATTCCAAGTACAAATTTGGGGTTGAGGATCATCATATTGGGAGAGATATGCCTTCATAGTTATATCAGCAACCAGTAGAAGAGCTTTTAGTCCAGGTTCCTATTGTAGTGGAGAAAAGTACAGAGGAATAACGTGTGCTGCTCCTCTCACCCTCTGATCCCACATCAAAAACTACACTAAGCTGCTTTTTTTTTCATGACATTGCTGTAAGACCACTATATAGCCACATGGAGTCCCTTAGTATCTCTAATATGGCACTCCATGTGCCGCCATATCTACAGCAGCGTACCTACATAACACCACTTATGTTGGAACACGCCACAGTTTTCTCATTCAGAAGCTTCATGATGAAGTAGTGAGATAAAATATATCTATGTGCCTGCCTATAAAGCTATAGAGATACAGAGGGAACGTCTGACACTGATAACTTGCTGCCCCGTGATAACTTATCACAGGAGACAACAAAAGCCATAGAAACAGTTAAGGCCCCATGTTGCGAAAACGCAGTATTTTTTATTGTGTTTTTAGAGCCAAAGTCAGGAGTGGATTATACAGAAGGGAAACGTCTAAGAACTTCCTTTATATCTTCCATTCCTGTTCAAACCACTCCTGACTTTGGCTAAAAAAAGTAGCAAAATCTGCAACACAAAGTTCCGCAATGTGGGGCCTTAGGCTTAAGAGGTTTTTCAGGCCGAGGGTGAGGTAAAATAGAAAAAGAAGGAATACACTGTACCCCTTGTCCTCCGTTATGATGTCGGGTCACCGTTCCATCCTGTGCGGTCTAATGGAAGCGATCTTAGCGGTCACATGTTAGGTACTGGTGATGTAATAACAGTGACATCATCGGTACCCAACATGTTGAATCGATTCACTTGTGGCTGCATCATGGGATGACACGGGGGACTGATACTAGAAGAGAGGACAGGGTGTAGGTAAGTATCACTTCTTTTCTTTTTTTTACACCACCTTGGTGAAATGTCAAGTTTAACGTTGCTACCTCTGTGCCATGGATCTGCGCAATGTACAGATATAGCGAGGTTTAACTGGACACACACAGATCGATAATACTGCCATATGTATGAGGTCGTAAAGTGGTGTCTTAAAGGTTCGGACCCTTTATGCAATATCATTGTGATGGGATTAGTGGATTCTATGACTTGCGTAGTCTGGGGGGGAGGAGGGGGTGACGATTTCTTTCTTGAGTGCAGTTTATGCCCATATGCTGCCATATAAATTGCTCTGCAGTCTTCCTGCACTGGCGGCGTTGCGGTGTAATTGTTTATCTCTTGGTAGATCCCTTGTTATCTGACCAGCAGATATCCCCGCAGCTCATGCCGTGTCAGATTGTGATGCAAGCCTTGCAAGGGTGGCAGTCTTAATCATTTCTCCTGCAGTGCAGTACACAGCTCGGAAGCAGACTGGAGGATGTAGCCCTGTGCATTCAGCTGTATCTGGGCAGGACATCTCACATGCCGGACTGACCAAACCCTGCTAAGAAGCAGAGAATAAATCACACCGTATTAGAAGAGTGAAGGGAACGTCAAGACACTTCAGATGTTTGTGCCCTGAATAGCAATGTGCCGCGGCTAGCCTCTTGTCTTTATATAAAAAAAAAGGACTATTGATGTAGCAGAGCTGAGTCTGTAACAGGGACCAGTGTGTCCATCTAGCAGGGTCGAGTTTGTCAATTCACGCACTGGTTATTGCCTATGACTGTCCATAGGACTGTAGATATAACAAAACACTATACAAATAATAACACTGCTACATCTACTGTATGTGATATTAATGGTTCTGAAGTTTTCATTGCTTTATTGCTTTTGTCTAGAGATAAGGTTGTCGGTGTAGCAGAGAAGAGTTTGCTTTCTATAGGGAGACTTTTGATGAGTAAATTCAGCTCTGCTACATCCATACTGTATGCCCGTGACTTATGTATGTGGAAGTTGTGGTTGATTATTGCATTTCTCTATTCCAGAAATGTAACTTTCAAGAAAATACAGAATGTTTAAAAATTATAAGTTTTTCCTCAGTTACAGCTCTGGTAGTTTGGTGGGTGATATGGTAAATGGATTTAGCTCTATAGTAGTAGAGCTGAGGATGATAGAGAGATAGATAGATAGATAGATAGATAGATAGATAGATAGATAGATAGATAGAAGATAGGTAGAGAGATAGATATGAGATAGGTAGATAGATAGATAGATAGATAGATAGAAGATAGATAGATAGATAGATAGATAGATAGATAGATATGAAATAGGAGATAGATAGATAGATAGATATATAGATAGATAGAAGATAGATAGAGAGATAGATATGAGATAGGTAGATAGATAGATAGATAGATAGATAGAAGATAGGTAGAGAGATAGATATGAGATAGGTAGATAGATAGATAGATAGATAGAAGATAGATAGATAGATAGATATGAAATAGGAGATAGATAGATAGATAGATAGATAGATAATAGATAGATAGATAGATAGATAGATAAATAGATAGATAGATAGATAGATAGATATGAGATAGATAAATATGAGATAGGTGGATGGAGATAGATAGATAGATAGATAGATAGATAGATAGATAGATAGATAGATAGGAGATAGATAATAGATAGATAATACATCGATAGATAGGAGATAGATAATAGATCAATAATACATAGATAGATATGAGATAGATAGATAGATAGATATGAGATAGATAGATAGATAGATAGATAGGAGATAGATAGATAGATAGATAGATAGATAGATATGAAATAGGAGATAGATAGATATGAGATAGATAGATAGATAGATAGATAGATATGAGATAGATAGATAGAGAGATAGATAGGAGATAGATAGATAGATAGATAGATATGAGATAGATAGATAGATATGAGATAGATAGATAGATAGATATGAGATAGATAGATAGATAGATATGAGATAGATAGATAGATAGATAGATAGATAGATAGATAGATACATAGATAGATATGAAATAGGAGATAGATAGGAGATAGATAGATAGATAATATATAGATAATACATAGATAGATATGAGATAGAGAAATAGATAGGAGATAGATAATAGATAGATAGATATGAGATAGATAGATAGATAGATAGATAGATAGATAGATAGATAGATAGATAATAGATATGAGAGAGATACAGTGCTGGCCAAAAGTATTGGCACCCCTGCAATTCTGTCAGATAATACTCAATTTCTTCCAGAAAATGATTGCAATCACAAATGCTTTGGTAATAATATCTTCATTTATTTTGCTTGCAATGAAAAAACACAAAAGAGAATGAAAAAAAAAGTCAAATCATTGATCATTTTACTCAAAACTCCAAAAATGGGCCGTACCATCAATGAGTTTCTTACAATGCTCTGCTGGAATTTCTCCAGGTCCCTGAGATGTGAAGGGTGCCTTCTCCAAACTGCCATTGTGAGATCTCTCCACAGGTGTTCTATGGGATTCAGGTCTGGACTCATTGCTGCCACTTTAGAAGTCTCCAGTGCTTTCTCTCAAACCATTTTCTAGTGCTTTTTGAAGTGTGTTTTGGGTCATTGTCCTGCTGGAAGACCCATGACCTCTGAGGGAGACCCAGCTTTCTCACACTGGGCCCTACATTATGCTGCAAAATTTGTTGGTAGTCTTCAGACTTCGTAATGCCATGCACACGGTCAAGCAGTCCAGTGCCAGAGGCAGCAAAGCAAGCCCAAAACATCAGGGAACCTCCGCCATGTTTGACTGTAGGGACCGTGTTCTTTTCTTTGAAGGTCTCTTTTTTTTCCTGTAAACTCTATGTTGATGCTTTTTCCCAAAAAGCTCTACTTTTGTCTCATCTGACCAGAGAACATTCTTCCAAAAAGTTTTTGGCTTTCTCAGGTAAGTTTTGGCTTTTTTATGTCTCTGGGTCAGAAGTGGGGTCTTCCTGGGTATCCTACCATAGAGTCCCTTTTCATTCAGACGCCGACGGATAGTACGGGTTGACACTGTTGTACCCTCGGACTGCAGGGCAGCTAGAACTTGTTTGGATGTTAGTCGAGGTTCTTTAGCCACCATCCGCACAATCTTTCGTTGAAATCTCTTGTCAATTTTTCTTTTCCGGCCACATCTAGGGAGGTTAGCCACAGTGCCATGGGCTTTACACTTCTTGATGACACTGCGCACGGTAGACACAGGAACATTCAGGTCTTTGGAGATGGACTTGTAGCCTTGAGATTGCTCATGCTTCCTCACAATTTTGCTTCTCAAGTCCTCAGACAGTTCTTTGGTCTTCTTTCTTTTCTCCATGCTCAATGTGGTACACACAAGGACACAGGACAGAGGTTGAGTCAACTTTAATCCATTTCAACTGGCTGCAAGTGTGATTTAGTTATTGCCACCACCTGTTATGTGTCACAGGTAAGTAACAGGTGCTGTTAATTACACAAATTAGAGAAGCATCACATGATTTTTCAAAGGGTGCCAATACTTTTGTCCACCCCCTTTTTTATGTTTGGTGTGGAATTATATCCAATTTGGCTTTTTGACAATTCTTTTTGTGGTTTTCCATTGAAGACAAATTAAATGAAGATATTATTACCAAAGCATTTGTGATTGCAATCATTTTCTGGAAGAAATTGAGTATTATCTGACAGAATTGCAGAGGTGCCAATACTTTTGGCCAGCACTGTAGATAATAGATAGATAATAGATAGATAGATAGATATGAGATTGATAATAGATAGATAGATAATAGATAGATAGATAGATAGATAGCTACTTCATATCTATCAATTTATCTATCTATGTAGATGGCTTAGTTTCAGTGGGCCTGTGCTGACTTTCATGCTACTTTTTGCATACCTTATCAGTCCCTATTCCCCTCCTTATATTATATATGTTACCGGGCACTCCTTGTAGTGTATTTCCCCTCCTCATGTGGGATATCAGAGACGTGCCAGTCACTCATTGCCAGTCCATATTTATCTGCCCTTTGCCAAACTAGATGAATAACTTAAATCCTCTGCAAGTGGTAAACTTGGCGAAGGCGCTCGCCCATCTCTATATATAATAAGCTTTTATTCCGATCTGTAAATTTGGAGTAAGATAGATTAGGCCAACTGGAGCCAGCATCCAATGCCAGTACTAGCAGCCTTCAGTGCATCAGGAGCTGCTCATCACCTCTTTAGCATGACCCAGCCAGACATGGCTGTATGTATTATCACTGCTGTATCCCTGCTGTATCCTGCTGCCATTTGGCTTCCTGGCCCGTCATTGCACAGTTCGAGGGATAACTCCTTAACCCTTCCTTTCCTGTGAGTCAGTGTGTACAGAGCTGGAATTCACTTAAACAGAGACATTGTGCATTTGTGATGCATAGAAGAAAAAGAATTCATTGTGGATTTGTCATCACCGGTTCACTTAGGTGTTATAAGACACTTAGGTCTAGCAGTTTACTACCACTGCCATCTACTGGTGGAGGGGTGCCTAGCAGTTAGCAATGTCACAGTCAGGATTACAAATGACAGGGTGTTAGTGTCTATGAAGTGACACAGATGCACTGAAATTCCAATCTGATTTAATGGCAGATTTGGTACTAATGCTTCTTCATGCATAACCCTTTCTACAGCTGCATAATGGAGACCATTGCACGCCAGCATTTAGCACATCCGTCATATTGCAGTGTTACAAACAGGATTCATTTTCTTAACAGCCCATTAGGGCTTTCAGCACGTGGGCCGATGCTCGCCGTATGGACAGGAGCTATGTGGTGGAAGTATGCAACCCATTATATGTGCGCTCTATCCAGGTTAATGTATCAACACGTTGGGGCTCATTACGAGGGCCTCGATATATATCTGACACGTGGACGTGTGTTACCAGCACATATTGCTTTCTATATTGTGTGGTAATGTGTCAGAAGTAGCAGAGCTCATTTTGTCATTAACCATAAATAGAACCGCAGGTATATACTTATCACATTAGGACATCTGTGGAATTCTTCCCAATATGGGAGTGGATTATATGTGGATGTGCTGTTACTTGTGGTGCTCTAAGCAGTGGTAATTGTAGCACTGCTACATCTCTGCATGGCTGCCGGTCAGATTGTTCTTTAAAGGGAACTTGTCACATGGACAATGCAGTCCAATCTATAGGTGGCATGTTATAGAGCAGGAGGAGCTGAGCAGATTGATATATAGGTGTGTGGGTAAAGATTCAGTATAACCTGTCATTTATCCAGTGATATCTCTGCTCTTTCTATGCTGAGTAGACCTGTGGGCGGAGCTATCAGTGACTGACCGCGTCCCCTCTATGACTCTGCATACAGATAGCTGTCAATCACTGATAGGACCGCCCCCTAGACTTCTCAACATAGAAAGAGCAGAGATATCACTGGATAAATGACAGGTTATACTGAATCTTTACCCACACACCTATATATCAATCTGCTCAGCTCCTCCTGCTCTATAACATGCCGCCTATAGATTGGACTGCATTTTCTATGTGACAGGTTCACCTTAAGGTTTCTAGTGTACAACATAACACTGCACTTTAGTTTGAGTTGTATCACTTGACAATTTCATGTATTTCTTCTGCTGGTAATGATGATCAGATGTAGAAGAGCTGAATCTGCCCTTTATTGACCTGAACACCATGATAACTTACCAGGGTACCTGAATGTGAGACATATCACATGACAATGTCAGCTCTACTATGTCTGTCCCACCATGATGATTTACCAGGTTACCTCAATATGAGACATATCACATGACAATCTCTGCACCGCTATGCCTGTTTCCTTTCCTTTCTTTTTTGGTTTTGCACAGATGTAACAGGGCTAACTTTGCTTCATTTCAGCTTTGCATTAGATATCTTATTGTGTGTTATATCATAAGACACATCTCAGCTCTGCTATGTCAGTTTCTTACAGCTAGTGAATAATAGATGTAGTAGAGCTGAGTCTATCAATAAAGAGATTCCTTCATGCTTCATGGTAATTCACTAAGATACTTCAATGTGAGTAACAGCATATTGCAAATTCAGCTCTGCTGTGTCTGTTTCCTGTTTTACAGATTACTAAATTTTCCAATTTCTGCTTCTTTTGCGCACCAGATAACTTAGTGAGTGTTATATGACACGATATATGTCTATTTCTTACTGCTAGTGTTGAATAGATGTAGCAGGGGTGAATCTGTCAATAGACAGCTTCTTTCATTCACTATGGTAACCCACTAACATACTTCAGTATAAGTTTTATGGCAATCTCTGCTGTGTCTGTTTCGTTTAGATGTAGCAGTGCTGAATCAGTCCTTTACCAGGATCTTTTCTGTATCACTTACCCCAATGTGACTTATATCTCCAGTATGTCATGTACAGATGAAGCAGAGCTGAATGAGTCATTTGCAGACACTGCAGTTTTAGTTCCTGTGCATTATAGAACACTCTCAGCTCTGCTATGTCTATTTATTGCTGCAAGTTCTGTACATTTATAGCAGAGCTGAATCTGTCACATAGCACCATTTTTGGAATACCAAGATAGTCTGGAATGACTGTGAATGACCCGAATCACATGACAATCTCAGCACCGCTACATCTACAGTACTTGTAGAGAACTTCAGAAAATGGATCTTATACTTGCTCAAGGTCACAGAACAAAGAAAAAGTTGTCAACAATAAATTCTCTAGATTAATATGAAGAAAAGTTTGAGAGTATTGTTCACATGAAGGTCTCGCTGTTCTCAGCAAATATAGACATAAACAGTCATAGCGAAGTTGTCTGCAGTTATATATATCATAGAAAGATTATTGTCTTAAAGGGGAAGTCCATCAAAAATGACAACTCGGTGATGGGTAAAATTTTTAATTTTTTCGTTTAAAATTTTTTGGATCTGGATTGTGGGAGAAGAGAAGTCAAGACTAGGATGACATACTCATTTATTATTTCTTGAACCTGCTAAAATTTTAGCCCGTCAGAGAAGAGTAGTTGTCACTGCCACTCCTTCAACATGAAGGAGTAACTATAGGCTATCAATTGTCTCAAATCATTTTTTTTTTAACTTTCTCGCTCCTAAAACTTTTATACTTGGTTAAATTACCATATAAAACTTCAACTAGAGTCCTCGGGGGTGGAGAGGTAGGAGGAGCAAAGATATTGTAAGAAAAGCAAACTGTGGTTACCCTAACTAAAGGGGTTGTCCTGTTGGGACATCTCCTGTCCATATGTCCTATTTGGAAACGTACACATTATAGTAGTGGATTGAGTAATATAGAGGGTGTTCCCATGCTAAAAGGGGTTGTCACACAGTCCAGTATAGTATTAGGTTGATCAAAAAAAAAAAGAAAAAAAAAAAAACTGTTGCAAGTGAATAATAAATAAATAAAATGAAAAAATAACTAAATAAAAAATGAAAATAATACAGCTAAAAAATATTTTTAAACAAATTTTCTGGATAAATTGCTATATTTTGATCTGAGAAATGTAATATTTCTATATAACTATAATGTCATAAACATCAAATAAATTACATGTATTATATTAAATATAATGAAAATTAAATAGCCATTTATAAATACAACAAATAAATATTTAGATCATATAAATATAATATAAAAATACAATATTTAAATATAATGTAATATTTAAAGGGAGTCTATCACCACTCGGTGTATGAATCCAGCCCTGCAGATAGATAGTTTAGGGTCACCAGAACCCAGCATATCTATCTGTGTGGCTGGGGTGATATGCTGGGTCTGGTGAAACTAACCTATCTATCTGCAGGGCTGGGGTGATATGTTGGTTCTGGTGACAATAACCTATCTATCTGCAGGGCTGGGGTGATATGTTGGTTCTGGTGACACTAACCTATCTATCTGCAGGGCTGGGGTGATATGCTGGTTCTGGTGACACTAACCTATCTATCTGCAGGGCTGGGGTGATATGTTGGTTCTGGTGACACTAACCTATCTATCTGCAGGGCTGGGGTGATATGTTGGTTCTGGTGACACTAACCTATCTATCTAGGGCTGGGGTGATATGTTGGTTCTGGTGACACTAACCTATCTATCTGCAGGGCTGGGGTGATATGTTGGTTCTGGTGACACTAACCTATCTATCTAGGGCTGGGGTGATATGTTGGTTCTGGTGACACTAACCTATCTATCTGCAGGGCTGGGGTGATATGTTGGTTCTGGTGACAATAACCTATCTATCTGCAGGGCTGGGGTGATATGCTGGTTCTGGTGACACTAACCTATCTATCTGCAGGGCTCGGTTGATAGGCTGGTTCTGGTGACACTAACCTATCTATCTGCAGGGCTGGGGTGATATGCTGGTTCTGGTGACACTAACCTATCTATCTGCAGGGCTGGGTTGATAAGCTAGGCTCTGGTGACACTAACCTATCTATCTGCAGGACTGGAGTGATATGCTGGGCTCTGGCGACACTAACCTATCTATCTGCAGGGCTGGGGTAATATGCTGGCTCTGGTGACACTAACCTATCTATCTGCAGGGCTGGGTTGATAAGCTGGGCTCTGGTGACAGTAACCTATCTATCTGCAGGGCTGGAGTGATATGCTGGGCTCTGGCGACACTAACCTATCTATCTGCAGGGCTGGGTTGATAAGCTGGGCTCTGGTGACACTAACCTATCTATCTGCAGGGCTGGGGTGATATGCTGGCTCTGGTGACACCAACCTATCTATCTGCAGGGCTGGGGTGATATACTGGCTCTGGCGACACTAACCTATTTATCTGCAGGGCTGGGGTGATATACTGGAGTCTGGTGACACTAACCTATATATCTGCAGGGCTGGGGTGATATGCGGGTTCTGGTGACACTAACCTATCTATCTGCAGAGCTGGGGTGATATACTGGTTCTGGTGACACTAACCTATCTATCTGCAGGGCTGGGGTGATATGCTGGGTTCTGGTGACACTAACCTATCTATCTGCAGGGCTGTGGTGATATGCTGGGCTCTGGTGACACTAACCTATCTATCAGCAGGGCTGGGGTGATATGCTGGCTCTGGTGACACTAATCTATCTATCAGCAGGGCTGGGGTGATATGCTGGCTCTGGTGACACACTCCCTTTAAGAGTGAAACTTCAAGTCGCCTTCATTTACTGCTGTAAACAGAACATTTTTTTCCATGCTAAACTGAAGTGAAAAGAAATGCAAATCTCTTCTTTCCATGTTTTATTTTTAGATACAGTACGAGGAGAACGAACATGAATGCAATTATTATTGTTTCCAGCAGAATGTGACCTCCTATTGGCGCAATATAAAGCAACTGTATAATAAACTGCATAATTATATAAGGTGTATAATACATACATAATCCCCCAGTATATCTAGCAGAAGCGGAGCATCGACCAGACCCGCAGAGATATACTATGGGAACCAGGCTGTTCCCCCCACAACCCGTGGCCGCCAGTCCTTACTCTGTATCTGAAATACCCAACAGGTGGTTGTAGAACTAGCAATATATTCAAGTCAAATAAATAATATATAAAATATGGATTTACATTTAAATTACATTGACATTTTTTTTTTCAATTTGGCCATGGAGGATTATCCATTGAAACAATGAAATAGGTCAGGGAGAGTCCTCGGTAATCCCCCTGTGACAACATGCAAATAGCCAAGTGCTATTAAGAAGCAGAGGATTCTGGGAGAGATCATTTGCATATGATTCCCCATAGTTTATGCTTTGTCTTCTTCGGAATTGAATTCTTGATGACAATTCCATGGACTGCAAGATTTTTTATACTTTCCGGATCTATAGAATAGACACATGTTTGATTCCTATAATATCCAGAGAGAGAACCAACCATACAGGACAGTTTCATCTATAACAACCCCACCATTAGGGGTAAGTTACTCAGCTGACCTTCAGACTTAGGTGTCTCCATGTGGTTGAAGGGGTTTTCCATGATTAGAATATTGATGGTCTATGATAGGCCACCAATATCATATTGGTGGTGGCCCCACTCTCGAGATCCTCACCCATCAGGTGGCCATATACTTTACAGGGGACATTGCTGGTGGGCTGCTCTTTGTGATCATACATTGGGCCATCTTACCTTCCTTCTATCCCCATGTGTAAGTCATGGTTAGGATTCATAGTTCCTGCACAATGTCTTCTATGAAGAGTTTGGCCTGGACTTCAGGCTCTTGTCAGTAGAAATCAGTGAACCAGAATAGAAAACCTTATTTAGAAGTTTGCACTAACTGGCACCGAGGCCAAAGTGTTGCCTCATCTACAGTATACACTTATCACACCTCAGATATTGTCACTACTATCTTCTCTGCAGCCTGTGGCTGTCACATAATGTATACTGGGGAGGCGGCAAACTGTGCATTTTTAGAAGACGTTTGGAAACCATGGGAACTATCAAGCAGTTCTATATAGATGTATATTCTATGCTGAAAGATTATCTCTCAGCATCAGAATACATTGTGAAAATGTGAGATAGCTTATTAATAACTAATTAATAACCAATACCAATGTGAGAAAGAAAGAAAGAAAGAAAGAAAGAAAGAAAGAAGATATAGATATAAGATAGATAGATAGATAGATAAATAGATAGATAGATATGAAAAAGAAAGAAGATATATATATCTATATACAGTGCTGGCCAAAAGTATTGGCACCCCTGCAATTCTGTCAGATAATACTCAATTTCTTCCAGAAAATGATTGCAATCACAAATACTTTGGTAATAATATCTTCATTTAATTTGTCTTCAATGGAAAACCACAAAAAGAATTGTCAAAAAGCCAAATTGGATATAATTCCACACCAAACATAAAAAAGGGGGTGGACAAAAGTATTGGCACCCTTTGAAAAATAATGTGATGCTTCTCTAATTTGTGTAATTGACAGCACTTGTTACTTACCTGTGGCACATAACAGGTGGTGGCAATAACTAAATCACACTTGCAGCCAGTTGAAATGGATTAAAGTTGACTCAACCTCTGTCCTGTGTCCTTGTGTGTACCACATTGAACATGGAGAAAAGAAAGAAGACCAAAGAACTGTCTGAGGACTTGAGAAGCAAAATTGTTAGAAAGCATGAGCAATCTCAAGGCTACAAGTCCATCTCCAAAGACCTGAATGTTCCTGTGTCTACCGTGCGCAGTGTCATCAAGAAGTGTAAAGCCCATGGCACTGTGGCTAACCTCCCTAGATGTGGACGGAAAAGAAAAATTGACGAGAGATTTCAACGAAAGATTGTGCGGATGGTGGCTAAAGAACCTCGACTAACATCCAAACAAGTTCTAGCTGCCCTGCAGTCCGAGGGTACAACAGTGTCAACCCGTACTATCCGTCGGCGTCTGAATGAAAAGGGACTCTATGGTAGGATACCCAGGAAGACCCCACTTCTGACCCAGAGACATAAAAAAGCCAGGCTGGAGTTTGCCAAAACTTACCTGAGAAAGCCAAAATCTTTTTGGAAGAATGTTCTCTGGTCAGATGAGACAAAAGTAGAGCTTTTTGGGAAAAGGCATCAACATAGAGTTTACAGGAAAAAAAAAAGAGGCCTTCAAAGAAAAGAACACGGTCCCTACAGTCAAACATGGCGGAGGTTCCCTGATGTTTTGGGGTTGCTTTGCTGCCTCTGGCACTGGACTGCTTGACCGTGTGCATGGCATTATGAAGTCTGAAGACTACCAACAAATTTTGCAGCATAATGTAGGGCCCAGTGTGAGAAAGCTGGGTCTCCCTCAGAGGTCATGGGTCTTCCAGCAGGACAATGACCCAAAACACACTTCAAAAAGCACTAGAAAATGGTTTGAGAGAAAGCACTGGAGACTTCTAAAGTGGCCAGCAATGAGTCCAGACCTGAATCCCATAGAACACCTGTGGAGAGATCTCAAAATGGCAGTTTGGAGAAGGCACCCTTCACATCTCAGGGACCTGGAGAAATTCCAGCAGAGCATTGTAAGAAACTCATTGATGGTACAGGAAGCGGTTGTTCGCAGTTATTTTGTCTAAAGGTTGTGCTACCAAGTATTAGGCTGAGGGTGCCAATACTTTTGTCCGGCCCATTTTTGGAGTTTTGTGTAAAATGATCAATGATTTGACTTTTTTTTTCATTCTCTTTTGTGTTTTTTCATTGCAAGCAAAATAAATGAAGATATTATTACCAAAGCATTTGTGATTGCAATCATTTTCTGGAAGAAATTGAGTATTATCTGACAGATTTGCAGGGGTGCCAATACTTTTGGCCAGCACTGTATGAGAGAGAAAGAAGATAATAATAATAATAATAATAATAATAATAATAATAATAATAGTCCTTTAATAGTCCCACAATGGGGAAATTCAGTGTGTTACAGCAGCAAAAATAAGCAGATACAAATACAAATACAACATGTACAGGAATGTTCCAAGGTGAGAGGCATTACTTTGATAGCAGACAGACAGATAGGAAGTAGCGGGTGGGAGGGGGGGATTTAACAGGCAGAGAGATATTTCAGTTCTCTGTGTGTAATTATCTCCGCTTAGGTCGGTGTTGGTTGTACAGCCTAACCGCGGTGGGGAGGAAAGACTTCCGATAGCGCTCCTTCTCACACTTAGAGTGGAGCAGTCGGTCACTGACAGTACTGCCCAGCACTATCACAGTCTCATGCATGGGATGGGACTTATTCTTCCGCATGGAGCTCACCACGGACAGTATCCTTCTATCACCCACCACCTGCACTGGGTCCAGTGGGCTCCCCAGGACAGAGCTGTCCCTTCTAATCAGCTTGTCGAGTCTATTCCTATCCCTGGTTGATATACTGCTCCCCCAGCAGGCCACTCCAAAGAAGATGGTTGATGCCACTACCGAGTTGAAGAAAGTTCTAAGAAGTGCCCCCCGGATTCCAAAGGCTCTCAGCTTCCTAAGCAGGTAGAGCCTGCTGTGGCCCTTCCTGTACAGGGCCTCCATATGATCTGCCCAGTCCAGCTTATTATTAAGGAGCAAACCCAGGTACTTATAGGTGTTCACAATCTCGATGCCCGTCCCCAGGATGTCCACTGGTTTAGGAGGGCTTCTGCCTTTACGGAAGTCCACCACCATCTCCTTCGTCTTCCCCGCGTTAATCTTCAGGTGGTTCCGGTGGCACCAGTCCACAAAATCCTGGTTCAGTACTCTGTACTCCCTATCATCATCATCTGTGATGAGACCCACTATTGCAGAGTCGTCAGAATACTTCTGTAGGTAGCAGCTGGATGAGTTGCACCTAAAATCTGCAGTGTATAGTGTGAAGAGGAAAGGGGCGAGAACCGTACCCTGAGGTGCCCTCATATTACAGATCACTGTACCTGACACACAGTCTTGGGCTCTCACGTATTGAGGTCGATTTGTGAGGTAGTCTAGGATCCAGTTGGAGAGGTGGTGGTCCACTCCAGCAAGGCCCAGCTTGTCCCTCAATAACCTGGGCTGTATGGTGTTAAAAGCACTGGAGAAGTCAAAGAACATTATTCTCACTGTGTTCCCTGGTTTCTCCAGGTGAGACAGAGCCCTGTGCAGAAGATGGATGATGGCATCATCTACCCCAATGCCCGGCCGATAAGCAAACTGGAGGGGGTCCATAGCGGGGCTCACTAGAGGGCGGAGATATGTGAGAACCAATCTCTCCAAGATCTTCATCAGGTGGGATGTCAGTGCTACAGGTCTGTAGTCATTGAGGTCCATAGGGTGGGGTTTCTTTGGAACTGGTACCACACAAGAAGATTTCCATAATTCAGGGACTATTTCCTGCCTCAGGCTCATATTATACATATATGTAATTATACCACACAGCTGGTCCCCACAAGTCTTAATTAGCCTTGCACTGATGTCATCTGGCCCTGCGGCTTTCCTCGCATTGATCTTTTTCATCTCCTTCCTCACCTGGGCCCGTGTGAAGGTCAGACTGTGGCCAGATAAAGACGGATTTCTGGATTTACTGGTCTGTTGGGAAGTGGCCGCATGGGGAGAAGTCATTGTGGTGGGGGAAGCTGAAGGACATGCTGGGGTGGGAGGAGCTGGTGTGTGATCAAATCTGTTGAAGAATAGGTTTAGTTCATTAAGCCAATTAACATCTGCCTCAATCTGGCAGACAGACTGTTTATGACCCGAAATTGACTTAAGCCCCTCCCAGACCCCCCTTATGTCTTTTCTTTCCATTTGCTTTTCCATTTTTTCTTTATAACTGGCTTTTCCCTGCCTGATTTGATGCCTCAGCTCCTTTTGTACTTCCCTCAACCCCTCCTTATCTCTTGTCCTAAATGCCATCTTTTTCTCCTTAAGTAGTGTTTTTATATCAGAGTTAATCCATGGTTTGTTATTGGAGAAGCACCTCACCACTTTTGTGGGTACTGTGTTGTCCACACAAAAATTAATGTAGTCTGTTATGCAGTGTGTGAGTCCTTCTATGTCTTCTCCATAAGAATCCTGCAGAACTTCCCATGCGGTTGTGTCAAAACAATCCCTCAGAGCCTCATCACTCTCCTCGGACCATATCCTCACTGTGAGAGTGACAGCTGGTTCTCTACGTACAAGTGGCTTGTACACAGGTCGGAGATGCACTAGGTTGTGATCCGATCTCCCCAGGGGCGGTAGGGCTGATGAGTTATATGCCTCCCTCGCGTTGGCAAAGAACAAGTCCAGTGTTTTGTTGTCTCTTGTGTGGCAGGTTACATACTGTGTGAAACTGGGAAGTGTGGATGATGGAGAGGCGTGGTTGAAATCACCCGACAGAAGAAAGAGGGCCTGGGGATGTTTTAGCTGTAAAAGGCTCAGCGTGGCTTGTAGGACCTCGCAGGCAGCGTCAGCTTTCGCAGAGGGGGGGACATATGCAGCTATCACGATAACATGTGATAGTTCCCTTGGTAGGTAGAAAGGTCTCATGCTCACAGCTTATAGTTCAATGTCCTCACAGCAAGTTTGCTCCTTAATCACAATGTGCCTAGGATTACACCATCTATTATTCACAAACATTGCCAGCCCTCCTCCTTTCCTCTTACCGCTCTCCCTTGTCCTGTCTGCCCGAAGGAGTTTAAAACCATCCAAGGAGACCAGAGGGTCAGGAGTAACTTCAGTGAGCCAAGTCTCTGTAAGTAGCGTCATGCTACACACCCGAAACTCCTGCTGATGCCTGGTGAGCGCTGTTAGTTCATCCATCTTGTTTGCAAGAGATCTCACATTGCCCATAATGATGGAGGGAACAGCTGGTCGGTAACGCCTCTTTTTAATCCTGTATATATATATATACAGTACAGACCAAAAGTTTGGACACACCTTCTCATTCCAAGAGTTTTCTGTATTTTCATGACTATAAAAATTGTAGATTCACACTCAAGGCATCAAAACTATTAATTAACACATGTGGAATTATATACTTAACAAAAAAGTGTGAAACAACTGAAAATATGTCTTATATTCTAGGTTCTTCAAAGTAGCCACCTTTTGCTTTGATTACTGCTTTGCACACTCTTGGCATTCTCTTGATGAGCTGCATGAGGTAGTCACCTGAAATGGTTTTCACTTCACAGGTGTGCCCTGTCAGGTTTAATAAGTGGGATTTCTTGCCTTATAAATGGGGTTGGGACCATCAGTTGTGTTGTTCAGAAGTCAGGTGGATACACAGCTGATAGTCCTACTGAATGGAGTGTTAGAATTTGTATTATGCAAGAAAAAAGCAGCTAAGTAAAGAAAAACGAGTGGCCATCATTACTTTAAGAAATGAAGGTCAGTCAGTCCTAAAAATTGGGAAAACTTTGAAAGTGTCCCCAAGTGCAGTGGCCAAAACCATCAAGCGCTACAAAGAAACTGGCTCACATGAGGACTGCCCCAGGAAAGGAAGACCAAGAGTCACCTCTGCTGCGGAGGATAAGTTCATCCGAGTCACCAGCCTCAGAAATCGCTGGTTAACAGCAGCTCAGATTAGAGACCAGGTCAATGCCACACAGAGTTCTAGCAGCAGACATATCTCTACAACAACTGTTAAGAGGAGACTGTGTGCGGCAGGCCTTCATGGTAAGATAGCTGCTAGGAAACCACTGCTAAGGACAGGCAACAAGCAGAAGAGATTTGTTTGGGCTAAAGAACACAAGGAATGGACATTAGACCTGTGGAAATCTGTGCTTTGGTCTGATGAGTCCAAATTTGAGATCTTTGGTTCCAACCACCGTGTCTTTGTGCGACACAGAAAAGGTGAATGAATGGACTCTACATGCCTGGTTCCCACCGTGAAGCATGGAGGAGGAGGTGTGATGGTGTGGGGGTGCTTTGCTGGTGACACTGTTGGGGATTTATTCAAAATTGAAGGAATACTGAACCAGCATGGTTACCACAGCATCTTGCAGCGGAATGCTATTCCATCCGGTTTGCGTTTAGCTGGACCAACAGGACAATGACCCCAAACACACCTCCAGACTGTGTAAGGGCTATTTGACCAAGAAGGAGAGTGATGGGGTGCTACGCCAGATGACCTGGCCTCCAGAGTCACCAGACCTGAACCCAATCGAGATGGTTTGGGGTGAGCTGAACTGCAGAGTGAAGGCAAAAGGGCCAACAAGTGCTAAGAATCTCTGGGAACTCCTTCAAGACTGTTGGAAGACCATTTCAGGTGACTACCTCTTGAAGCTCATCAAGAGAATGCCAAGAGTGTGCAAAGCAGTAATCAAAGCAAAAGGTGGCTACTTTGAAGAACCTAGAATATAAGACATATTTTCAGTTGTTTCACACTTTTTTGTTAAGTATATAATTCCACATGTGTTAATTCATAGTTTTGATGCCTTCAGTGTGAATCTACAATTTTTATAGTCATGAAAATACAGAAAACTCTTGGAATAAGAAGGTGTGTCCAAACTTTTGGTCTGTACTGTATATATATATATATATATATATATATATATATATACAGTCATGGCCAAAAGTTTTGAGAATGACACAAATATTATATTTTCACATGATCTGCTGCCCTCTGGTTTTTATGAGTGTTTGTCAGATGTTTTTATCACATACAGAAATAGAATTGCATTCATATTATGAGTAACAGAAGCTTATATTGACAGTTAGAATGAGTTAATGCAGCAAGTCAATATTTGCAGTGTTGACCCTTCTTCTTCAGGACCTCTGCAATTCTCCCTGGCATGCTCTCAATCAACTTCTGGACCAAATCCTGACTGATAGCAGTCCATTCTTGCAGAATCAATGCTTTAATTTTGTCTGAATTTGTAGGTTTTTGTTTGTCCACCCGTCTCTTGATGATTGACCACAAGTTCTCAATGGGATTAAGATCTGGGGAGTTTTCAGGCCATGGACCCAAAATCTCTATGTTTTGTTCCCTGAGCCATTTAGTTATCACCTTTGCTTTATAGCAAGGTGCTCCATCATGCTGGAAAAGGCATTGTTGAGCGCCAAACTGCTCTTGGACGGTTGGGAGAAGTTGCTCTTGGAGGACATTCTGGTACCATTCTTTATTCATGGCTGTGTTTTTAGGCAAGACTGTGAGAGAGCCGATTCCCTTGGCTGAGAAGCAACCCCACACATGAATGGTTTCAGGATTCTTTACAGTTGGCATGAGACAAGACTGGTGGTAGCGCTCACCTCTTCTTCTCCGAATAAGCTGTTTTCCAGATGTTCCAAACAATCGAAAAGGGGATTCATCAGAGAAAATGACTTTCCCCCAGTCCTCAGCAGTCCACTCCCTGTACCTTTTGCAGAATATCAGTCTCTCCCTGATGTTTTTTCGGGAGAGAAGTGGCTTCTTTGCTGCCCTCCTTGAGGCCAGGCCTTGCTACAAGAGTCTCCGCCTCACAGTGCGTGCAGATGCACTCACACCTGCCTGCTGCCATTCCTCAGCAAGCTCTGCACTGCTGGTAGCCCGATCCCGCAGCTGAAACACTTTTAAGAGACGGTCCTGCCGCTTGCTGGTCTTTCTTGGGCGCCCTGGAGCCTTTTTGGCACCAATGGAACCTCTCTCCTTGAAGTTCTTGATGATGCGATAGATTGTTGACTGAGGTGCAATCTTTCTAGCTGCAATACTCTTCCCAGTTAGGCCATTTTTGTGCAGTGCAATGATGACTGCACGTGTTTCTTTAGAGATAACCATGGTTAACAGAAGAGAAACAATGATGGCAAGCACCAGCCTCCTTTTAAAGTGTCCAGTGGTGTCATTCTTACTTAATCATGACAGATTGATCTCCAGCCCTGTCCTCATCAACTCCCACACCTGTGTTAATGGAGCAATCACTGAAACGATGTTAGGTGGTCCTTTTAAGGCAGGGCTGCAATGATGTTGAAATGTGTTTTGGGGGATAAAGTTCATTTTCTAGGCAAATATTGACTTTGCAAGTAATTGCTGTTAAGCTGATCACTCTTTATAACATTCTGGAGTATATGCAAATTGCCATTAGAAAAACTGAAGCAGTAGACTTTGTAAAAATTAATATTTGTATCATTCTCAAAACTTTTGGCCATGACTGTATATATATATATATATATATATATATATATATATATATATATATAAGATAGATAAAATATAGATAATTATAAGATAAATAGATAGATGCGAAAGAAAGAAAGAAAGAAAGAAAGAAAGAAAGAAAGAAAGAAAGAAAGAAAGAAAGAGTTACAATACCTGTAATACCACCTACAGTACATACAGTATCTCTACAATATATCAGTATTCTATATACGGTATCTATACTGTGCTGTTACTGTAGCTTTGTTGAGTATTATTTCCACTAATAAATACCTACTGTATTCCAGTAACACAACCTCCGAGGGTAATGTCTTCTCTCCATGTATAAGTATAATATATTTTAAATGGAAAACATAAACTAATAATACTAATAATAATTCTGCACTTCCAACTTCTTGACTTCTCAGTTTCTTATCATAGAACTATAATTATTTCTTTAGTGCCATCAAAGTGTTAATTTCTGAGTGGAGCCTGTAAATGCAGATAATGAGGTGTATTATGCAGTCTTAAGATCCCAGGCAGCAGCTCCTGTATCTTATAATTGCAGGATACACCCTTGTCATTATATCTTGGAGGTTCTCCGGAGCTGAACTCCACCACAGACAATGTGATGCTTTTACTTTGTAGTAATAAAGTAACATCATTCAACATATTTCTGCCTATAGAAGCTTTTAGTTTGTGCTGCTACTATCCATATATCACCACAACATGTGAAATGTGTCCTACATCCCCATTTTCTTTAACCTCTTCATAACCTAGCCATTTTTCCTGGATCATGACTGGACACAATTTTGGTATATGCAGTTTTGAAGACTATATAACTTTATTGTGTTTGGGTTATTCAAATAATACTTGTGTTTTTTTCAGTGAAACATTGGAGGAAAACATTTTTTGTTTTTGTTTTTTTTAATAGCACAAAGTACTATTTTTTTTAAAGATTTCCTTCTCTATTACATAATTTTTTTAAGTAGGTGACACATAGTTTTTTCGTAACTGGGGGTGGGGCTAGAAACTGTGATGTGCGTTTATTAGTGACTTTTTTATTTTTATTTTTTGTGCTTTTCTTCTATTTTTATTTTTAGTTATTTATTTTTTGTAGGTAATACCCCCATAAGTTTATAATAGATTTTCTCTGTAACTGTGGCTCATATAAGAGTAGCATACAATGCTGAACCTCCCCAAGCCCCGATCCACACCTCACCTGCCACATTGTGCCTTGGCCTCAGCCCCAAAGATTCATTATAACTGAACAAATGGAGACTTGTCTCAGGCCAACTAAAATGACCACCGAATTATACTCTGGGGGTCTCATCAGACTTAAAAAACAAAAAAAAAATTCATACTCACCTTCCCTTACCTCTTTTGGGCCTCCTTGTGGCATCTGGCACTCACCTTCCACCATCTCGGTAATGTCATGTGCCCAGAGTCACCGCTGAGGCCTGTGATTGGACCAGCAGTGGTCACATGGGCACACCGACCATCATGGCATTATGAAGGGACCCCATAATAATGTCACATTCACTTTGACATAACTTCATCTGTGTTTAACTTAGAGAGCTAGAAATTGGATATATAGGTTCCTAGGCGTCCTAAGAGTATTCTACACTATGTTTTATAGATAGGTTCCTAGGAGCCCTAAGAGTGTTCTCCACTATGTTTTATAGATAGGTTCTTAGGAGCCCTGACAGTGCTCTACACTATGTTTTATAGATAGGTTCCTAGGAGATCTAAGAGTATTCTACACTATGTTTTATAGAGTGGTTCCTAGGAGCCCTAAGAGTATTCTACACTATGTTTTATAGATAGGTTCCTAGGAGCCCTAAGAGTGGTCTACACTATGTTTTATAGGTAGGATCCTAGGAGCCCTGACAGTGTTCTACACTATGTTTTATAGATAGATTCCTAGGAGCCCTGTTAGTGTTCTACACTATGTTTTATAGATAGGTGCGGTGACCAGATGGAAGGTAACGCTGCAGTTGGGATTGCGGGGTGCAAACAGCGCAGACTTGTCACGGTCTCTGGGCACGAGGACGCAGCGCTGGTGCTGTCCCACGTTACCACCACTGGTACCGGTGATGAGGGGGCTGCACAAATGTTGGTGGTGATTGTTCCCCTGGGGCGCTTCCCCTATACTGTGCCGACTGGTGGTGTTTGGGGCGCCCTGATGTTGTCGGTGCAGAGTCAGACACAGAAACGGTTGTAAAGTTGAACTTTTACTTCCATGGGTGTGGAGGCACAAATGCTTAAACAGTTTCTTCAATACAAAACAACGGGGTACGCCTGGTGACACAGCAAAGTCCTGGGGTGCAGGGTAGACTTGATGAAAGGTGTTCCTAGCCCCTTATACTTCAGTGTTACAGCCCTAAGGTGCGTCTGGGCACCTATTTGGCTCATAGGAGGATGCCCACCATGATACTAGTACATAATATTCCCCACTCACGTTATGTGGTCCTGATAGCTCAGAGTTTCAGGGTGCAATAGTCAGGGTGGCAGGATATTCCACAGGTCTGGCCTTGGCCCCTGGATCCTGTGATACTTGCTATGGAGCACGTGTTCCAGAATGTTCTCTCCACAGTCTCATGCTGACAAGATAATGATGCTTGACTTCCTTCAGGGCGATGGCTAGGCAGACAGGGGACAGGATCTTCTGAATAGCTGGAGTATGTCAGCTCTCCAACCTTCCTGGGCCTGTCTAGGACTTGAGATTCCTGCACTAAACTCACTGCTTTCTTCACAGGACATCACACTTATCTCCTCACCTCCTCCTCCTAACACTCCACACTTCTAACTCCTCACACGCAGGACCTTCCTGCAGAGGTGTTACCATGGGGACCCAGTGATCAGCTGACTCCTCCCCTTTTCCCAGGCGATGTCCCCCCCTTGGACATTTGGTTACTATTCAACCCTATGGGGGGGGGGAAGGGGGGGGGGGGGGCGCGGGGGGGGGGGCGCTGTGTTGTGTGAGACTCAGGAACCCCTGCTATGTCACACAGGCTATGAAGCAACAGGAAATAATACAATGCACAGAGATCACCCTCAGCCCAGCCATAGCCAGCTCGGGGATGCCACATACTCCCCCTCTTTCACTGAGCCGACCTCGGCGACGGGCTGGGGTGAAGGTGAGAAATGTAACATATCGTTAATAAATACGAATAAAGTGCAAATGTCACTAACAATTTAGAAAAATATAATACTTAGAAACTTGAGGTAAGACCTCCCGGCATAGTCCTGGAATGTCCATGAGAAGTCTGAAGGGTAACGGAGAGATAATTAAACTCAGACTTATGGAACCTTTTGGCGGTACCATCAGACAGTCCATATAGAAACAACAGTAGTGCAAATGGGTCCAGAGGCTCTCTGGCACAAATTTCGTGAGTGTCCATTATCATGAGAGTCTCTCTGAGAAACAATAAACAGTCCTTTCTGTAAGGAAGAGTAGGCACTCTAGCACGAATGTCCATACCGCAATGGGGTAACAGAACTTCCTTGGCTCGGTGAGCCAGGCACTATGGCTTGGATTGTTGCATATAAGTGTAAATACTATATTACATGGCAAGATATTATATATATACTGTATATACACACAGGAAAAACATTAATGTAATCAGAGCAGGAATAACATATATACAGAAGCAGAGACAGTTAACCTCTTTTACCCGAGGACAGCCATGGCATCACTATAGCGTGTTGGAGGTATGCCTTTTGTGGTACGCTCAGAACGCCTAAGTGGAACGAGATTTGAATCAGGAACAGAGTCACTGAAATCAATTAAATCATCTGTCGAAGGGTTCTCTTGCACTAGAGCAATTGGTGGATAACAGCTAAATGGTAGTAGTTTAGGCGCCCACATAAGCTCAGTTAACGTTGGGGGTCTCTCTTTGGCTTCAGAAGGTGACAAGATCTCTGTACTCGTTGTCTCAGCTGGGGGCACCTCTGTGGGTAGTCCTTCTTTAAGGCACAGCTTCAGACGGTTTCGGTGTACTACTTGGGGCTGTCTCCCAGGTTTAGAGATCTCATACACGTCGGATTCAGGATATGGTATGGAGATGACACTGTATGGTTCTTTCTCCCAGAATGGATCCAATTTACCATTCCGATGGTTATTCCTTAACCATACACGGTCGCCAACTTTCAGGGGCGCTGCATGGGCGTGACGGTTGTAATCCTCCTGTTGTCTCCTACGAACCTCATCCATGCGCGTTTCAACTATCTCTTTAGCTTCCTCCATACGTCGGCGGTGTTCAACAACCCAGTCTGTTATGGGTAGTGGATTGATGGTGTCAGGGACCTTCACACCAAGGGTTAAGTCTGAAGGAAGTTGACCTTGTCTTCCAAACATTAGATAAAATGGTGCGTATCCCGTAGATGTTTGGGGTGTGTTGTTGTAAATATAGGCCAAGTCCTTGATACGTTCAGGCCACTCAACACCAGGTGTAACTGCGGCTGTTCTTAGCATGCCGATGATCACTTGATTTGCCTTCTCGCACATACCATTCCCTTGAGGGTGATACGCTGTGGTTCGCAACTTCTTGCAGTCTTGGAACTGACACAGCTCACGGAACAATTGGGATTCAAACGCCGATCCACGGTCGGTGAGGATATGCTCAGGACAACCGTAATGGCGGACAAACTCTGCGTAGAAGGTCTCAGCCGTAGTTCTTGCTGTAAGATCTCTGACAGGCACGATGACAAGGAACTTGGAGTAATGATCCACCATTGTCAGAGCGTAGCTGTAGCCGGAACGTGTGGGACCCAACTTCACATGGTCCAGAGCAACAATTTCACACGGCTTTTGAGTCTTAATTGGATGTAGAGGGGCCTTCTGATCTCTTCTACCTTCCTTGGTGATACTACAGGCGGGACACTCTCGGCACCAACTCTCAATGTCACTCCTCATCCCAACCCAATAGAAGCGACGACGGATGGTAGCTTCGGTCTTTTGTACCCCGAAGTGACCGGATCTGTCATGATACGCCTCAAGTATCATCTGTGCGTCTCTTCTTGGTAAGAGGATCTGATGAAGCCTTTCACCTGTGACAGGATCAAGAGTGTTTCTAAGTAGAAGGCCTCGTTGGATAAACAGGCGCTTCCTCTGTCGCCAAAGGCGTTTTAATTCCACGTCATGAAGACCTCTCTTTACACGGGTTGGTATTCTTCCTGTAAGCAGGAAATCTGACAATTCTCCTAAAACTCTGCTCTCTTCTTGGAACGTTTTCCACAGAGATGGCTCCTGGAGGGATTCGGCAGCTGTTTTCGCCAGAGATTCTCCTTCTACAGGGACACCAATAGCAACCTGTTGGGCAAACTTGTTGTAGAATGGTGGCATCTCCAACTCTTCCCAGATGTCTTCTCGGGGTGGTTCTTCTCCCACAGGCAACCTTGAGAGTGCATCAGCGTTAGCGTTGGACTTGCCACTGCGATACTTGACAGAGAACTTGTAATTCGCGAGTCTTGAGGCCCACCGTTGTTCAAGGGCTCCCAGTCGAGCAGTGTCCAGATGCGCCAACGGATTGTTATCTGTGTACACGGTAAAGGGTGTGGCAGCCAGGTAGTCTTTAAACTTCTCTGTCACGGCCCAGACAAGCGCCAGAAGTTCGAGTTTGAAAGAACTATAGTTCTGGTCGTTCTTCTCCGCGCCTCTCAGACTCCTGCTGGCGTAGGCGATGACTCGCTCTTTGTTGTCCTGAACCTGGGACAACACTGCACCCAAATCTTGGTGACTTGCATCTGTGTACAAGCGGAATGGCTGACTGTAGTCGGGATAGGCTAGAATTGGTGGTTGCGTCAGAAGTGCTTTAAGCGCTTGAAAGGCTTGGTCTTGACGCGCTGTCCAGTCTACTGGAAGCTTTCGGTTGTAGTTTTCTCTGGGACAACCGCGTAACAACTCGTTCAGAAGCTCGGCTACTTGGGCGAAGTGTGGTATGAAACGCCGGTAGTAACCTTCGAATCCAAGGAAGCTTCGGACTTCTTTGACGGTAGTTGGTCTTCGCCAGTTCTGGACTGCAGTGATCTTTTCAGGATCAGGTTGGACGCCTTGTGCGCTCACGACATGCCCAAGGTAGTGAACTTGGGGTTTCAACAGGTAGCACTTGGAGGGCTTCAACTTTAGGCCGTGCTGTATAAGTACCTTGAATACCTCGGACAGGTGACGAAGGTGTTCTTGGTATGTCCGGGAGAATACAATAACATCGTCCAGGTACAGTAGCACACTCTGGAAATTCTCATGGCCGAGGCACCTCTCCATAAGCCGTTGGAATGTGGCTGGGGCATTACATAGCCCAAATGGCATACTATTGAATTCAAAGAGTCCCATCGGGGTCGTAAACGCAGTCTTTTCACGATCTTCAGGCGCCATAGGGACTTGCCAGTATCCACTGGTTAAGTCCAGGGTCGAGAAACAGGTAGCTGATCCCAAAGCCGTTAGAGATTCCTCAATACGCGGCAATGGGTATGCGTCTTTGTGCGTGACGTTGTTGCGTTTACGATAGTCCACACAAAATCGAAGGGTTCCGTCTTTCTTCTTGACAAGGACTAGCGGGGCTGCCCAGGGGCTGTTACTCTCCCGGATGACATCAGCATCTCGCATCTCTTGGATCAACTTTTTCACCGGTTGGTACATCGCTGGTGGTATTGGACGGTGACGCTCCTTGATTGGATGGTGGTCGCCAGTCAGAATGCGATGTTGTATGGTCGTGGTCTTACCAAAGTCCAATGGGTGTTTGCTGAATGCCTGTTGGTAACGCTTGGCCACATTGCGAACCCCATTGATGTGCTCTATAGGGGCATTGGCATCTCCCACGTTCAATTCATCCCACCAGGACTTCGTGGCTCCATTCTGAATGTTCTCAGCAGCTTGGGTGGAACGCTGTGTGGCGGTAGAATCACCAGAGAGAATGTCTTCTGGTGCTAACTGGTGTAGCAGGGCCACAGAGTGGAACTTGTGGAGGTTCACGGGAGCATCGCCCAAGTTGACTAAGCGGACAGGAACACGTCCATTGGAAACTGTGACAAGGCTGCGGGCAGCCATGACAAGTGGTTGGCCATCTACCTGTATGGGTTGTAGCAAGGCCTCGTAGTCCTGATTTTCTATGCCCGGACGGGCACGGCACCACACCATAGTTTCTGTTCCAGGCTGTAGGGTTACTGGACGGGTATCTTGGATCCGGACTCGACCAATTTCACCTTGTTTGTTGGCGAACTTGTGCTGGGCATTGAGTACACGAATGGCCCGCTGAATGTTCTGCTGGTCACTGGGAGAAGCTGTAAGGAGAGAGGCATGCAAGGCATCCAACACTTCTGCAAAGCAATGGCGTAAAATATTCATGCCTAATATTACAACTGCAAACCTATCATCCTCTACATCAGTGACAATTACACCCTGTCTAGGCAGTTTCAAGTCCCCAATCTGGATAGTGGGTTCCCAATAACCCTGCTGTGGTATGGGCTGTCCATTGCTGGCACACAGATTTATCCATGTGTCAGGTGTTCTATTCAACACACCTAAGTCCCAATGTTCAAGGAACACCTGCTTGCGCAGGGTTGTTACCTGAGATCCAGTGTCCACCAACGCTGTCAGAGGGACGCCGTTCACCCGGATTGTGATGTGTGGGCAGGCTGAGACGAAGCGTGACAATGGCACTGAAGATTCACCTGGGCCCTTCTTCTTTCCTCCCGAGGGGCGGCCCGCTGCCTCGGGGGTGGCCCGTTTAACTGAAAACACTGAGGCCTGGTGTGTCCATATCTATGGCAATAGGTACAGTATGGCCTCTCACTCTGCGGAGGTTTCACTGAAGACGGACGTCTGGGTGGCGACTCAGGTGAGATGTTGAGACTTCGCAAAGGATCACTGGATGATGAAGACGGCTGGGTCAGACGATCTAGACGGACGGTGATCTGTTCCATGGCACGGGTCAGATGATCCACTTGGGCCAGAAGGTCATCTCTGGAGTCTGCTGGTGTAGTCTGCGCAGTTTGGGCAGCAGGTGAGGTACCCAGAGGTAGTGGCAGGACAACTGGAGCAATGCTTGTTGAGGGTCCAGGTGAGGGAGCACAGATGACTGGGCTCGGCTGGGGCTGCTCCTGTCCCAAGACCTGGATGGCAAGGGCCTTGAAGTCAGCAAATGTGATGCTGGGATGTTGTGCAGCAAGCATTCGCAACTGACTCTGGAGCAATGTGTTACCCGCCCCTTCTATGAAGCGGTCAAGCAAGATTTTATCAGAGTCCACGTTTTCACGTGGATCCACTTGCACCACAGCTCTGAACGCCTCTTGGAGGGATAAAGCATAGTCCCGCAGGGTCTCACCAGGTAGTTGTCATCTGGAAAGGAAGCGCATCTTTACCTCGGAGACAGATCGCACGTCAAAGTTCACCTGGAGTTTGTCCAGAATTTGCCCAGGGGTTCTTTTGTCAGAGGCAGGCCAGGATTTGACCTCCCTAGCTGCAGCACCCTCAAGCTGGCCCAGCAGGATCTGTATCTGCTGTTCTGTATTCAGAGGATAGAACTGGAAGAGAGACAGCATCTTCTCACGAAAGTCCCTGAGGGTATGTGCCTCCCCTTTGTAGCGTGGCAGCCATGGTGCGCCAGGGTAAAATGGCATGGAAAATGGTAGGCTGCTCGCCATGGGCACTGCTGGATCACTAGAAACAGATGGCACAATGTCACTTTGCTCAGTCATGTTGTTTGCAGGTATGACTGAAATTAGGTCGCCGTCTCTTTAAGAAACTCAACTGCTTGCTGGCAGGGAATGGAGACTACAACTTGGAATTCTGTCCCTTTAAGAATGCTGTAGCTATTAACAGGGTCACTGTGATGCAGGCTGACGGTGTGCTCCCCCTCTTTAATGGTGGCACTCCCCACGGACACTGTACACGGAAAACACTCGCTGGGGCCGTGGGAGGACTGAAGACAAGGACAGGGAGGCACAGTACTCACTGACAGCAACTGCAGCGTGGACCAGAGATCAGCGGTGCACAGCAGGGACGGTGATGCGGCACCGGAGAGTCAGAAATGGCGCTGGCACGTTCGCCTTTCACTTTCTTGTATGGGTGCGCTGGAGCATTGCGTTCAGCATTCTGGGCTCTCCTAAGATGGCGGCAGATGGGTCTCCTGGCCTCATGGGCAGTGCTAAAAATCTCCCGCACTTTTGCAAGGTACAGTTAACCCTTTGTGGGCGTTCTTACACAGCGATGTGGCGCAGCAAACAAGTCCTGGGCGTTTTAACTCTTCCAGGGCTGTAACACACTGAGAGGACAGTCTTTAGGGCTTACTTCAGGGGTTTAGGGCTCCCCCTCTTTGTGGCAAGCACTCTCAGGGAATAAACTTGATCTTAGCAAAGTCCACAATAAAGACCGATGCTCTGGAGACAATTTGGCGCACTTTTCGTGGCGACTTTCTCAAAATGGCACACACCCGTATCCTGTTCGTGACGCCAGTTTTTCTTGCGGTGACCAGATGGAAGGTAACGCTGCAGTTGGGATTGCGGGGTGCAAACAGCGCAGACTTGTCACGGTCTCTGGGCACGAGGGCGCAGCGCTGGTGCTGTCCCACGTTACCACCACTGGTACCGGTGATGAGGGGGCTGCACAAATGTTGGTGGTGATTGTTCCCCCGGGGCGCTTCCCCTATACTGTGCCGACTGGTGGTGTTTGGGGCGCCCTGATGTTGTCGGTGCAGAGTCAGACACAGAAACGGTTGTAAAGTTGAACTTTTACTTCCATGGGTGTGGAGGCACAAATGCTTAAACAGTTTCTTCAATACAAAACAACGGGGTACGCCTGGTGACACAGCAAAGTCCTGGGGTGCAGGGTAGACTTGATGAAAGGTGTTCCTAGCCCCTTATACTTCAGTGTTACAGCCCTAAGGTGCGTCTGGGCTCCTATTTGGCACATAGGAGGATGCCCACCATGATACTAGTACATAATATTCCCCACTCACGTTATGTGGTCCTGATAGCTCAGAGTTTCGGGGTGCAATAGTCAGGGTGGCAGGATATTCCACAGGTCTGGCCTTAGCCCCTGGATCCTGTGATACTGGCTATGGAGCACGTGTTCCAGAATGTTCTCTCCACAGTCTCATGCTGACAAGATAATGATGCTTGACTTCCTTCAGGGCGATGGCTAGGCAGACAGGGGACAGGATCTTCTGAATAGCTGGAGTATGTCAGCTCTCCAACCTTCCTGGGCCTTTCTAGGACTTGAGATTCCTGCACTAAACTCACTGCTTTCTTCACAGGACATCACACTTATCTCCTCACCTCCTCCTCCTAACACTCCACACTTCTAACTCCTCACACGCAGGACCTTCCTGCAGGGGTGTTACCATGGGGACCCAGTGATCAGCTGACTCCTCCCCTTTCCCCAGGCGATGTCCTCCCCATTGGACATTTGGTTACTATTCAATCCTATGGGAGGTGTAATGCATGTGTGAGGCTCACTAGGTGGCGCTGTGTTGTGTGAGACTCAGGAACCCCTGCTATGTCACACAGGCTATGAAGCAACAGGAAATAATACAATGCACAGAGATCCCCCCTCAGCCCAGCCATAGCCAGCTCGGGGATGCCACATAGGTTCCTAGGAGCCCTAAGAGTGTTCTACACTATGTTTTAAGCCAATTTAAGGTGTGGTTTGTACCAAACTTGTTTGACCCGAAACAAATCTTGGACCTGAGACACTCTTAAAAAAAATTGCCTCATTGTAATGAAATTGTGTTCTAAAAATGGCCTTGTGATGACAGGTACAAAGTTTCAAAAATTGGTATCACATGGCCGTGTTTAATGTTTGTGTGAGTAAAGCCCATAACAAGATATATATATATATATATATATATATATATATTGTATTCAGCATAGCATTTCCACCCTGCACTACATTGAACAAATTTTCCTGTCTCGGTATGACTAAGTCTCTCTGACTATTAGAGACTCCTGATATTTGCTGGAGGGGTTTTACTTCCCTCTTATTTAAAAGAGCTTTGCAGTCTTTTTTTGCCCATTTAGGCCATCACTTTATTTACTGTTAAGACTTTCTTGTAGATTCTGCCTCTTTGCATCACTGTTTATTGCTTTTTACATAGTATGTATTTGTGCCTGAAATATAGGACTTGACATAGTATTACATGTATCCTCGAGTATATAAATAACATTACCATATCTAGATCTGTGTCACTGCTCCACTTAATATGGAAATGTCGAGTGTCCTTTGTCATCTCCTTCATGTGCCTGATATTCTTTCTACCGTACCCTTCATTGACACTGCATTTATCATATTCCTATAACCTCTTATGGAGAAAACTGGTAAAGCTTGTGTAGTATGTAGATCCTATTGTATCTATTGCTCTGTACAGATCTACTTATGTCCTAATGTATTAGTCAGATTTGATGTAAGAAATACAATACATGCAGGAAGAGAAAACATATATCAGAATACATAGAAATGTAGATAAGCAAACTGCACAACATATAGAATATTTGAAAGGATTGTAAAGTGTTAAAGGAGTTGCAATGGATAAGAATAATATAGCTGATATGTCCCATAAACAGTGCCACACCTGACCACAGGTTGTGCCTGGTATTGCAGTTCATCCCTATTAATTTGAGTTGCAATACCAGACATGACTAGAGACGAGTGAACCAGTTCATAATGAGCTCAGTTCTTTGCGAATTTTGCTAAAATTTTGGGTTCTACACCCTTGAATCCTAATTATAATATGGGATCTCTTCATAAACCAAGGCTCGGGGGGTGCCAACAAAATAAAAAACAAACACTGATACTCTGGGTGTGTGACATTGGAGAAGACACCAGAGGAAGCTACAAGATCCTGCAGGTGAAGACTGAACACTGGAAAAGAAGAAGACCAGATGAGATGCCCAAGAGAAGTGGGGACAGGTGAGTATCAGTATTTTTTATTTTGTTCACACTTCCCATGGGCTTCCACTTATTATACTCTTGGGTTTAATGAGACCGCAGGGTATAAGAAAAGCACTTTCACTTGGATCAAATAAGTTTATATTTTGCGATGTTCACTTATTTCTAGGCAGGACCCATCTACACCTTTATAGATAAAAGCAGCTAGAATTTTTTTCTTGTATAAACCACCTACAGTATATAGTGGTAGCATATAGTAGCTACCAGTCCATAGTAGTAGTCTTCTAGTAGCCAAAATGGCTCAAAAGATGTTCTGTTTGGCTGCTAGACGTGCTCAAAGAATACACCGGTCTCATAACCATATGACTGCTAACAGTGCTCAAATAATACACCGGTCTCATAACCATATGACTGCTAACAGTGCTCAAAGAATACACCAGTCTCATAACCATATGACTGCTAACAGTGCTCAAAGAATACAGCAGTCTCATAACCATATGACTGCTAATGGTACTCAAAGAGTACACTGGTCTCATAACCAAGTGACTGCTAACAGTACTCAAAGAATAGACCAGTCTCATAACCATGTGACTGCTAATGGTACTCAAAGAATACACTGGTCTCATAACCATATGACTGCTAACAGTGCTCAAAGAATACACCGGTCTCATAACCATGTGACTGCTAATGGTACTCAAAGAATACACTGGTCTCATAACCAAGTGACTGCTAACAGTGCTCAAAGAATAGACCAGTCTCATAACCATATGACTGCTAACAGTGATTAAAGAATACACCAGTCTCATAACCATATGACTGCTAACAGTAGTCAAAGAATACACTGGTCTCATAACCATGTGACTGCTAATGGTACTCAAAGAATACACCGGTCTCATAACCATGTGACTTCTAACAGTGCTCAAAGAATACACTGATCCCAAAACCACATGCCTAGTAACAATGCTCAAAGAATACACCAGTCTCATAACCATGTGATTACTAACAGTATTCAAAGAATACATTGGTCTCATAACCATGTGACTGCTAACAGTACTCAAAGAATATACTGGTCTAATGACATCCAGCCATACAGTTGGATGTCATTAGTACACTATTTCTTCTGGAGTCTACTACAAATACATAGCTTTTTGACAGATCTCTGGGTGCCCCCCCCTTAAAAACTAAATAAATAAATAAATAAATATCACATATATTGCCTGTGGGAAAAGCAATACCAATTGGTTGTATATGTACTGTATGACCTTTTAATATCCAGAGAAAGGAAACCAGGGCTGCTTCACTAAGTTGTGCTTCTGTGTATTCATATGATGAGTGTATGTTTGTATCATTATATATATATATATATATATATATATATATATATATATATATATAATTATGTTCTTGTGTATGTGGTGGGTTATGTGTATGTACAGATCAGCAAGTAACTACATTGGTGTTGGTGTATGTATGTGCGTACTTCTGTATGTGCACTGGTGTAAGGCAGCGGTGTAAGTGGCTAAAAAAATCTCAATCAAGCCTGGCTGAATGTAACTAAGCAAGTTTTTACTATAATACTGACCTGAGTAGGAGAATCTGGCCAGGATGGAATCAGTAGCAGATTCTAATAAGTTCAGATCTTAGGATACCCTTGGCCAAATCTTGACAATCTATTCTAGAGGAACTCTACCAATAGTTTCTGGATGGAGTTTTTCTTCTGCGGGTTGTTCACTAGGGGTAAAACTAACTCAACTGCCCTGCTGCTGTTTTGGTGCCATTGCTTCTCTGATCCCCTGCGGGTCTCTGTTCTTTCTGCTCCAATCATAACGTCAATACGACATGTGACCTCTGTATCCAATCACTAGTCATAGAAGCCGCTTGTCTACAATGGTCACTTGTCCTCTTGATACATCATTCCTGGAACAGAGACCAGGGAGGCGTCAGCGCCGAAGCAGCAGGGTAATGGTAAAATGACCATTTGCTATTTTACACCATTATAAGCTGTTTTCTAAAAAAAAGTTCATGAGGTTGGACAACCCCTTTTAACATTATAATTCACTTCCATAATACTGCATATTTTCTCATTCCCTTTTGTATTCCTTTTGTGATGGCATTTTTATTAGTTTAATCCCTTTGAACAAGACTTGGGGGAAATCACATTAATTTGACGATTTAGCTTAGGTTTTCAGCCAATATAATACATTTCACTATTTGTATATGCTGTGGTTTCTTGATATATTAAATGCACCATCACAAATCTGTTGGCTGAAAGCTCAGACAAGTCGGCGGACCACACAGAAATATGACGTCTATTTGTAATAAATTGCCGACTGTACCTCGGTTTGATAGATCTAAAAGCTGCATTTTTATGGTCAATATATATGTGTTGCATTGGCCGGAGCCGCTCTTGTTTTATTTCTGGTTTATGCTTTGGATATTTGATATTAATTAAATGATGCATGTTTTGTTTTTGCCTTTTTTACATTTTATGGCTTCTACAAGTAATGCGTCTACATAAAAGCAAGCATTTAAAATGGCTGACATCATATTTTCTGCATCGCTCTTAACCAAATGCTTCTATTTTGTGTACATAGGTGCAGTAATATATTGTTCTTGGCTCTTTTGTCGTAAATCTTTGGTAAAGTGTATTAACCGTAGCCTTAAGGGAAGCACACAACTGAATATTGTGCTTCTACTTATATGGAACTACATAGAACTATATAGTGAGATCCAGTTATAGGAGATATTGAAAGATGGTAAACAGAGTTGGGATGGTTCATCAGAGTTGAGATGGTCCACCAGAGTTGGGATGGTCCACTAGAGTTGGGATGGTCTACCAGACTTGGAATGGTCAATAATAGTTGGGATAGTCCATCAAAGTTGGTATGGTCCATCATAGTTGGGATGGCCCAGCAGAGTTGGGATAGTCTACCATAGTTGGGATGGTCTAACATAGTTGGAATGGTCCAGCACAGTTGGAATGGTCCACCATAGTTGGGATGGTCAACCAGAGTTGGGATGGCCCACCACAGGAGTCTTTGGTTGACCAAGAACCTTACACAATAATAGGAACCAAAGTTTTAGCAATCCATTAAGTTGTTTATTCATTATCAATGTCCCACTGCTCCCGTTCTGGCTCTTCCTGAGTTCTCCAATTGTCTTGACCTGAACACACAGTGGTGTCCTTAAAGATGTTTTCCAGGAGTTGTTTTATGGCCTATCCTTAGGATAGTCCATACATAACTGTTTTATTTGGGGATGACAAACAGCCTCTGATAGATCAGCTTTTAGGGGTTGCATCTGTTCCCTATATTATACAGAGTACAAGTTGGAAGCAAATGGCTCCATATTGCAGATGACCCCATTGACGACAATGAGAACTGAGCTGCAGTAATGCCACCCCACCACTATAATTGTACGGAACCATCTGTTCTGTCTCCATATACCGTATAGCAGGGGTAGGCAGCCTTTTTTGTTCGGCGTGCCGATTTTAATAAAAAAAATCAAAGATGAGGTACTCGGAGTGCCGGTCAATAATTGTAAGTCTGACGACCCCTAAACTAAAGTCATATACCACAAACCATAACACAGAAGTGCTGCCACCAGATGCTTTAGGACACATGCACTTACTGCTATTTCCTGGGACGCTCCTGTACTTTCCGATTAGAAGCAATGAAAGTCCATGTGCGGCCCCCAATTAGTGGTAAATGTGTCCAGGAGCACCGTATGGTGGCATCCTTATGGTGAATACACACTATGTATCTGGATGCAGATATATTTGGAACTTTTTCATTCGATGTAAAACTGGTGCATTTTTGCACAAAAAAAAAACAAAGCCTGAGTTTTCTGTGCAAAAACACATCCTTAATATAGAAAACACACAGTTATACAGAATAATGTCCCATAATAGTTCCTGCACACGGTATTATGTCCCATAGCGGCCTCTGCACACAGTATTTGTCCCATAGCTGCCTCTGCACACAGTATTTGTCCCATGGCGGCCTCTGCACACGGTATTTGTCCCATAGCGGCCCCTGCACATAGTATTTGTCCCATGACAGCCTCTGCACACGGTATTTATCCCATGGCAGCCTCTGCACACAGTATTTGTCCCATAGCTGCCTCTGCACACAGTATTTGTCCCATAGCGGCCTCTGCACACGGTATTTGTCCCATAGCGGCCTCTGCACACAGTATTTGTCCCATAGCGGCCTCTGCACACAGTATTTGTCCCATAGCGGCCCCTGCACACAGCAATATGTCCCATAACGGCCTCTACACACAGTATAATGTCCCACAGCAGCCCCTGCACACGGTATATGTCCCATAGCGGCCCCTGCACACAGTGTCATGTACCATAGCGGCCCCTGCACACGGTATTATGCTCCATAGTGGCCCCTGCACACGGTATATGTCCCATAGTGGTCCCTGCACACGGTATTATGCTCTATAGTGGCCCCTGAACACTCACTAGCTATTATTATACTGTGGGGTCTCTTCAGACCACAGAGTATAGTAAGTGGAGGGCAAAGAGAGGTGATGAAACATAAAAAACAATGTTACTCACCATTCCACGCTCCGCAGCCGCTCTGTATCTTCGGGCGCTTCTGCCGGTAGTCAGCGACCGCTCATTGAGTCTCAGGGGTCACGTCGCATCATTATGCGTAATGACGTCAGACGCAGACGCCACCCCTGAGGCCCTGTCAGCTGACTTCAGGCAGAAGCGCCTGAAGAGTACACAGCGGCTGCGGAGCGTGGAATAGTGAGTAACATTGTTTTTTATGTTTGATCATCTCCCCGGGGGCTCCGCTTATTATACTCTGGGGTCTGAAGAGACCCCACAGTATAATAATAGCAGTTTCGTTTCGGCCGTGTTTGGTCCGATCGAAACTGCTGGGTGAGGACTCGGGCTGCCGTGCCAGGGAAATATGCCTCACGTGCCAAGAGTGGCACGCGTGCCATAGGTTTCCGGCCCCTGCCGTATAGTATAATGTAAAGTTGATCCGTGCGAGGGACATCTGTCAGTCCCCTGCCGATCAGATATTTATGGTCTATCCTAAGGATAGGCTATAAAAAAAAAAAGTCAATGATGGCTGTAGCAGTCATACTGTATGTCCATGTTGGGATGTCATCACCAGAGGCCACAATACAGAGACTGACAGATGACTTGAGCACTAGAACGGGAGTGGTGAAGGATCAGGCATTTGGTTGACAATATTTTTATTTATATGTCTTGTGTGTACAGTTCAGTAATAAGAACATAATAACCCATTACAATGATATTTACAGTGAATATACATGTTCTATATAGCTGGAGGGTGGTCCTAGAAATGATCTCATCTGATAAGACATTGAAGTTGGAGTGGAAATGTCTATAATATTGATGTGGCGTCCTTTTATTCATTATGGGGATCCATGATATTGACATACATTTACAAGCTAGAGCCACCATACTTATGCTATCATGTAGCGATCAGAAGATGTCACCAGTGGTGGACTCTGAGCAGAGATCTCACTGATCAAGTGTAACGCCCTCTGCTGCTGACCCTTTGACTTCTAGCCCAGAGATCTATGAAAGTGTATGTAGCATCTTTTTGTGTGTCTCAATGTTCACTTAACAAGTATTATCTTGAAGTAAGGCTAGGTTCACACCTGCGTTCGATCACTATTTGAGGATTCCATCCCCCATTCCACTTGAAAAATGTGGAGAGAAAAGTCCTTCAAGCAGGACTTTTACAAGCAGGACTTTTAGTGCTGCATTTTTCGGGCGGAAACCAGGCGAACCCCATTATAGTCTATGGGGTCCATGCAAACCGCTTTTTAAGAAGATTAGATATCCATTTTTCGGGTCCCCAAGGGGACCTGAAGAATGGAAACCCCAACGCAGGTGTGAACCTAGAGTAATACAAATATCAACAGCGCCCAACGTTATATTTCTCTTAAACTATTTATGATGCATCATAAATGTTTGATGGTAGGAAATCCAATTATTGAGACCTCCAACATTCAAACTATGGAGGTTTTGGTGCCCCTTGTTATCTGTAACTAGGCAAACAGTAGAAGAGAGAATTATGGCTCAGAGGTCTCATTATTGCACTCTCCTTGGTCTGCTGTACATGGCTGTATCCATATCTTCTTCTCATATGTGGCCTACTCAATGTTATTCTACTTTCCTCTTTAGCCAGCGCAGTTAAGAATAATAAGGGATAGAGTACCCTCAATGGACTCCCACTGATCCATTTCTGATCTTAAAGGGGATATCCTAGACTAGATATTGATGGCCAAGCCTTAGACCATCAACATTCAATAGCTTTATCCTAATGTTCATTTGTTCCTCCGATATTGTCCTCTCCACCAATAAACATACACACACCCATACACATTAGATGTTCTTCTAGGCTTGGCATTGGTGGATTTAGTTGACATTAATCTATGTGTATATGGGCAGATTTACACATGTTGAAATCTTTAAAACAACACACTTCTCACACTTGGTTTGTATTAACCTTTGCAGTGCATCAGATTCGTAGGTAGATGTCTACTCCATCTGTAGATTGTTATTTATCAGGGGTGGAGATAAAGCTCTAAATCAATATGTCAATAAACTTATTGGTTTGTGTTTTTTCTTTCAGTTGGACAGTGCCACTTCCCTCATTCAGGCTGCCAAAAATCTGATGAATGCGGTTGTGCTTACCGTGAAGGCCTCCTACGTAGCATCAACTAAGTACCAGAAGGTCTATGGCACGGCAGCCGTAAACTCCCCCGTTGTATCTTGGAAGATGAAGGCTCCAGAGAAGAAGCCACTAGTAAAAAGAGAAAAACCAGAAGAATATCAGACCCGAGTAAGGAGAGGATCCCAAAAGAAGCACATCTCTCCAGTCCAGGCTCTAAGTGAATTTAAAGCGATGGATTCATTCTAGAACTTTAGGCTTTACTAACAGGATATTTTTTTTTTTAAAGAAGTCATTTTGTATGCTTACCTGCCGACTTGTATGCGTCCGGCATGAACTAAACCTTAGCAGTGTCCGTTTGCATGCTACCCCAGATTTTATTGGAGTTGAGATTCATAATGAAGCAAGTCCATTGAACGCTGGTAAAATTATAACTTGTATTTTTGCCCTTCTCCAGCCCCTTTAGGCTTTAGATCCAGATGAGCATTCAACCAAAAGAGGACTAAAAATAAAGACAAAAAAAGGGAGCGTGAAATGCATGCAGGAACCATTAGGTTGGCAGGTATCTTAGGTAAGAAATGAGAGACTTATGGTAGATCATTCAGCTTGTAACGCTTTTGTTTAGTGCAATCTATGCCTAGCAAATCCGCCTAACTGTGTGGCCCAGATGATAAGCTTACATCCTCGTGATAGTATGTGGCTTCTTTAAGTATCAATTAATAACCTTAACCTAAGGCTTATCACTTATTATTGTGTATTCTGTTCTCTATGTTACAAAGTGTTATTTAATATGTTACTACTTAGTCCCCACAACTGATAACCTAACAGCTAGCTAAGTCTATGTGTTGGTGTGTGTGAAGCACATTGAGATGACATGGCCGATTTTATTAGTTTCGACATTTGGACATGGAAATGGAGTCCTAGCCTACGCACCGTGGTGGCATCCATTTTTTTTTGCAGTCTACGTGTCCGATAAAAGATTATACCCACATAAAAGATCAATTGTACTAGTCTATAGGCTACATTAGTTCAATAAATGACTGCCACCGGTGTATAGGTCGGTGTCCATTTTAACACATAACATGACAATGTGGCAGCTTTAAAGTAAAATGTAGATGATCAGTAGCTTGGACTAGAGGTACCGACCATGGCTTTGTACCCAGTAACTCAATAAAGTCATTAATTCCCTCAAAGTGTATGTCTGTTTGTTTGTTTTCGCCTTTTATGTCACAAATTATGATGAATTGTGTCTAAAGGACACCTCGGAATAGCAGATGGAAGATGATCGGTACACCAGTTTCTTATTCTAGAGTTCTTCTCTATCTGCGGACAATTGCTACTGTAGTCTCTTATTCTATATTTCTTCTAAATCTTCCAGACCATATGATGTTTCAGAAAATTTCATTGTCACACGGTCCAGTACATTCAACACTACTGAAATGTTTCTATATAACATGCATTGTAAAATGTATGTAGAGGGTCCAGCACAAAATACTTCTTAGTCTAGATGTCTTCTTAGTCATATGACCTTCTGTTTTGATGGTTATGATGGTTCAGAAAATTTCATTGCCACATGGTCCAGTACAGTCAACGCTATTGGAATGTTGTTTTATGCCACGTACCGAACCAGAGTTTAATTGGTCAAAATAGGTGGAGGATCTAGTGTAAAATAGTTATGAGTACATTTGCTACATCCATTTCTTATTCTAGATGTCCTCTTATTTTTTTTAGACCATATGAATTTCTGTTTTGATGGTTATTACAATGATTGAGAAAAATTTATTGTCATACGGTCTAGTGGAGTCAACATTATTGAAATGTTGCTATATAACATGAACTGAACCAGGGTTTAATCTGTTAACTATAGGTAATTATGAAAATATCTATTGGCATGGCAGTCAGCTTAGGCATGGTACACATCTCATTTGGGTTTACGTTCGGGGAGTCTGCTTGGGGACCCTCCGAATGGAAACCTATATGCATATAGATATGCATATAGGTGGTGGATATGCATATCCACCACCTCTGCAACTAGATCCTAGACTACCTCACAAATCGACCTCAATACGTGAGAGCCCGAGATTGTGTGTCAGATACTGTGATATGTAATACGGGGGCACCTCAGGGTACAGTTCTTGCCCCTTTCCTCTTCATACTGTACACTGCAGATTTTAGGTGCAACTCATCCAGCTGCTACCTACAGAAGTATTCTGATGATTCTGCAATAGTAGGCCTCATCACAGACGATGATGACAGGGAGTACAGAGAACTAAACCGGGATTTTGTGGACTGGTGCCAGCGGAACCACCTGAAGATTAACGCGGGGAAGACCAAGGAGATGGTGGTGGACTTCCGTAAATGCAGATGCCCTCCAAAACCAGTGGACATCCTGGGGACGGGCATCAAGATCATGAACACCTATAAGTACCTGGGTTTGCTCCTTAATAATAAGCTGGACTGGGCAGATCACATGGAGGTCCTGTACAGGAAGGGCCACAGCAGGCTCTACCTGCTTAGGAGGCTGAGAACCTTTGGAATCTGGGGGGCACTTCTTAGGATTTTCTTCAACTTGGTAGTGGCATCAGCCATCTTCTTCGGAGTGGCCTGCTGGGGGAGCAGTATATCAACCAGGGATAGGAATAGACTCGACAAGCTGATTAGAAGGGCCAGCTCTGTCCTGGGGAGCCCCCTGGACCCAGTGCAGGTGGTGAGTGACAGAAGGATACTGTCCGTGGTGAGCTCCATGCAGAAGAAGAAGTCCCATCCCATGCATGAGACCGTGATCACGCTGGGCAGTACTGTCAGTGACCGACTGCTCCACCCTAATTGTGAGAAGGAGCGCTATCGGAAGTCTTTCCTCCCCACCGCGGTTAGGCTGTACAACCAACACCGACCTAAGTGGAGATCAATACACACAGAGAACTGAGAGATCTTTCTGCCTGTTAAATCCACCCCCCTCCTCTGCTACTTCCTATCTGTCTGTCTACTATTAATGTAATGCCTCTCACCTTGGAACATTCCTGTACATGTTGTATTTGTATTTGTATCTGCTTATCTTTGCTGCTGTAACACACTGAATTTCCCCATTGTGGGACTATTAAAGGACTATTATTATTATAAGGCCCAGTTCACATCTGCAGAAACCCGCGGACCTCATAGATTATAATGGGGTCCGTGTGGTTTCTGCTCACTTCCGCACGAAACATGCAGAGAGGAAAGTGCAGCTTGCAGCACTTTTCTCTCCGCTTGCTTCGTGCTTGAAACCGAGAGGAAACCACACGGACCCCATTATATAGTCTATGGGGTCCGCGGGTTTCCCAGGTAAACCGCTTTGTATGCGTATAGGTTTCCATTCGGGGGTCCCCAAGCGGACTCCCCGAACGGAAACCTGAACGCATATGTGAACCGGGCCTTACTCATATCAATGCAAGCATGGCTTATGTAAAAGAATGTATTCCAACGGGTGTTGGACCCTCTACCTTCTTTTTGTATATTGCTTCTAGCTTGTTGTCCTCCAAGCAGTCCATACATGTTCATGGTATGCCCCTATTTCAGCTGTTTATAAAGGAACTGCACTAATGGTTGATCTCTATTAAACCTTATCTTTGTTTTTGCTGAGGGTTTAATGTGAGTTAAACTTGAAACTTGTGGACAACAATGCAAAACCTGGAACAGGAGGATCCTCAACCGTCCATGTGCCAATAGTATTGATGGTATAACCCAGGGTTCATCTGGCTCCCTTAGGAACTAGGTGCACTGCTACACCACTATACTTAGTTCTTTCCTTTGTATCTATGAACATCCTAAAAATGGCCAAGACATTAGATTTTTGATTGTGGATTCCAAGATTTCAACAGGATCCACTGAAGCTTGAAGAGGTTTTCCACCACTACCTGGACATAGAAATATCTGCAAAAGTTAACCTTTCCAAGTCATCAATACTTCTTTTAAAACAAATGCAACTTATTGCTTTTATGCCTGGAAAAAAAAAAAAAACTAGAAGATTCGTGGTGCCTTGTAAATCCATATGTTTGCTGATAAATCTGTAATAGGGCACCTATAGTCTTCTATTGGCCCATATTATACCTATATACTATAAGATGTGTCCAAGGAACATGCAAGCAAAACCCTCAATTTCACGTAACATCTCACACCACTCATCTTGGGATATGTTGAGTGAAAAAGAAAGGTAAGATGCGAACACATCTGTAACCTTTGATTTTCTTCTCCGTGACTTGTTCCATGCAGTATTATATAGTTTTTCTCCTCTAGAAGTGCTAGAGACATCACCTGGCTGCCCTGGCTGTTTACCATGTCTCCTGCCGCGGTTGACAAAATGATTTCATTTTTATTCTGGACAACATATAAAAAAAATTTTATTCCTATAGCTTCCGAAAGATCAAAAATGTAGAAGAAACCAGGACACACAAAATAGTCCAAAATTTGTCCACTGGTAGATGAATTGTGTACAATTGTCTAACATTTCAGTCCATAGTAAGGAAGGAAAACTCTGGAACTCACAAATATATTTGAGTAAGACTCCAAATTTATTATATCTAGACATGAAACATTTCAGTCCACAAGAGGCCTTCATCAGTCATCGGATATGAGTAGTAAAGGAGCCAAGGAGAAAAGCTATATAGTAGGTAAGTGGCACTAAAGAATGGCCAGATGGCCAAGGTATTGCTCATCCATCCTGGACCTTAGTAACAGCTAGGGATGAGTGAACTCTTTCGACAGGATTCAACCCAAATTTACCAAAAGTTTAGGGCTCATTCAGAGTAAGGGATTCATCACCCACAAAACACTATAATACTCTGGGGTCTTCTCAGATCTTGGAGTATAATAAGTGGAGTTCTGGGGGAGGTGAGTTAAAATAACAAACAACTATACTCACCTTGCCTCACCTCTCCAGGTTGTCTGGTGATCCCTTGATATCCTCTTCAAGCCTCTTCCGGCTTCTAGCTGATGTCACTCTTCAGTGGTCAAGTGAAACATGCCAACATCATGATGCTGAGTCAAATCATCATGACATCAACATGTCCCACTGAGGCACGCCATCAGGCCCACTTCTAATCTTTAGCAGTGACCCTGGAGTGTGTGACATCAGGCAGAGGCTGGAAGAGGCCTCAAAAGGATGCCGAGAGACCTCCAGATGCTGCAAGGATGCTTAGGAGAGGTGAGGCAAGGTGAGTATCACTGTTTTTATTTCCGATTCATACTGAACAAGTTAGACATAAAAAGACCCAGAGGGCCAAACCTCAAAAATATTAGTCAAAAACAAATCTCGTGAGGTTCGCCATCTATCGTTCACGGCCTTATTAATGACACACAGAATATACATGTACAGATGTAGCAGAGTTAACCTGACTTCTGTAATAGGTTAAACTGCTACAATATGATATCTTATCACAGAAGACAATAAAAAACAATGAAAAGTCATTGAAAAAACATTTATTCTGTGATACGATACCACGCTGCAGCAGTTTAACCAATTACAGACGTTTTTTCTAACATTGCTACATCTGTATGTTGTGGAGACTCTCTCCATCTACAGAGAGCCTTTGTATAATATCAGAATGCCAACCGAATATCTTGTCCATAAAAATGCAGACTTGTCATTTTCTTCTTTGGACAATAGAAAAAAGTTCCCTATTTTTATGGACTATCCAGGAATTTACGGTCGACCACCCCAGGTACTTCTGAGATTAGCACCTTTAGACTTATCCAATGATCCCTGAATTCTGGCAGTTCTGTAGCGATGAGAAAATGTTGAAGTCCATCCACCAAATGTTTCTGTCTACTGAAGGTAAAACATCAAAATGATTTGCCCATTGATAAACCTTTGAACAAAATATTTATTCAAGATGTAGAGTCCCACACATCTGCTGAAGCTGCATGCGGCGACTGAACATACTTCTCATGCAATTATTATAATTGCCCCAGCTGTCATTGCAGATATCTCTCTGTTTGATAAAACCGACATATTCACAAGGTCAATGCATTCTCAAACACACGTTCTGTATTTCCCAATAATTACCACTCCAATATGCTAGATGGAGAATTTAGAATCTTACAAGGATCACGATCCACACTGAGGATCTTAATCCCAGAAGATCACACTAAAGGGTCAGTGTAATAGAAAAAAAAAGACTGGATGACTTGGAGGACACTATGCAACATGAAGAGAACATACATTGTGTGATTTGACATCAAACTTGGTAAGCCAAGGCTACTGGGACATTGTAGAAACTTTCTGAATTGTTGAGATAATGTTTTCTTTTACCAGTCTTGACCTTCTGTCTTCAAATAGTGGACTCTGTCCGAAACAGTGGCATAGCCTGTTATGTGTCTGGCGACCTCTCCTGATGTCTTCCCATAGTCTATAATACTGTGTGTTATGGCGCCCATACACATAAGAGAAAAGTCATCCAAATCTAAATATTTTGGCAAAACTACCTATCTTATATTTATGGTGGTGTGCCTGCAGAAACCACACTTGCTGCTTTCCATCTGGCCATGGCACGCACAGAACTGGTGGTGTAGTGTAGTTTTGCCAGGAAGGAAACCAACAGGCGCTCATCGAAAGTAGACAGGGCTTGAGTGTAGAAATGCCACAACGTGGCAATACTCTTTATATACAACCTCTGTCAAACAATAGACATCACTTATGTTCCCAGAACCGGAGCTCTGACATTGTTATATACAGTTGAAACCAGAAGTTTACATACACTATATAACAAGACACATATGGATGTTTTTCTCACTATCTGACATGAAATCAGAATAAACCTTTCCCGTTTTAGGATTACCAAAATTATTTATATTTGCCAAATGCCAGAATAATGAGAGAGAGAATTTTTAAGGCATTTTTATTACTTTCTGCAAAGTCAAAAGTTTACATACATTTCATTAGTATTTGGTACCATTGCCCTTACACTGTATGACTTGGGTCAAACGTTTTGGATCTCCTCCCACAAGCTTCTCACAATAGTAATTTGGGCCCATTCCTCCTGACAGAACTGGTGTAACTGAGCCATATTTGTAGGCCGCCTTGCTCACACCTGCCTTTTCAGCTTTGTCCATAAATTTTCAATAGGATTGAGATCAGGGCTTTGTGATGGTCACTCCAAAACATTGACTTTGCTATCCTTAAGCCACTTTGTAACCAGTTTGGCAGTTGCTTCGGGTCATTGTCCATCTGGAAGACCCATTTGTGCCCAAACTTTAACTTCCTGGCTGATGTCTTGAGATGTTGCTTCAGTATTCCCACATAATGTTCTTTCCTCATGATGCCATCTATTTTGTGAGGTGCACCAGTCCCTCCTGCAGCAAAACAACCCCACAACATGATGCTACCACCCCCGTATGTCACAGTTGGGATATGGACCTATCATAAAGATAGGTCCATATCAGAACAGTGGTGGTCTGACACCCAGCACCCTCACTGATCAGCTGTTCTCATAAGCTGATACACAAAGAATAAAGTTCTGTTCTCTGTGTGGTCACTGAACTGAGTCACTGTGGTTTAGATACTATTTAAGTAAGTGGGAGTTTTTCTGCAGTAATATGGTCTGGCCATTACATAGAGGGTGTTAGACCCTCACCAATATGATATTGATGACTTATCCTTAGGAGATCTAATGTAGATTACAATGGGCAGTAAGACATATTCCCATGACACAATGGAATGGACTATCTATGTCATATAATGTTTATTAAAAAGCAAATCTGTATACTCTCCATGGATGCAATAAAAAAGTGACCTATTGCATGGAGAATATACAGTATTCATACAAATTCTTTGCAGTGTAACCTGCAGTCACGTAAATGACATGCAAACTCCTTACCCATAGCACCTCTTGTAGGCACCAATTCCTTGAGTACAGTGTTCCTGGTCGACAATACTGCATAGCATTATTATTTTATCTATTTAGTTTTATCTATTTAGTATAGTACTCAGAATTCATTCATTGGATTCTCGAGGGAGGTCCGAGCAGTTAAAATTCCAATAGAATGTCTTGGGTGGTGGAGGAGTTCTGATCGAAGAACTTTCGTCTACTTACTGAAGTTTTTCTTTAATCTCTCCTTCTTTTCCTATGATATTCAACCACCTAAGATCGCCTTACAAATAAAGACATCAGTTGTAGAATTGATTATTGGCCCAAGATACCACCTCAGTCGATGCTCCAAAAGGAGAACTTAAGGGATCGATGACGTTGAGAGCCGGTTGTGGATATTAACGATGTAAAGTGAACCAAAGAACTTTCATCTAATTGAAGACAACGACCTTGACAATGATCATGACTGTGATTATAAATTTGGTCGAGAGTGGAAGCACGGCGGACATTACTTGGACTGGCTTATTAAGAATACACATTATATAACATCATTTAGTCCCAGCCCTGACCATGAACTGAAAGATTCAGAGACCTAATACATCCATTTCAAGCTTTCTTGGCATTGAAGTAAACTCATGACATTTACATAAAGTTTACACTGTGGAATTACCATGGTTTACGTCATCCTGTTCACTAATAATATATACATATTCTATAACAATATATTCTTATGGTTTATAGCCAGGAAAACCTCATATTGAGAAACATATTGAACAGTTTTCATAATATAGCAGCAAACCAATAAGTTTGAGAAACTATTTATCTATCTATCTATCTATCTATCTATCTATCTATCTATCTATCTATCTCTCTCATATCTATCTCTCTCATATCTATTTATTTATCTATTTCATTATCTATCTATCTATCTATCTATCTATCTATCTATCTAACTCTCATATCTAGCTATCTCTCATATCTATCTATCTATCTATTTATCTCATATCTATCTATCTACCTATCTATCTACCTATCTATCTATCTATCTATTTCATATCTATCTATTTCATAGATATTTATCTAGCTCATATCTATCTATCTATCTATCTATCTATCTATCTATCTATCTATATCTGTCTATCTATCTCTATCTATCCATATCTATCTATCTATCCATATCTATCTATCTATCTATCTATCTATCTATCTATCTATTGTTCTATCCACCCATCCTTTCTACAAGTCATCTCAAGAAATACAGCATTCATCCTTCTGAACCTGGAAGTCAAAGATTGACACTGGGTTTAGATTTCCCTATTATTATCAATATTCCAGTCATGATGTAACCAGTCGTACAATATTGAACTGATATTATTCTAGAAAAATGAATAAAAATTGAACAATCCATGTGACAAGAGAATTATAACATCTGCTTGTCATGTGATACCAGGGCTACGAGGGAGCAGTCGGCTCTGGTAACACATGCTGAAGAGTGAAGCGGTTTCCTACTGGAGCTGAAGCTGTTCACACCTGAGAATTGGTTAAATTGTGAATTTGGAATCTCGATACATTATAATCTGTCAGTCTGGTTTATTATGAATTAGTCCCACGCAGACTGAATCATCTTCATTTGGGAATAACCGCTGTGTTAATAATTACTGCACTAATTGGATAATAAGGAGATGATGATAGGTCAAGGAAAAGAGAATAATACTGTCATCTCCTTGATAATGTTGACATTAGATGGGATGTCTGGGATAACTGGCATTGATTTTTTTTTTCCCCTAATTACTTCATCATTCATCATATTTAATTCACTGGAATCACCCGGGGTGAACAATCATTTCCTGGCAACAGTTGATACTACTGTGTGCACCAGTGACACCAGGGGTATCTTAGTCTTACTGTTATTCGGCACCACACTTAGGACCATATCACTGGCAACCAAGGACAGGGTACTGGTTTATTGATCATGATTTACACAGGTGTTAGCGGTAGTAAACACATCACACAATATTTAAAGGACTTTTCTAGGAGGTAGGATAGGTCATCAACTGAAGATAAGCAGGGGGCCTACACCTGGGGCCCTCATGAATTAGCTGCTTAAAGCATTAGGGATGTCATGTGACATCATCGGTTACATGGCCCGTTTGCTGCTCACTCCCATTCAAGTAAATGCCCTAAGCTGCGATGTCAAGCACAATCACAATACAAATATATGATCCCACTTAAAACAGCTGATTTGAAGAGGTTCTGGGTGTTAAACCCCCCAATCTTCAATTGATAAGGGTAGGACATCAATTATTAAGCCTCAATTAACCCTTTTAAGTGTCACAAAGCCATTTCTTGTCACCAACCTCTCCATAGCCATCCAATGCCAGTGTCTATGCTTCACAAGCCAAGGTGGAAGGAAGTTGATGGCCAACAGTTCATGAGCAGACAGTCCTCAGCCCATGTGGTCAAAGAGCTTCGTGTTATAGACACTAAAAGGTAGATCTTAAAGCCCCAACCTTAATTCCTACCTTCTACACAACCTGTCAGGATTGTCGCTGATATCTAAATCATTGTTAATACTAAAGCAGGGGAGTCCAAGCCTTTCTTCACTTCACGTAAGCCTACAACATTGAGTATTCTGCAGTATTTATTGAATCGCCACCAATCTACTAGACACCTGTTGGCAATGGATGAATTGCTAACCCCTGCTCTAGACTAATCTCTGGACAGTAATCTTATATATGTAGACTAAATTACATAAGATTTGACACAGGATTGACAGGTATTCCAAATCTAAGATATGGAGGGATTTAACAGAAGGAATTTTCTGAAGTTCCACCAGAGAGAAAATGAAGCATTACATAGTATCTCGTGAAATCTATGGGCTGTCAGGTCCTCCAGAGAGATGATGCTTCTGGCTGCTCTTCACTCCAGATGACAGAGTCATTTCCTAACGTTCTGTCCTTAACACTTCGTGCTGTACATGTACAGAACAGTCAAGTCAATGACTCAGGAACTAAGGAGTAGCAAAAAACCGATACCTGCTATAGTGTCTGAGGTCAGAAATAACATTAATGGTGGATATTTAACTACTTAGATGTCCATGGCAATGTAACTGCCACCATCTTGGTATATCAGTTAGGTCCTGCCCCCAGTGGTTAGTATGTTCTAACAACCATTATATTTTTAAAAAATATATATTAAAAAATTGAATATATAAAAACACAATACATATGTGATAGCAAACTGTGCTATAAAACTAATACAATTACTATAAAACTAATGAAAAGTAAAGCTCATTCTATAAAGTTAAGTCAAAGGTAAAATACAAAAAAAAAGAACAAATTATTTTAAATTAGGTATCACAGTAATAGTACTGATGGCACAAAAAAGATGGTGTTTTCTTTCACCCTTGTACACCCATTAAGAAAGTGGACTTTGTACCACCTCTACCAACACCTACTCTTTGCATTCTTCAATAGAAACTTTCTCACTGATTCTGGTGCAGTTGGAATTTTTCTCCAGTCCCTTTTGTTCCCGAGGAATCATTTCAGCACCCAATATGTTAGTTTAGCTCTCTACTGTCAGGTGGGCGGTCCTGGGCTGGAGCAAACAGTCTAGGGCTTCTCACATTACACTAGAGAGCATCATTTAGCTGAAACTAACATGAACTAAACGGATTGCTCGGTAGAGGCTAGACAAAAATACCAACTGTGTCGGAATCAGTAAAGCAGTACCTACTGAAGGTTGAAAATAGTTGGAGGTGTGAAAATGTCCTCTTTAATAAGTTATAGGCACAAAAAAAATGATACTGTAATTGAAAAAAAAAAAAACCTCAGCCCTGCAAAAAACGAGCCCTTAAAAGGTACATCATGAAAAAATGGCTTTAGGAATGCAGCAATGAACATACCAAAAAGTTTTTGGTGTCATTAAAGGGCTTATCTGGTTTCCAGTCTTGATGACCACACAATGTTGCAGCAGTTTGTTACATGACTGCACAATGTAAGTTAGGTCTACATACACTGAGGGACACCAAATGCAGATAAACACTCAAATCATTGATGAAATAAGCATAAGGGGACTTTTTTTTGTTTTGTGTATTTTTTTAACACAAAATTATACATTTTTAACCCTTTAAGACTGCAGGGAGTTATCTGGTTTCTAACACTGATGGTCTATCCTTAGGTCCTTAGGATTGGTCAGCAATATTAGATCTGTGGGGGTCCAACACTGAGGACCCCTGCAGATCACCTGTAGCGAGACAGTGTGGCTCCTGGTATTGTTTACATTTTGGGAGCCACGCTGCTCATTCACCGTACAAACTGCAACATTGTCCCATAAACCTCAATGGGAGAGCGCTGCAGTACCTATACTCTCCACTACAGTTTGTACGGCCATTGAGCAGTCCAGCTCCAGGAATGTAAATAAAATCGGGAGCCGTGCTGCCTTGGTACAGGTGATCTGCAGGGGATGGCCTAAGGATAGGCTATCAATACTAGAAACCTTTAAGGTTGAAACTGCCCGCAGCCTTAAAGGGTTAAAAATATATGATTTTGAGTTAAAAAAAACTTACATTGTGCCACACCTCACATAACAACTCTTGCAACATTGTGAGACGTCTTGTCCATGAACGATTGTGGGGCGAATACAGCAGTAATACTACTATGGATTCAGCTGGTATAGCAGGAGTGGTTTGTTAGATTTATGATCAAATTTATAGGTTTTTATAACTCAAACCCCCTATAAAACATACCCCCACCTGACTTTCATTCACTTTAATGTCTACCTTATCCAGCATTTCCACTTTACCGCTCTCTGTCATCTTTTATGGTTTCATTCTCTTTTAAATATATTTAAGCTTAAGAAATCAGAAGCAATTTCGTGCTGGACTTGACCTATGAGCCCTTTCCATGGCTGGAGACACGTAGCACAACTCTTGTTTCTCGCACAGCTCATCCAAGAATTGGCATAGTTGAGTCACTGTGAAACTACGGAAGATAAAAGTTGATGCCAGATGAGAATGAACTTCTGTCCCCTGGCACACAACAGTGGGCAAACATCTCTCAGCAAGAATCATCATGGCACTATTGATCGAGTGAGTACAAAACAGAACGTCATGACACTGGTACAGTGCCGCTAATATCACAATGAGGCCAGCACATCCAGACAGCTTAGGTATTGTGTCTATAAATACACAGACGTTCCTTGTGTTTGTGCATTTTGCAGAAAATTCTAACTGGAAGAAAACAGATAACTGAGAACTGTGGTTGTCCATGAATTTCTTTTGGTTCCCATTCAATAAGTCCTGCATTGTCCTTGTACAAATATAGCAAAGCTGAGTTTGTCATTTGACACAGATCATTGTAATATCACGAGGCCAAGGGTGAACCATTGAGGCAAACCACGTGGCTGCTACAGTAGTTGGCTCAGCCTTGGATGATCCCATTTCTCTCGCTGTTGAGTGGTAAAAACCTGCCACGTGCAAGAGAGGAATACAGTTATGATCCAGCAGTACTTCAGAGGTTCTTTACTAGAACTTGTGAAAAATAGGACAACTTTTAAACAAATCTATGAAGAAAGATACTGGAGCGTAGAAACTGCTTATTGCTGGTCTTCAACCACCTAGTTGGTGCAAGAGGAGTCTCCTTCTACTGTACTTCACACAGGATACGTAATGAAGGTGATGGAGATGCTTCCACAGGTCAATCCCCACTGTCCTCTCCTCAGGTACCAAATGGCTATTGCACTCTCTCTTAGTCTTGAACCCACTTTGGACTCCATTGCTTGGTCTACCTTCAGTCTTCTAACACGCAAGGAAATTCCGACTATTGATGCTCTATGCGTCAACTACCCTCTGTGCACGATCTACTGGGGTTTTGTCTTCTTGATGCTCAGGTTCCCGCATTTGACCAGTCATCAACAATAATATGTGTTTTGGGGTTAGCTATGCTGTATGCTACAAACCTGTGCCAGATTCCCAAGGAACTGCATTTTGAGAAAACAAAAGGTTGGGGATTTAGTTAAATTATCATAAACAAGTAGTAGATAGAGATACAGAAAATCACCTTCTTCCCTGGATGGAAAAATGTAAAGGTTATCGCGGATAACCCATTTTCGAAAAGGAGGCTGGGGAAGGTGAAAAAAAATAAATAATTCTGCCAAAGCAGCAGGAAAGGATCATGGTGGGAGACACCAAAGTATGTTTTTTTTTTTTGTTTGTTTTTTCAACTTCCCTGGCCCCATTGGCAAAAATGGGTTATACTGGATAACCTCTTTAATCTCATAATATGGAACCATTTTGCTCTTTTTTACAGGATCCAGGATAAAATCATCCTTTTACACTAAGCTAAACTTCTATAATTACCTAGATCGCCAGTGCGGTCATGTGACTGCCCCAGGCACACTTTCTGATAATCCGGTGATGTTCCGTTTCCCTGTTTCCAGAAACAAAACGTCACCGATACTAACTCCCCACCCCATCATGCTTACCTGTCTTCCTGTCCGGATCTTCTGGGCATTTAACATCACTTCCTTCTGGAGGGCTGGCACCTCCTCTTCATGACATCTGCCAGCCTCACACACCTGTGCAATAGAGCCAACAATCTGACTCTATTGCACAAGCAACGGCAGACGTCAAGAGGAGGAGGAGCCAGCCCTGCAGAAGGAAGGGATCTCCTGTGCCCAGAAGATCCGGACAGGAAGACAGGTAAGTATGAAAGGGTGGGGGGTGGGCTGAGTTAGCTAGTTAGTTAGTTAGTTAGTTAGTTAGTTAGTTAGGAAGGGCTAGTAGTGGGCGGGCTAGCTGGGGAAAAAGAGAGGGGGTGTGAGGGAGTGAGAGAGGGAGGGGGAGGGATTGAGAGGGGGAGCTAGTGTGAGTCAGCTCTAGTGAGTGAAGAGCAATTCATCATGGTAGTTGTAGAATAAAAGAACAGGAAGCTACCCATGCAAACAAATCCAAAGGATGCCAGGAACCCCCAGAGAAACCCAGAAATCACTCAAAACACTGCTAAAGGTATTTGGGTGCACTTACTAACCCATTAATAGCACTAACAGACAATTTAAAGAAATGTTTTTCCCAGAAAACCCCTTTAAGGAAATTTTCTTAACACAACATGGTTTCATGACAAGTTATCCCAAAGTAATATGCTAACTATCTTTTTTTTTGTCTATGTGTGACCATTCAGTGGTAGAAGAGGTATTGTAGCCTTTCAAGGCTTTTGTGTTTATGTCATTGTGTTGGATTGGTTTAATGTAACATTTTAGTTCTTAACCAAATAGGAGATCAGTAGAGATGGGTGAACCTCTCAAAATTAAACTTAAAATGGCTTAAAACATAGTGTAGAACACTCTTAGGGCTCCTAGGAACCTATCTATAAAACATAGTGTAGAACACTGTCAGGGCTCCTAGGAACATATTTATAAAACATAGTATAGAATACTCTTAGGGCTCCTAGAAACCTATCCATAAAACATAGTGTAGAACACTCTTAGGGCTCCTAGGAACCTACAGTGCTGGCCAAAAGTATTGGCACCCCTGCAATTCTGTCAGATAATACTCAATTTCTTCCAGAAAATGATTGCAAACACAAATGCTTTGGTAATAATATCTTCATTTATTTTGCTTGCAATGAAAAAACACAAAAGCGAATGAAAAAAAAAGTCAAATCATTGATCATTTTACACAAAACTCCAAAAATGGGCCGGACAAAAGTATTGGCACCCTCAGCCTAATATTTGGTAGCACAACCTTTAGACAAAATAACTGCGAACAACCGCTTCCGGTAACCATCAATGAGTTTCTTACAATGCTCTGCTGGAATTTTAGACCATTCTTCTTTGGCAAATTTCTCCAGGTCCCTGAGATGTGAAGGGCGCCTTCTCCAAACTGCCATTTTGAGATCTCTCCACAGGTGTTCTATGGGATTCAGGTCTGGACTCATTGCTGGCCACTTTAGAAGTCTCCAGTGCTTTCTCTCAAACCATTTTCTAGTGCTTTTTGAAGTGTGTTTTGGGTCATTGTCCTGCTGGAAGACCCATGACCTCTGAGGGAGACCCAGCTTTCTCACACTGGGCCCTACATTATGCTGCAAAATTTGTTGGTAGTCTTCAGACTTCATAATGCCATGCACACGGTCAAGCAGTCCAGTGCCAGAGGCAGCAAAGCAACCCCAAAACATCAGGGAACCTCCGCCATGTTTGGCTGTAGGGACCGTGTTCTTTTCTTTGAAGGCCTCTTTTTTTTTTCCTGTAAACTCTATGTTGATGCCTTTTGCCAAAAAGCTCTACTTTTGTCTCATCTGACCAGAGAACATTCTTCCAAAAAGTTTTTGGCTTTCTCAGGTAAGTTTTGGCAAACTCCAGCCTGGCTTTTTTATGTCTCTGGGTCAGAAGTGGGGTCTTCCTGGGTATCCTACCATAGAGTCCCTTTTCATTCAGACGCCGACGGATAGTACGGGTTGACACTGTTGTACCCTCGGACTGCAGGGCAGCTAGAACTTGTTTGGATGTTAGTCGAGGTTCTTTAGCCACCATCCGCACAATCTTTCGTTGAAATCTCTCGTCAATTTTTCTTTTCCGTCCACATCTAGGGAGGTTAGCCACAGTGCCATGGGCTTTAAACTTCTTGATGACACTGCGCATGGTAGACACAGGAACATTCAGGTCTTTGGAGATGGACTTGTAGCCTTGAGATTGCTCATGCTTCCTCACAATTTTGCTTCTCAAGTCCTCAGACAGTTCTTTGGTCTTCTTTCTTTTCTCCATGCTCAATGTGGTACACACAAGGACACAGGACAGAGGTTGAGTCAACTTTAATCCATTTCAACTAGCTGCAAGTGTGATTTAGTTATTGCCACCACCTGTTATGTGCCACAGGTAAGTAACAGGTGCTGATAATTACACAAATTAGAGAAGCATCACCTGATTTTTCAAAGGGTGCCAATACTTTTGTCCACCCCCTTTTTTATGTTTGGTGTGGAATTATATCCAATTTGGCTTTTTGACAATTCTTTTTGTGGTTTTCCATTGAAGACAAATTAAATGAAGATATTATTACCAAAGCATTTGTGATTGCAATCATTTTCTGGAAGAAATTGAGTATTATCTGACAGAATTGCAGAGGTGCCAATACTTTTGGCCAGCACTGTATCTATAAAACATGGTGTAGAATACTCTTAGTGCTCTTAGGAACCTATCTATAAAACATAGTATAAAATACGTTTAAGGATCCTATAATATTTGGAACTATCCTCTAAAGCTGGACCTTGCCTTCATGTGATGGGCCTAGAGCATCATTGATGCTAGAATCGGTAACCCAATCCTTTCCTAAACTCTTCTGCACTAGTGTCAGTGCATCCGCATGTCAGCTACATTCACATTAAACATGGCACTGTTCATTTATTCTGCAGTCTTTTTTGTTTTACAACCAATCTACTTGGCACCAGTTGGTGATGGACGTGTTGCCGACCTCTGCTTTACACTAAGCTCTAGATAGTGATCTGACATATATAGGCTAAAATACACAATAAGACTTGACACAGTTTTGACAGGTATTCCAGCGTTGAGATACGGAGGACTTTGACAGCATGTGTTTCATTTCCTGTAGCTGCAGAATAGCAAAAATGAACCATTACAGTATCTATTGAAATTTATGGGCTGTCTAAATATGGACCGTATCTCTATATACGTGTAATAGACTAAGCAGTCACTGGCAAAAACTGTGTAAAATAACTAAAACAAAAATCCAGTCTAAACACCACAAAAATTGTACAGCAATAACAATATAAATTGTCTGGGACTATATATCATGGCAGATACTTAAAGGGGTTTTCTGAGAAAACAAACTGTTTTTTTTAAAAAAGGTATTTTAGTGCTATTAATGGGTTAATAAGTGAACCAAAATACCTTTTGCAGTGTTTTGAGTGATTTCTGAGTTTCTCTGGGAGTTCCTGGCATCCTCTGCATTTGTTTACATGTGTATCTTCCTGCTGTCTTAGCCTCAGATCCCCCTCTCACTCCTTTCCTCTCCCTCTCTCAGACCCCTCCCTGTTTCCCTAGCTAACCCACAGACTACTAGCCCTACCTACCTACCTAACTAACTAACTCAGCCCACCCTCCCCCCACCCCATCAGACTTACCTGTCTTCTGTGTCCTGGAGATCAGTTTCTTCTGTCCCGCCGGCTTCTTCTTCTGTGGACTTCTTGCGCATGCCTGGTAGGCAGGATCTTTCAGATCTTCACTTCTGCCAGTGATTGCGCAATAGAGCTAGAATCACTGGCTCTATTGCGCAGGCACCGGCAGAAACTAAGGAAGTGAAGCTTCGTGCCCAGAAGACTGAAGACAGGTAAGTATGATGGGGTCGGGGGGGGGAGTATTGGTGACATTGCATTTACGGAAACGGGGAAATGGAACATCACGGGATTATCAGAAAGTGTGCCTGGGGAGGTCAGATGACTGCCCTGGCAATCTAGGTAATTATAGATTTTTTTTTAAACTAAGTAAATTAGAAATTAGGCAGGGGGAGGGGGTTTAGTTTAGGGTTTAATTTTTATTTTATACCGGACAACCCCTTTAAATAAAAAAAAAATCTACATTAGTTTACCACTAGGTGTTTCTCTGCTGATGGCTTGTTGTTCATGGGGGTAAAATTGAGGATAGCTGAAAGTTTTACTGCATTAACCAAATGTGTCATTGGGCAGTGGCTAAAATATGTATTAATGCATTTAGTATATGTACAGGAAAAAAAAATGGTATCCATCCACATCGTGTCTCTGGTGTTCGGCAAAAACAAAAAATTTAAAAGGGGAAAAGACCGCTTGGAAAACCAGACTGCTGATGTATGTAATGACTTCAGCAGAGAACACATTGGCAGGATAGGGATCAAAACCAACAAAACACTTCCAGGAAGCAAGTAGAGATGGACAAACATCACAAGATTTGTTTTTTTTTTGGGTTCAGGTGGTTTGGTCCTAAGATTAATTTCAGGTCGAACAAGTTCATTACAAACCACAGCTTAAAGTGTAGAACACTCTTAAGGCTCTCACTTTTACACATGTTAACTTTTAAAAGGCTCCAAAAATTACCCTTTCTTTGTGAGAGGTGCTTGCCTGTGTTTTAACATAACGGTTATATTGCAGAAGGCAATGGTTCTATGTACAATTAGCCTGTTTTCATGACTTATTGTAAGTACGACGAGCTTGTTGTTATTTGGGAGACAAAAAAATGATGATTGGCTTTTCAAAAAAAAAAAAAAAAAAATTGTGGTACACTGTCAGCATGCCTACCACTTGAAAAGTGAAGTGATAAATAGTTGACTTTATAAAAAGCCACCAAAAATTGTCCCTTTATGTGAGCAAATGCTGTAATAATTGTGACAATTACAAAATTTGAAGAAAATTTTGCGACACCCTATGAGCATGCCTGGCCTGCCAGCTGAAAAAAAAATAAAATATCTTCTGAAATGGAAAGAATGCTATGACCCTGAGAACAACACTTGGGACGCCGAAAACAACCTGGATTATCCTGCCAGTTATCCCTGTATGGGAGCAAATGCCGCATCAACATTGTGTTGGCGGAGTGACAATTTACAGAATTTCAAGAAAAATTTATGGCACACTGTCAAAGTGCCTAGCCTGCCGGATAGAAAAGCTGGACTATCTCCCAAAATTGTGAAATATTGCAACCAAGACCACGGCATTTTCAAGAATGTCATTCCTGTGATCCACGTGGCTTACAGGTAAGGGGGATTGACAGGGTACTTTGGGGATTTGGGGTGGGGGATGTTCAAACATGCTTTGTTACGTAAAGAGACTCGGTGGATTGTGGAACTGAATACGGCTTTTCCAGCAGACCTCAAATATGGCTGTTATCTTCAAACCTTTTCTATAGTAAAGCGCAAATTTTATTTTGTTCGGGAATATGTGTTTTTAATTTATTTGTGCAGTGTCTTCTGTTACTAACATTAGTGTTGTTGTCGGTTTTCATGTGTTTGTTTCGTAGATATATCTTTTTGTGCCGTTGGATCAAGCCGTTTCTTCGCAGCCTGTCAAGCCATCTTACAGCTTGTCAAGTTTTAAAAATCTGGATGTAGCATAACCATGATGATTTCAATAATTTATAATTTTTTTATAAATAAAAGATGCGTTTTTTTGAATATATATTTTTTCATAATTATTATTTTTTATTTCACTTGCATTCACATAATTTATTTGTAGTACATCTATTCTATTCTATTCTATTTTTCATGTCTTCTTTATGTGATTATTTAGGTTATGTTTAGTGTTCTATCACATCAACACATCATCTTATATTTACTTGTATTCACATCAGTCTTCATATTGTAGTTGGCTCTTATTGATATTAACACACTTGATTGATGTTATTTTTATTGGTCACTTGAGTCTTATTCACACATAATCACACTTATATTTAATATGTCATTGTTATTTGGTTTAGTGTCTATATGTTTATTATTTAGTATTGCTATATATGTTATCTATTTTTGGTTATTCTCTCCCTTGTGTTTTCCTTATTTGATTTTGAGGTTTGTATGGCTGTAATTTTTTTTTGAGCATGTGCAGAAGGCCAGTAGGGACCTGTTTCATTTAATTCATGGGATGAAGGTGCCGCTGTGTGTATGCGTGTGCGAATGGCGCCCAGCTTTGTAATCCCTAGTTTATAACGTGGTCATGTTACGCGTGCATAATTACATCATCGCGCACCAGGGTCCGGTCCTCCTGCTAAACAAGAGATTTACACACATGGCTAGATGAGTGATTGTCTTTAGTGAATAGGTGTGTTCACTTAATATGTTAGTACTTATATCCCCTAACTGTACTATGATGCTGCCTCCTGACAAAGTCATTTATTGGCGAAACACGTGTCCGGCGTGAGCACCATTCCCTCCCTGAGGTGTAGCATGGACTTGGGCCCCTATATAACTCTATAATGGCACTGGGTATGTATGCATTTTGCCTCTATTAAGCTATGTGTTAGATCCTAGACTACTTATATCATTACACACTAGTATTCACTCTAGCATTAGTTGTTTTCCTTCACTTGCTTGATTCATATATACAGTGGGGAAAAAAGTATTTAGTCAGCAACCAATTGTGCAAGTTCTCCCACTTAAAAAGATGAGGCCGGCCTGTAATTGACATCATAGGTAGACCTCAACTATGAGAGACAAAATGAGAAAACAAATCTAGAAAATCACATTGTCTAATTTTTTAAGAATTTATTTGCAAATTATGGTGGAAAATAAGTATTTGGTCAATAACAAAAGTTCATCTCAATACTTTGTTATATATCCTTTGTTGGCAATGACAGAGGTCAAACGTTTTCTGTAAGTCTTCACAAGGTTGGCACACACTGTTGCTGGTATGTTGGCCCATTCCTCCATGCAGATCTCCTCTAGAGCAGGGATGTTTTGGGGCTTCGCAACACGGACTTTCAACTCCCTCCAAAGGTTTTCCATGGTGTTGAGATCTGGAGACTGGCTAGGCCACTCCAGGACCTTGAAATGCTTCTTACGAAGCCGCTCCTTCGTTGCCCTGGTGGTGTGCTTGGGATCATTGTCATGCTGAAAGACCCAGCCACGTTTTATCTTCAATGCCCTTGCTGATGGAAGGAGGTTTGCACTCAAAATCTCACGATACATGGCCCCATTCATTCTTTCATGTGCACGGATCAGTCGTCCTGGTCCCTTTGCAGAGAAACAGCCCCAAAGCATGATGTTGCCACCCCCATGCTTCACAGTAGGTATGGTGTTCTTTGGATACAACTCAGCATTCACTCTCCTCCAAACACCACGAGTTGTGTTTCTACCAAACAGTTCTACTTTGGTTTCATCTGACCATATGACATTCTCCCAATACTCTTCTGGAACATCCAAATGCTCTCTAGCAAACTTCAGATGGGCCCGGATATGTACTGGCTTAAGCAGGGGGACACGTCTGGCACTGCAGGATCTGAGTCCCTGGCAGTGTAGTGTGTTACTGATGGTAGCCTTTGTTACGTTAGTCCCAGCTTTCTGCAGGTCAGTCACTAGGTCCCCCGTGTGGTTCTGGGATTTTTGCTCACCGTTCTTGTGATCATTTTGACCCCACGGGGTGAGATCTTGCGTGGAGCCCCTGATGGAGGGAGATTATCAGTGGTCTTGTATGGCTTCCATTTTGTAATTATTGCTCCCACAGTTGATTTCTTCACACCAAGCTGCTTGCCTATTGCAGATTCAGTCTTCCCAGCCTGGTGCAGGGCTACCATTTTGTTTCCGGTCCTTCCACAGCTCTTTGGTCTTCACCATAGTGGAGTTTGGAGTGTGACTGTTTGAGGTTGTGGACAGGTGTCTTTTATACTGATAACAATGTCAAACAGGAGCCATTACTACAGGTAATGAGTGGAGGACAGAGGAGCCTCTTAAAGAAGAAGTTACAGGTCTGTGGGAGACAGACATCTTGCTTGTTTGTAGGTGACCAAATACTTATTTTCCACCATAATTTGCAAATAAATTCTTAAAAAAATCAGACAATGTGATTTTCTGGATTTGTTTTCTCATTTTGTCTCTCATAGTTGAGGTCTACCTATGATGACAATTACAGGCCGGCCTCATCTTTATAAGTGGGAGAACTTGCACAATTGGTGGCTGACTAAATACTTTTTTTCCCCACTGTAGAAGACTACATGTATCATTTCAGTACAGATTTCAGGTATTTTACCCACAACCAATGATATATGTTCTTCTGTTACTTATTGGGCCTGTGTATGGTTTATACTATGCTGGAATTATGAGGTCTATTTCTACGTGTACTTATACGGCACTGTTGATATTACTTGATATAATATACCTTTTGGATCAGTTTGTGATTTTTTTTTATAGAAACCTTTGGTCTTAAATTTTACAACACCCGATCCACTTCGTGATTTTTTCTGGGCTCTATTCCGTTACTCTTTAGGGAGAGATGGTTTGGCATCATAGACACTGTGTCTTTCATCATATTTATCTGTAAACTCTCATTATAATTATATCTGTATTTTTATCTTAAATATTTGTATTTTGCATTAAGAAAATTGTTATAATACATTTGCTATGTGGGATGTTTCCATAATTTATTTTGGGTACATATCTACCAAAATTGATGATGAGGTAGAAATAGTTCTTCTTCTACGTTTGACAGTTTACTTTATTGTGTCTGTGGTTTGCTGCACGCAGTAATTATTCACCATATACTGCTGCACAAACTGATGCCCCAGCATGTGTCATAGTGTGCGCCACCTGACATCACCTGACAGTCTCTCAGCCAATAGTCAGTGGTAAGTGGACACCTTACAGTGCTGATGTTATATACATTATGTAAGGTGCTGTGGCTTTGAACATGAGGCATTGCAGTGATGGTGGATGTAGGGAATGATCTGTGATCCATCTCACTGCATGATACAGAGCAATGAGTGCTGCAAAGCTTACAAATTGAAAGAGAGTTAGAGAATCTTTGGAATAGAACATTTTAGTCAGGTTTAATCAGTTACAGACAGATTAGTGATAGAAATAATACATAAGAGTGAGGGAGAATATTTGTGCTGCTATGAGCCTGACTGCAGCAGCCTGTATTAATACAGACATAGGACAGTTAACACATTTATTGTGAATAATCTAATGTTGTCTAAGTCTGCTGTACAATAAAGCAGTTGGTATACTGAGTTATTAAACATAGTTTTTACTGACAGTCAGTCCTGTTAGTGAAAAAAAAAAATCTTAGGGTTTTTTTTGGGTAAGAGTTTTTTTTTTTCATTAAAATCATAGAAATTGCTATTCTAACAGCAAAACACTGATTTTGCCTGCACTAATTTGAAAAAAAAAAATATTTAATATATTTAAGCACTTTTTTGTTGCACACCCACTTAAAAAGTCTTGTTGCCTGCGCTAATATGAAAAATAAATTTCCATTATTTAAGGGTTTTTTTTATGCTCACCCCACAAATAGTGTGATGTAGCCTGCTAATATGACAACAATCTCTGTTTAAGTGTGCCATGAATTGTTCTTGAAATTCTGTAAATTGTAAAAAATTATGTTGATGTTGCATTTGCTCCCATAGAGGGATAAACGGCAGGATAATCCAGGTTCTTTTCTAGCTCACAAGTGCTGTTCTCAGGGTCATAGAATCATTTCCATTTCAGAGTATATTCTAGCTTTTGTGCAATAAATTTTTCTTGAAATTCTGCAATTGTCATTCCTTGGTGCTACATCTGCTCCCATAAAGGGATAATTTTCAGTGGCTTTTTTTAATAAAGTAACTTCTTTATCATGTCACATTTCAAGTGGAAGGCACGCTGATTGTGTCTCACAAATTTTTTCTTCAAATTGTGGAGTTGCCAGTGCCACACTATTGGCATAATTGCAAAATAAAACAAACAACCCCACATTGCTTCTTCCTACACCAACACAATATTGGTGCTGCATTCTGCCACAGCCACAAATATTTCTACAAAATATCAAGCCTGTAGTAATTACAAGTAACCAAATGAGTTAATGTTTATATAAAACCATTGCCTCTTGCCATGTAATTGCAATGTGCATAAAAACAAGCAGCTTTCCCCAAAAAATGATAATTTTTGGAGAGTTTTAATGTTAAAGTGTATTGTTAAACTCAGTGTTTGTATCCACTGCTTACCATCCGTTTTTCGATAGAAATACATGTCACTTTGACCTTGACATAACTTCGGCTGGGTTTGCCTTAGAGAGTAAGAAAAAGATAGATAGGTTGCTAGGAGCCCTGACAGTGTTATACATCAGGTTTTAAGAAAATTTAAGCGCTGGTTTGAAACAAATCTTTGGACCAAACCAACCGATCCCAAAACGGAACAAATGATCAGAGTTTCACCCAACTCTAATAAATAACAATACCATATAGTGTCACAGATAGAAGTTCCTAGGCCCTGATGCATAATCTGTAAGTGAGTGTTCCCCCACTTATCATATGCTATGTGCAATATTGATGTTATTAACTTATTATGTTGTAATGAAGCCACCTTTGCACCCCCTATTGCTATACCTTTGTGTCTTATTATAATAGTCATACAGAATAATGCCAAAATAACAGTGTCACATGCTAACCAAATAATAATTCCACTTTATTGCTTCAATAATAAAGCCATACAGTGCCACTACCATCCTCCATTACAATAATAATGAGCCCTGCTGCCGTTTTTTTTTTTTTTGGAACTGGATTACTCCAGCAGGTAATGGGCCCTATTTACTTACCTATCCCCGTTCTTGCTCACGGCCGGCCCCACTACCCCTTCTGCCCTCCAGGGCGCCCCGTGCATCACAGTGATGTGATATAGGATGCACAGGGCCTCCCCTGGTTCTCCAATCATTATACTCCAGAGTCTGAAAAGACCCACGAGTATAATAATATTTTGTGGGTAGTGTATTCCAAAAATTTCGGGTATTGCCGAACCCTGAAATTTTTGCAATATTTGCAACAAACACTATAGGGGCCACAATGGGATATTATACTGTGTGGAGGGGCCACTATGGAACATAATACTGTTTGAAGGGCCTACTATGGGACATTATACTATGTGAAGGGGCAACTATGGCACATTATACTGTGTGGAGGGGCCACTATGGGACATTATACTGTGTGGAGGGGCCACTATGGGACATTATACTGTGTGGAGGGGCTGCTATGGGACATTATACTGTGTGGAGGGGCCACTATGTGACATTATACTGTGTGGAGGGGCCACTATGGGACATTATACTGTGTGGAGGGGCCACTATGTGACATTATACTGTGTGGAGAAGCTGCTATGGGACATTATACTGTGTGGAGGAGCTGCTATGGGACATTATACTGTGTGGAGGAGCTGCTATGGGACATTATACTGTGTGGAGGAGCTGCTATGGGACATTATACTATGTGGAGGAACCACTATGGGACATTATACTTTGAGGAGGGGCTGCTATGGGACTTTATACTGTGAGGAGGGGCCACTATGGGACATTATACTGTGTGGAGGGGCCACTATGTGACATTATACTGTGTGGAGAAGCTGCTATGGGACATTATACTGTGTGGAGGAGCTGCTATGGGACATTATACTGTGTGGAGGAGCTGCTATGGGACATTATACTGTGTGGAGGAGCTGCTATGGGACATTATACTGTGTGGAGGAACCACTATGGGACATTATACTTTGAGGAGGGGCTGCTATGGGACTTTATACTGTGAGGAGGGGCCACTTTGGGACATGCCCAGTCTTTAGACTTAGGTAGAGTTCCTAAGTCGCAGTGCCACACAGTATAAATATCAAAACCGTAATCTAATAATAATGAATAATACCACAGAATTAAGTCTAAATCTACATTTAGGACATATAAGGTGTTCCTTTAAGCAGCAGCAACTAATTCATCCTGTGTAACCTCACAGACTGCACATGTCTAAGGCCAGCTCTGGCAGAATGGTGTTGTCTTAGGCTGAGGCCCCAAGTTGTGGAAAAGTTGCTTTTTTTGTTGCAGATATTGCTGTTTTGAGCCAAAACCAAGAGTGACTTCAAAAGGAATGAAAATATATAGAAAGCACCTATAGGTCTTCCTTCTGCTAAAACCACTCCTGGCTTTGGCTCAAAAAACACAGCAAAATCTGCAATAAAAAAACAGCTTTTCTACAATGTGGGGCCTCAGCCTGAAAGGGTTTTTCCAGGCTTTAGATATTGAAGACCTAGCCTTATGATAGGTTATCTATATCAGATTGGTGGGGGTATGACACCTGGTACCCTCACAATAAGCAATTCTCAGCAGCCACCAGCCCTGGAGCTATAGAGTGGATGAAACCAAAAGCAGACAACTGTGTTGTGCCAGTGGTGGGATATTGCAACTCAGATCCCCTGAATTATGGGTTTGATGACTTTTTTGGGGCCCTAACAAAGTTTTGTCTTGGAGCCCCCTAATACTACCCCCATCACCATATACTGGTCCCAGTCTTCCTCCTTAGTGTTCTGGAACTGTCACTTCTGCTTACTCGTGGTTGGATCTGGGTAACTCTGGCCCACGCTGAAAGGCCTCGACACTGTCATAATTCAGTTCTCTCAGGTATTTCTACACATTACGTCTGGATGCCATGTACAGGATCACGTCTGACTGAGGAAGAACAGTCAGGAGCGAGGAGAGGGGATAATTTATTAATATTAACCATTTTTTTATTGAAATAGTCCAATAGGCTGATTAAAAAAAATGCCAGTTTGTCTGGGTCTAATATATGCCCTTAAAATTTTGGTTAGTTCCAATAAATTTGGGACTGATGGTGAATATGTTGTCAGTGGGAGAAACCTGATCTAAGGGATCCCATGCAATGTGTGCGTTGTGTGGAGGTAAACACCACCCCTGGTTGGACCCCCACACCTATCCTAAAGATTGGTCATCGATATCCAAACCTGGAGGTTATTGCAAAAATCTCAGTTATATATTGGGCTTTATATTGTGGAGGGCAAACTGGGCTTTTGTCTCCATTAGAGATGAGCGAATCGATTCTGCAGAAGTGGAATTCGATCCGAATTTCAGGAAATCTTCGATTCTCCATGATTCCGGATTTCCTGATGCTTCGTGGTAACGAATATTTAGTAAGGACCTTTGTGACATCAGACGGTCACAAGATAATCTCTAGTGATGTGATTGGGTAGGCGTGTCTTTGCTTGTTAGCAGATCCTTCCACATGAATAAAACTTGTCCGTGCTGAAGAGAGAGAGAGAGACATGACCGCGGCATCCAAGAGCTTCCGCCATTTTGCCGCCCACCCCGGCTCTCTGTAGCCCAGAAATAGCTGTTTATTCACTGTGAAGTAATTGGGATTGAAGCAAATTTTTTTGAAACTTCGAATCAAACTGCCGAATTGAACTTTTGAGATATTTGCTCATCTCTAGTCTCCATACAGATAACATCTGATGGTAATTTCTTTATGCCTATGTGCTGTAGGTTATCCATGTTTTCCCAGGGCTCTTTATCTAGCCCCGTGATGGCGAACCTATGGCACGCGTGCCAGAGAGGGCACGCAGAGCCCTATCAGTTGGCACGCGCGCCGTCGCCATGATCACTCACTAACCGGGAATCCGATACAGGATTCCCAGTTAGTGAGCGATCGCTTCTTTCAACTGTATGTGCAAATGTACATACAGATGAAAGCTATCAGTGTAGGCCGCGGTCCGTGGAACCGCGGCCTACGCTGACTGCAGAGTGTGACCTCTGCCCCGACGCAGGCGCGATGACGTCATTCATCAGCGCCTGCGAACAGAAGAAGAAGGAGGACGCGCTATGCACTAATACTGTATGGGGGACACTGAAGCATCTAATACTGTATGGGGGACACTGAAGCATCTAATACTGTGTGGGGGACACTGAAGCATCTAATACTGTATGGGGGGACACTGAAGCATCTAATACTGTATGGGGGACACTGAAGCATCTAATACTGTGTGGGGGACACTGAAGCATCTAATACTGTGTGGGGGACACTGAAGCATCTAATACTGTGTGTGGGGGGACACTGAAGCATCTAATACTGTGTGGGGGACACTGAAGCATCTAATACTGTATGGGGGACACTGAAGTATCTAATACTGTATGGGGGACACTGAAGCATCTAATACTATGTGGGGGACACTGAAGCATCTAATACTGTGTGGGGGACACTGAAGCATCTAATACTGTGTGTGGGGGGACACTGAAGCATCTAATACTGTGTGGGGGACACTGAAGCTTCTAATACTGTATGGGGGGGACACTGAAGCATCTAATACTGTGTGGGGGACACTGAAGCATCTAATACTGTATGGGGGACACTGAAGCATCTAATGCTGTGTGGGGGACACTGAAACATATGCTACTGTATGGGGAACACTGAAGCATCTAATACTGTGTGGAGGACACTGAAGCATCTAATACTGTATGGGGGACACTGAAGCATCTAATACTGTATGGGGGACACTGAAGCATCTAATACTGTGTGTGGGGGGACACTGAAGCATCTAATACTGTGTGGGGGACACTGAAGCATCTAATACTATGTGGGGGACACTGAAGCATCTAATACTGTATGGGGGACACTGTGAAGCATCTAATACAGTATGGGGGACACTGAAGCATATACTACTGTATGGGGGACACTGAAGCATCTAATACTGTATGGGGGACACTGTGAAGCATCTAATACAGTATGGGGGACACTGAAGCATATACTACTGTATGGGGGACACTGAAGCATCTAATACTGTGTGGGGGACAATGAAGTATCTAATACTGTATGGGGGACACTGTGAAGCATCTAATACAGTATGGGGGACACTGAAGCATATACTACTGTATGGGGGACACTGAAGCATCTAATACTGTGTGGGGGACAATGAAGTATCTAATACTGTATGGGGGACACTGAAGCATCTAATACTGTATGGGGGATACTGAAGCATCTAATACTGTATGGGGGAAACGGTGAAGCATATATTACTGTATGGGTGCCCACTGTGAAGCATATAATGTGGGGGGGGGCGAAAGTTTAGCATATAATACTGTGCGGGGGCCTCTGTGAAGCATATAATACTGATTGGGGGCCACTGTGGAGCATATAATACTGTGTGGTGGCAATTCTGGAGCATATAATACTGTATGGGTGCCACTGTGGAGGGTATTGTACTGTCTGGGGGCCACTTCGGAGCGCATTGTACTGTGTGGGGGCACTTCACTATTTATATCACACAGTATCTGTTTTATAGCAGACATGTGATATTATTACAGGCTGTAATAACATTGCACGGTCAATATAAAACAGATCCTGGTTAATTAAAGGTTAAATTGCCATGTTGGCACTTTGTGATAATTTAGTGGGTTTTGTTGCAGTTTGGGCACTCGGTCTCTAAAAGGTTCGCCATCACTGATCTAGCCTGTCATGATCATGAAACCTGCAAAACTTTTTCACCGGCTTATCGATAATTATACCCAGTAATTCATACATCGCCCTTCATCTTGGGATTTGCTCGGGCTGGCACACAATATAATTGGTCATAAATTAGTTCTCCCTTTTGAAGGTGCCAGATGGCTCACTGGGGCTTTTTATTGCATTGCTCTGCTAAACATAACACTTTTACAGTGAAGATATTTTTGAACTTTGTCATGTCAGCTTCAAGAACCGCGAAAGAATTTCTGTGACCTCTGATAAAGTAAAATGCAGAACTAGCCTGGGAGAACTTTCGAGTTCAGGATTTTTTTTGGATTCCAAACGTCTACAATATTATTTTATAGAAAATCTTCATTTGTACTTTTGACGCAAGAAATAAAATAAAAAAAGACCCAATGCGCTATACAAATAGGCACATCTCCTGTCGATGCACAAATAATAATGTTTTACTTAAATGTCCGGCACATTTTCACAGCAGTGGTACAAGTAGCAATCACGTCTCCAGTGATTTGTAGCTTGAGCTGCTTTTTAGCCTTGTATGTTTGTTGCTTTACTAAACCCGGGAAGCGCCGAACATCTTGCCCTCTCTAATCACTGTTTGTGCTCTATGACAGGCATCTGTAGAAACATATTTACAGGGTTCCTACTGCCCTATTTGAGCTGAATTCAAAGACTAATGCACTTCTCTTTTCCATGATAAACCTCACACTATGGAAACAAAATAACACAACGGCTTCGATTCTAAATGTGAAATGATTTATTTTGGTTAGTCATTTCTTGAACTTATAAATTAGTTGAAGGAATACTCTGAATGCAAAGTTCCCCTTCCATCACCCTAAGGCTAAGATCACATCTGCGTTGGGTGTCTGTCCAACGCAGATTCATCATAAATCGCCGGATTTTTTCCTTCGGCAATTTCAATTTAAAAAACAGAAACCCATCATTGTGTTCTCTCAGGCTTTGTTCATGTATTTTTGTAGTCCATTTTTCTGTTCTTGTGGTCCTCTGACAAGCCGGAAGAACGGGCACGGATGTGAACGTAACCAAAGACCCCTCTCATAAGATTACCTCTCCCTGGTGGATGATGTCTTATATAAATGAGACATTCCAATTCATTTCTATAACCCATACATATGAGCATGTATATTCACACATCTTGTTGGGGCAGTGAGACAAGCCTCAAAAACTCAGAACATTTCCTGTTATGGTCTATTTTGCAGCTGGGAATACTTTGAAGTGTATGGAAAGCACGGACGGCATACATTTTTTCACAGACGTGTACATGCACTAAATTGTATGCATTTATGGTAGACTTAAAAATGACAGAGAATCTCCATTTTCCTCTTCTTTTTACATAAATATGTATATTAATTTGTTGTGGGCGAGGTTCGCTTGGAAGCTTAGTTTCATTCGATCTGAACCGGAAGTGCTATTAGTATACTGTGGGATCTAACTAGACCCCAGAGTATAATAAGAGGAGGTCAGAGGAGGTGAGCAAACATTAGAGTGTTACTCACCTCTTCATGGCTCAGTCAGGGTGTCTATTACATGTCCCCATCTTCTTCAGCCTCTTGACACTTGCTTCTAAGCATCATGATGCCAGCATGCCCCACTTGACTGCTGAGACACAATGACAGGCCTCATGGTTCCCGGGGCCGCTGATGTCATTCAGGAGGCCGGAAGAGCCGCAAAGAAGATGGGGACCTGCAATAGACACCCCGATGGAGACCAGAGGACTGTTTGTTATGTTTACTCACCTCCCATTAGCCTTTGCCTATTATACTCTATGATATGAAGAGATCCTAGAGCATAAGAGTGGTTTATGGGTGGCAAACCTCAAAAATTTTGGGATTAGCTAAAACCAAAATTTTTGCAAAATTTGTAACAAATCTGGCTTGTTCACTCATTAATAGTCTTCATAAATTACTTGAATTTACACTCTAGTGCCCAGGAGTCAAGGCTGGCATTTCCTACGGCAGTCTAGATAAAGTCTTCATAGTTTATTTGATATGTATCACCAGATGGCGCTCTGGTTGTATAGTATTGTTTGGCACCCATCTTTGTAAGGCAATAATCTACTGTCAAACTATTAAAGGCCTTGGGATAAGGTGATGATAGAGCTCCTTTTCTCTGGACATATTGTGCTGTGTGATCACATATAGAGAACTTTATATATTTTATAGTTTCACTGAACTTTTGATGAGTATTTGAGATATTTTTTATACTGTTTGTGTAGTGATGTGGTAATTGAAAGTTTTTGCGTAGCCTACGGTAATTTAATTATAACAATTAATTTTCTGTCTAAATTTTATGTCAAGTGAAAAATTGGCAGCAGAATTGAGGGTCTATAAAGTGTGGTTTATTGCCTTTCCAGTTTTAAAATAAAGTTTATTGAAAGCGAATAAGTAATCAAAGCGATAAATGTACGACAATAATATGATAGAACAAATGGAAACAAGAGCCAAGTAAAGCGAACAGGTCTCCATTCTATAACTCTTTGCCTACTACACTAAAATTCCATTACATGGAGTCTACTACCACCAAAATCTCATCTAAACCACTTATATGCTGTTGTAGTGACTGCTGTAGCTCTATTTGCAGTTTTATCCCTGAGCTGATGGGTGTAGACCAGCTGCTATCATTTCTCTTATACTGTAGATTGAACACAGAAAGTAAAGAAGAATCTGTTCCTAACTTTATCTAAGGCTAGGTTCGCACCAGCGTTCAAACACCATTCGGGGTTTCCATCCCTGTATCTGCTTGAAAAATGCGGAGTGAAAAGTCCTGCAAGCAGAAACCGAGCGGAAACCCCACAGACCTCATTATACTCTATGGGGTCTGCGGGTTTCCGTGGGTAACCGCTTTTTAAGCAGATTAGGTTTCAGTTCTTTGGGTCCCCAAGCAGACCCAAAGAACAGAAAGCCAAATGCTAGTGTGAAGCTAGTGTAACTCATAAACAACCTCAGGTTGATGCAGGACATATATAGAGAAGTACCGAATGTATCAATTTGAAGAAAGTAGATGAGTTGTGATAGAAAGTTTATATACCTACAGCATCTGCCTAAGCTTCTGTCTCTGCTTCAGTTCCTGCCCTCTCCTCCCTCTTCTCTCCATGGACTTGTGTAGACATGTGTAAACTGATATATGTGATCTGCAGTCTGCTTTGAGATAGATATAGCAGACATTTAAGAGTGAAAGTCAGCTTACTCTTAGGTTCATGCTAGCGCTTGTGTTTACGTTCTTTGGGTCCTTTTGGGGACCCAAAAAACGGAAACCCAATTGGCTTAAAAAGCGATTACCCGCAGACCCCATAGACAGCAATGGGGTCCACCAGGTTTCCTCCCGAAAAATGTAGAATCCCCAAATGTAGAGCGAGCACTGATGTGAATCCAGCCTTAGAAGGGTGGAGAGGAGAATAAATCATTTGTCTCTGATAAGCTATATCACAAAGTTTCTTTTCTTCGTCTGCACTATTATTTTCTGTAAAGTTTGTTGTACAGCGACCATATAAAATTAATAGCTAAAAAATGTAGAAAATAATATCTTGACACTCAAATTAAATATGGGAGGTATTCTCTTTAATATTTATCCCATGGAGTCAGATAGAGCTATCATACAGTAATATTATATGAAGGGTTTCTTTAAGGCATAGCAATTCCCTATTGCCCCCCTTCTTGTATATTTACAGTTCTAACGTGTAATACAGCATGGAAATAAATGGGCAAAATAGGTACAATAAACCGAATTAATTACATGCCTGATTCCTTGATGTTCATTAAAAAGAGTTTAAAAAAATGGCATCATTAAATAACCATGAAATAGCTCCGGAGATACTTGTCTCAAATTAACGCTGTAAATACAGAAGGATAAATTGCCTAATGATCTGTTAAGAATTTACTTTTAATTAAACCATTGTTGTCAGTTTTTAAAAAAAAAATTTTAGAAACAAAACTATAAAAAATATGACAATATTTACCCAAAGTTCGTTCTCTGGTTTATTTGTGAGAGTCCGTTGGTGGACATTTAGGTAAAATGTATCAAAAACTTTTAATTAGTTTGAAATAACTTCACGCTGGGCTTGCATTTCACTGTTGCATGCAGCAGGGACTTACGAAGAGTAAATGAACATAGAGAGACCCACAGAAGATAAAAATCATTTGACCCTCTCTGGTAGAATTAATGAGTATGGCAGACTAATGAGGAACAAAGACATCTACATGTGTGTAATCTCTGCTCTGCAAGAAGTGATAAGATTGATCTAAATAAGTCAATCGGTAACTAGGTTGCTCCCACACTGAGAAAAATTAATTCAAGAGCACGTCTCTAACACTGTATCGAGTACTTAAAAAACAGTGTTTGTATGGTCCGTAAGGTTATTCACTAGTAAACATTATTTAACCATTGTTTTAAAGTGGGTTCTAAGGATAGTAAGAACAAAGATGCCAGACGGCAGTAATTTAAAGGGAATGCATCACCAAAAATAGCCAATTTTATTAAACCAAGTTTTTATGAGAAACACATTTTTGATGATTTTATTATCTTTTTTTTTTTTTTTTTTTAAGGACAAAGATCAATATCCGGCAATTTTCTCTCTGTCCACTAAAACCTAATAGCAGCCTTACACTTTCTAATTCTGTAGAGATTTTCATTGCATCAGTAACCTCATTTACATCACAAACAAGACAGGATCACAATAGAAATTAACACCTGTACAGATAATACCCATAGTGACACATCATTACCTCCACCACTGACAATAGATGATGTCACAGATTCCCCCTCTTCCTGCACAGAGCATGTCTACAAAACTCTTCCATAGACCTCAGTGAGTCGGCCCCAAACTTTGCTGCCTATGGCTAGGACTATACTGTAAAGCATATCACTAAATGCTGTTAACAGAGCAGAAGATAAACTCAGGCAAGATGGTAGCTCCCATAGAGAAAATAGAATAGAAAATGCTACATTCAGAAAATAGAAACAGATTAAAAAAAGTGATAGAGTTCTGCTTTTAAAAAATAAATAAATTAATAGCAATATATTCCTTTTTATGTGATTTTTTATAAAAAGAAAGGTAATAAGCAAGACAGTCAGGCAATAATTAATCCCTTTCCAGAAGCTGTGCTGTGCACCTCTTATGGTCATGGCTTTGTATTGTGACCTGACACCTTTGTATCAGATAGAGAAGCCAGCAAGTCTACTCAAACAAAGCTAGAACCGAAGTGGAAGATACACTAAGACTAATACATTTGAGCCTTTACAATGCAACCACTTAAAGAGTACCTTCAATTATAAAACAACTTTTCATAAATTAATAGTACAGTTGAATGTAAGAAATTTTGTAATATATATGTATTATTTAAAGAAAAAATATTCATTAAAATGTAAAAGGAGAGGGGAGAGGGAGGCTGCTGGAAAGAGACATACATACTGCTGATTATAAGCTAAGTTTTTAAGGATCTTATAAGATATTGCTCTAGCATTGCACCGAATGAGACAATAACTCAGTTACCGGCCACCAGCAACCATTTCCTTCCCCCTCCCCTCTCCATAGACTTCTGTGTTTGAAGCTGGATATGGCTACAGCCACTATTACATTTAAAAGCAAGAGATTTTTTATATTCACTTAATATTATTATTCATTTATGAAAAGCTGTTTAACAATTGGAGGTACACGTTAAGGACTCCCACCAACATGTTTTGTAAACTACGTATTCATACGACGGTGATGTTATTGATGTATATAGCTGTTTTGCATTTGTTTTGCATCCAGTCCATTCCATTTTTCCGTTTTTGATGGTTGAGTGTTCTCCATTTTGGTATCAGTGAAATATAAGCTAACATTCAGTGAAATAAAAAAAAAAATTCATCAGTCTTTTTTGACACAACCCACAGATATAATCAGGCCATTTTACATCAGTTAAAAACCAATCCATTGATTTCTATTGTATCAGCGTGCCCGCAAAAACAGACAAAGATAGAACATGATGGTGAAAAATGGTGAGTCAAAAAAATGGCCATGTGAAAGACACATTGAAGTCAGTGCGCTCTCAACACTGCCATGTGATGGCTTTTACAAAAATGGCCATCACACAGATGTTTTTCATGTTCATGTCAATAAGGTCTAGGCGACAAAGTAAGCATGACTTACTGGAGCAAATTGCAGACTTGCTGATGAGATAATCCACTTTTAATCAGTATACAAATTAGCTGTTTGGTGCACCTGTGGCATGGCCACATTTGTTTTCACCTATGGTTGCCACCCAGTGCTGCCCTTAATAAGAAAATTGACATGTGCAGATTTGTAGTAAAAACAGATGTATTAGTAGGTGTTCCAGGTGTACCAAACAACTAAGGGTGTGTTCACACTTGCGGCGGCACTCTGTCCGCCGCGAATCCGACCTAAATGTAGGAAAACTGGATAGGGAAAGGTTTGCGACGCTTTGCTTAAAGCAATGCGTGGATGTGCGCTTACACCCTCTGCGCCGCGAACCCATTTTTTTCGTCGGACACAAAGCCCTGCATGTCCGACTTTGTTTCCGACGAAAAATAAACGGCTTCGCGGTGCAGAGGGTGTAAGTGCACATCCATGCATTGCTTTAAAAACCCATTCAAGTGAATGGGTTTTTAAGCAAAGCGTCGCAAAACCTTTCCCTATCCAGTCCCTATCCAGTTTTCCGACATTTAGGTCAGATTCGCGGCGGACGGAGTGCCGGCGCAAGTGTGAACCCACCCTCATTTGCATGCAGACTAAAACTGATTGCACTTTGACACAAGTGCAGCATGTTCACTAAGTCACTAGTAGTGCCTACAATAGCAGACAAGCAATTTTGGTGGTGGTAAACTCTCTTTAATAAAGTCACCTAATGGGTTTTTATCACCGTTGAGGGCCAAACTATAGAAAATAAATAAATAGATAAGTAAATAAAAAAAATTAATAATAATAATAATAATAATATGAGAAATACAAAGAAAATAAAAATCTCAAGTGCTTAATGACAATCCACCATCATTTGTCGATGGCTGTTGTAGATACTGAATCTTTAGAAACGTCTTTTGGCATTGCCTTAAAAAAGGTAGTGATTGCTACACTGATCACTTCGGTACTAAAATCGGAGCTTTAGGCTAAGGCCAGGGTCCCACATGACGTAAAAGGTGCAGTTTGGCTGCAGCGGAAATGCCGTGGAAAAAAAACCCGGCATTTTACAGTCACTGCATAGTGGATGGGACACTGCAGAAAAATATGCGCCGCAGACATGCTGTGATTTCCAAAACAGTCGCAGTTTTGGAAATCGCAGCATTTCAATTATACCTACGGAAATGTCAGCGGTTTCCCTATAGGTATAATAGAGACAGAAAATCTGCAGAGGAAACCGTTGTGGATTTTCTGTGAAAAGTGCTGCGGGAAAAACCGCGATGGGAATTATTTAAAAAAAATAAATAAATAAAAAATGCGACAAGCCCTTTAACCAGGCTGGAATACTGCTAGAGGAAATAACTTTTGCGTTGTAGTCCAGCAGGTCTATTCAGGACTTCAATGGGTGCCATGGGCTACTTAAGGAGGATTTGTCGCCACCTCCAACTGGTCACGTTCTTCACATCATCTATTAGGTGCTGCTCTACTGATTCTTACATAGTTGGAATTGTTAATAATACGTGTAATAGTACGCCGCAGAATGTGATGGGGTAAGTGATATCACTAAGCAGTTGTGAGGTCCATGACCTAGGAGCCCACGTTATATTCCGCCTCTCCGGAAATATATAGCCCGAAATCTTTAAGTGTCTTCGGTTCTTGTTAATTGAATCCCATGCAACCAATTACCTCAGATGGATGAAATCATTTGAGCGGCTGCCACTTTGTTCTTCTTGTATCAACTTAGCAAGCACTGAAAATTGTATTAGGACCGAACTTGTTTTATTTTTATTTCTTCTTTATTACTAATTCTATCTCTTCCATCAAATCCTTCTTCTTCATTCATTTCCAGCCAGAGCAGCGAAGCAGGAAACACGGTAACCTGATCTGAATGTGAACAACAGTTATTATTCACAGATCGATTTCCGTACGTTGCTCATGTCTCAAGGGTTGAAAATGCACCTATCTATAAAACATGGCCGGGACATTTACAGCTTCCACTAATGCATTCCGAGTCATAGGCTATAGAATATGTAATGAAAGAACCGGAAACCCTGATGAGGAATATCCACACTATACATTTTTTTCTTCCCCCATGAAAGGGAAAAATAAAATTCTTTATCACAGTGGGAGCTGAGCCATATTTGTGAGAATTCAACGCTCGGTGGTTTCAGCCGCCTTCGTGAACAATCCCTCTTTATAAATAAATAAATGTGTAACTGGGGCTAACCGACGTGCTTGAAAGGTTCTGCTCTGAATTTCCCAATTGCCGAAAGACAGTCAGAATAACTAAGGTGTAGGGTCAGAGAGATGTGGTTTCAGATAAAATCTAAATTAATTCATAATACCATCATTTCAGTAGAGGTCAGGACTGGACCCAAGATGGAAATTTAAAGAGACGGATGTAAGAAAGTGTTTGTAGAAGGAAAAAAGATTTGTGTAAATTCTTTCGAAAGGGATTGTCACATCACAGACAATTTTTCATATGAAAGATGGATTGTCTATATGCAGATTGCCCTGACTGTGGCTCCACACACTTCCCCACAGGTCCTGTCTTCATGAGACGACTGCTGTACGTGGACCTTTCACCACCTTCAACAACTCCATCACTTTACATCCTTCAATAGAGGCTACTGATGCCAGGACTTTTTTTCTCTAGCCCCCACCATTCCCAAGCCATAATTTTGGTCAGTTTTAGCACCAAATATTCAAATTAGACTCTCTACAGTGAGGTGGGCGATCCTGGGTTGTCTACTTTGGCTGAGGACCGCCGACGTTATGGTGAAGAACCTAACATCAAAAATTGCTCAGGATTGATAGGGGCTAGACAAAAAAATGACACCTGCACTGGAATCTATTAAAGGATACTACTAGTTAGCGATGGTAGAAGTAGTGGATGGTTCTCCCATAGTCAGCTTTAATCTTAAAGGGGTTATCCATTTTCTGCTATTGATGGCCTATCCTCAAGACAGGCCATCAATATTAGATCTGTGGGGTCTAACACTCGAGACCCCTGAAGATTAGCTGTGCTAAGACAGCGTGGTTCCTGCAATTATTTACATTCTGAGAGCCGCACTACTCACTTCTTACACCTTGTAGCAGCAGGTGTAGGTACCGCAACGCTGTCCGAGAGACTTCAATGGGGCAGTGCTGCAGTACCATAACCTACCACTATAGTTTGCACAAAGAGTGAGCAGTGCAGCTATCGGCATGTAAACAAAAAAAAATAGGTTTTCATTTCTTTCTGTAATATTTATGGACTATCATAAGGATAGGATATCAATAGCAGAAACTGGATAACCCATTTAAATTTATCAAGACCATACCATTTGTGTGACACATAAAAGTCACAATTTTTTGTGCAACAGGAGACTTGCAGAAAAGTTTGCAACCTTTAGTTGGTACAGTATCTGGTGTAGAATCGTTCACTTTTTTGCTTATTTATGCCACATTCAAAAGTAAAGAGGGAGTCAAGTTTTTTTCATCAGGACAGCCACATAAAAATATACATGCCAATAAAATTTTGAAAAGAATATTTTTTTTGTAACTAAAACCCGATTGGAATATGTTACAGATGAGAAAATTCTAAAATAAAGGTCCATCTAATATTTTTCCTTCCTTGATGTGCATAGCTTGTATTTCTACTATCAAAACTGAAATCTAAGACTAAAAACAAATCAATAATATTATAATTCACCAGCAATGTCCATAATAATGTGCAGCACTTCAGGCAAGGAGAGGAGCACCTGCAACATCTTATAAAATAACTCAAGTTTAATCATTAGAAATATTTGTTTTCAGCACTTTCAGATACAGCTATAATTGTGGACGTCCTTCTTGCTAATAATCAGGGTAATTATGCTAATTTTTTCATTTGCATAGCCACGGTCAAAAATAAATAAGAAAAGAAAAAATATGGTTTCTGTTTCTGGGAAAAAAACAAAGATATACACACATATCTATCTATCTATCTATCTATCTATCTATCTATCTATCTATCTATCTACAGTATCTATCTATCTATATCTAGTGGGTGAAATAAGTATTGAACACTTCACCAATTTTCTAAGTAAATCTATTTCTAAAGGTGCTATTGACATGAAATAATGTTGGTAACAAAATATTCAATCCACACAGGCAAAGAAATCAGACTATAGATGTCTATAAATTCTAACTAATACTGAGAAATGACATGACACAAGGAAGCACTGAACGCATGAAGAAAGAGAGGTGCAAAAAGCCATGGAAAGTCCTGACACCAGCTGAAATCTATCAGGAATTAGACAGCAATCCTGACACTTAGTGACAAATATCAGCCTATTCAACTGATGGCCTTAAAAAGGTGTCTCATTACTAAGGGGCCACTCAAGAAATATCGCATGAGGGGTAAAACCAGTGAGCTGTCTCAAGACCTTTGCAACCTTATTTTTGCAAAACATACTAATGACATTGGTTACAGAAGAATTTACAGAAGAACTACTGACGGTTCCAGTGAGCAGTGTTGGGCCATAATCCACAAGTGGAAAGAACATAATTTGATCATAAACCGGCCATTACCAGGAGCTCCCGCAAGATTTCAGTCAGAGGAGTGAAAAGAATGATCAGAAGAGTTGTCCAAGAACCAATGACCATCTGTGGAGAGCGACAGAAAAACCTGGAATCAACAGGTACAATTGTTTCCAAGAAAACAATAAGTAATGAACTCACCCTTTATGCCCAGTATGCATTCTCACCAAGCAAGACTCCATTGCTGAACAAAAAAGCACGTTCAGAGACAAGTATGTGAAATACTGGGAGAAGATAGTCTGGTCAGATGAGACCAAAATATAACTCTTTGGATGTCATAATACACACCATGTTTGGAGGCAGTGATGTAACTGGGAATGACTGGGCCCCAAGGTGAACATTTGACATGGCCCCCCCTTCTAGCAACCGTCTCCCCCCTGCACAAACCGCATTCCTGCACACACTATTATGCCCCATAGTGGCCCCTACACACACTATTATACCCCATAGTTGCCTCTGCACACACTATTATGCCCCATAGTAGCCCCTTCTCACAGTAATATGCCCCATTGTGGACAACCCATGAACAATTATTATACTCTGGTGTCTTTTCAGACCCCAGAGTATAATGATCGAAGTCCCAGGGGATGATACAAATATAAAAAACAATGTTACTTACCTCTCCCTGAATATGGCTTTCTGCAATGTTGGACTAGACGTCACTTGAGCTAGTCCGGCTTCACGACGAATAATGACGTCAACCTGGCTCACGACGTCCGGGACGTCACCAAGGAGGCCCGAAGCCTACTGGAGCGCAGGAGAGGTAAGTAACATTGTTTTTAAATTTTCCCTCACCTCCCCTGGGCCTCCGATCCTTATACTCTGGGGTCTGAAAAGACCCCAGAGTATAATGATAGCAGTGTTTGTGGGGTTCGCGGCCCACGGCCTTACTTACTGATCCCCGCTCCTGCTCACAGCCACCTCCGCTTCCGCAGAATGGGAAGTGCAGGTGGCCACAAGCAGGAGCGGGGATCGGTAAGTAAATAGGGCCCGTTACCTGCTGGGGTTACACCAGCAGGTAATGGCCTATTCAAAAAAAAAAAAAAAAAACATCAGGGGCCCGCCGGCCCCCTAGTGTCCTGGGCCCTGTGGCAGCCACTACTGCTGCTTCCCTGGTATTTACGCCACTGTTTGGAGGCCAAAAGGCACTGCATATCACCCAGATAAAATCTGGTGTCAACTACCAAAATGAAAAAAAAGATAGGAAAGGGGACATTTCAGAAGGGGGGCCACCCCAAAAACACAGCCAAAAAAGCGCCCGGGGTGTGTGTGTGGGGGGGGTGTGGGGGGGGGCCCCCCCCCCCAAAAAAAATTTAAAAAAAATCTCCACCCCCCCCTCTCTTTTTTATTAAAAAAAAAAAAAAAAAAAAAAAAAAAAAAAAAAAATTTTTTAATAACACCAAGGGGGGAAAGAGTGTTTTATTAAAAGAAAAAAAAAGAGAAAAAAAAAAAAAAAAAAAAAAAAGGGCAGGAATATTCCAAGGTGAGAGGCATTACATTAATAGCAGACAGACAGATAGGACGTAGCAGAGGGGGGGGGGGGGGATATAACAGGCAGAGAGATATTTTCAGTTCTCTGTGTGTAATGATCTCCGTATATGTCGGTGTTGGTTGTACAGCCTAACCGCGGTGGGGAGGAAAGACTTCCGATAGCGCTCCTTCTCACACCTAGGGTGGAGCAGTCGGTCACTGACAGTACTGCTCAGCGCGATCACAGTCTCATGCATGGGATGGGACTTCTTCTTCTGCATGGAGCTCACCACGGACAGTATCCTTCTGTCACCCACCACCTGCACTGGGTCCAGTGGGCTCCCCAGGACAGAGCTGGCCCTTCTAATCAGCTTGTCAAGTTTATTTCTGTCCCTGGTTGATATACTGCTCCCCCAGCAGGCCACTCCAAAGAAGATGGCTGATGCCACTACCGAGTTGAAGAAAGTTCTAAGAAGTGCCCCCCGGATTCCAAAGGCTCTCAGCTTCCTAAGCAGGTAGAGCCTGCTGTGGCCCTTCCTGTACAGGGCCTCCATATGATCTGCCCAGTCCAGCTTATTATTAAGGAGCAAACCCAGGTACTTATAGGTGTTCACAATCTCGATGCCCGTCCCCAGGATGTCCACTGGTTTAGGAGGGCTTCTGCCTTTGCGGAAGTCCACCACCATCTCCTTGGTCTTCCCCGCGTTAATCTTCAGGTGGTTCCGGTGGCACCAGTCCACAAAATCCCGGTTCAGTTCTCTGTACTCCCTGTCATCATCATCTGTGATGAGACCCACTCTTGCAGAGTCGTCAGAATACTTCTGTAGGTAGCAGCTGGATGAGTTGCACCTAAAATCTGCAGTGTACAGTGTGAAGAGGAAAGGGGCGAGAACCGTACCCTGAGGTGCCCCCGTATTACAGATCACTGTACCTGACACACAGTCTCGGGCTCTCACGTATTGAGGTCGATTTGTGAGGTAGTCTAGGATCCAGTTGGAGAGGTGGTGGTCCACTCCAGCAAGGCCCAGCTTGTCCCTCAATAACCTGGGCTGTATGGTGTTAAAAGCACTGGAGAAGTCAAAGAACATTATTCTCACTGTGTTCCCTGGTTTCTCCAGGTGAGACAGAGCCCTGTGCAGAAGATGGATGATGGCATCATCTACCCCAATGCCCGGCCGATAAGCAAACTGGAGTGGGTCCATAGCGGGGCTCACTAGAGGGCGGAGATGTGTGAGAACCAATCTCTCCAAGATCTTCATCAGGTGGGATGTCAGTGCTACAGGTCTGTAGTCGTTGAGGTCCATAGGGTGGGGTTTCTTTGGAACTGGTACCACACAAGAAGATTTCCATAATTCAGGGACTATTTCCTGCCTCAGGCTCATATTATACATATATGTAATTATACCACACAGCTGGTCCCCACAAGTCTTAATTAGCCTTGCACTGATGTCATCTGGCCCTGCGGCTTTCCTCGCCTTGATCTTTTTCATCTCCTTCCTCACCTGGGCCCGTGTGAAGGTCAGACTGTGGCCAGATAAAGATGGATTTCTGGATTTACTGGTCTGTTGGGAAGTGGCCGCATGGGGAGAAGTCATTGTGGTGGGGGGAGCTGAAGGACATACTGGGGTGGGAGGAGCTGGTGTGTGATCAAATCTGTTGAAGAATAGGTTTAGTTCATTAAGCCAGTTAACATCTGCCTCAATCTGGCAGACAGACTGTTTATGACCCGAAATTGACTTAAGCCCCTCCCAGACCCCCCTTATGTCTTTTCTTTCCATTTGCTTTTCCATTTTTTCTTTATAACTGGATTTTCCTTGCCTGATTAGATGCCTCAGCTCCTTTTGTACTTCCCTCAACCCCTCCTTATCTCTTGTCCTGAATGCCATCTTTTTCTCCTTAAGTAGTGTTTTTATATCAGAGTTAATCCATGGTTTGTTATTGGAGAAGCACCTCACCACTTTTGTGGGTACTGTGTTGTCCACACAAAAATTAATGTAGTCCGTTATGCAGTGTGTGAGTCCTTCTATATCTTCCCCATAAGAATCCTGCAGAACTTCCCATGCGGTTGTGTCAAAACAATCCCTCAGAGCCTCATCACTCTCCTCGGACCATATCCTCACTGTGCGGGTGACAGCTGGTTCTCTACGTACAAGTGGCTTGTACACAGGTCGGAGATGTACTAGGTTGTGATCCGATCTCCCCAGGGGCGGTAGGGCTGATGAGTTGTATGCCTCCCTCACGTTGGCAAAGAACAAGTCCAGTGTTTTGTTGTCTCTTGTGTGGCAGGTTACATACTGTGTGAAACTGGGCAGTGTGGATGATGGAGAGGCATGGTTGAAATCACCCGACAGAAGAAAGAGGGCCTGGGGGGTGCTGAGACTGTAACTGGCTCAGCGTGGCTTGTAGGACCTCGCAGGCAGCGTCAGCTTTCGCAGAGGGGGGGACATATGCAGCTATCACGATGACATGTGATAGTTCCCTTGGTAGGTAGAAAGGTCTCATGCTCACAGCTAATAGTTCAATGTCCTTACAGCAAGTTTGATCCTTAATCACAATGTGCCTAGGATTACACCATCTATTATTCACAAACATTGCCAGCCCTCCTCCTTTCCTCTTACCGCTCTCCCTTGTCCTGTCTGCCCGAAGGAGTTTAAAACCATCCAAGGAGACCAGAGAGTCAGGAGTAACTTCAGTGAGCCAAGTCTCTGTAAGTAGCATCATGCTGCACGCCCGAAACTCCTGATGCTGCCTGGTGAGCGCTGTTAGTTCATCCATCTTGTTTGCAAGAGATCTCACATTACCCATGATGATGGAGGGAACAGCTGGTTGGTAACGCCTCTTTTTAATCCTCTGAAGAGTTCCTGCTCTGCATCCCCTCACCCGCTTTTTCTTTCTCCAAATCTCACGGGGGATGTGTGACCAGATGGTATGCCCTCCTGCTGTGCCTCTGAGCTGCAGAATTTCCTCTCTTGTATAGACAAAGGAATTATCTGCATACACAAAAGATCCCATTTTCAAGCAGAACAAAGACAGATAAAAAAAAAAAAAAAAAAAAAAAAAAAGTATCACAAGGGTCCAAGTCTTTGTGTGTGTTTCATAGTGCAAAGTCCTTAAGTAGAGAGGTACAAAACGAGTCATAGAAAGAAAAGTAAGATAGAGAGTCTCAGAGCTGCTGTAGCTGGCAGCCACTCCAGCGGCGCCATCTTGGAAAAAAAAAAAAAAAAAAAAAAAAAAAAAAAAAAAAAAAAAAAAAAAAAAAAAAAAAAAAAAAAAAAAAAATATAAGAATATTTGTCTTTTTAATCATTTAATTTTATTTAAACAACAGTTATACAACAAGAAAAAAAAAAATGATGTAAGCCAAATGACTATCCTCCTTAAAGGGGTAAAAATGAGACAGCTGTTATGAGCATCCCTGATTCTTCACTTTAGTCAGGAACAAGCACCCTAACCAGATCTTCCACCACGCCTGAGGCTATGGGTTAGAAATAGAGACGGGAAAACTGATTTATCACAAGTCAGGTTTCAACCCGAATACTCTAAACTGTTCGGAACAAATGGTGATTGGTCTTGGAGGAACTAAAATGTATGTATGTATTCCACAGGAAAAATACAGAAGAGACACGTGTCTTGTGAGTCACTGTGATGTTCTGCTGTTCTGCCAAACCTGACATCAGCTGACAGCCTCTCAGCCAATAGTCAGTGTTAGGTGGACACCTTACAATGCTGATGTCACATAAAGTACTATAAGGTGGCATTGTAGTGATGGTGGATGTATAGGAGGATCTGTAATTCCTCTGACTGCATCATACACAACCAAAACAAAATGAATCTTGAGAGATTCTCCCATTTCTAGTCAGAAGGGGTACTACTTCTCATTATGTAGATGTTACCTCAAATACAACTCTTTGCAATGTACTTATTAGACCTGTTAAAAATTTCAGGAAGACGATATGAAAATAAGTCCTCCTTGGTAGAAAAGATAAGCTTGCTCTAGGGCCACCTTTTGGAAGGTAGCTTCTTATAGATCAATGCCTGGTTCTCCTGAAATTGCTAGAGGAAGTTTCTCTTTTCTACCAATGATAACTTCTTTGCATAATCCATTCCCAGAATTCTTAGCAGGGCATGCATCATCTAATCAGTCCCTGTATGCTTCTGCCTCTTTATGGCAACGTGTCCCTAACTAGACATAGTACCCCTTCTGACCCACATATCTCACCCAGTCAGTCAGTACCCTGCTTCACTCTGATGAGAGGCAATGACCTTGAAGCAACTGTCTGTGTATGAGACCATCTTCCTTTTTGGAAGAGTGATGCTACTAGGTTTCAGGTAAACCAGGCATTGATCTATAGGGATCAACATTCCGAAAGGTGGTGCTAGAGCAAGTTCCACTTTTCCACCGAAGAGGACTTACAGGTGCATCTCAATAAATTAGAATATCTTTGAAATGTTCATTCATTTCAGTAATTCAGTAATACAATCCATAATCAGCGTCTTCCATGATTGTGTGTCCTACTGAACCAGATTGAGGGACCATTTAAAGGCTTAGGAAACCTTGGCAGGTGACACTGAATTTACAATTCTGAACTTTTTTACAATATTCTAATTTTCTTAGATTTGGGTTTTCATTACCTGTAATCCATAATCATCATTTACAGAAATAAAACACTTGAAATAGAATACTCTGTGTGTAAAGAATCTAGAAAATATAGGAGGCCACTTTTTAAATTTAATTACTGAAAGAAATAAACGTTTCAAAGATATTCTAATTTATTGAGATGCATCTGTATTTGGATATTCCTTTGAATAAAAGCTGAAGAAACAATTCAATGAGCCCTTAAATGTTTTGGGGGTCCTACTGGCATGAGTTAAAGGGGTTGTTCAGGATAAATGGAAATCCCTACACTAATCTAAACACCCTCCCCCCTCCTACTTTCTAAATGACATAATTAATCAAAAATGTTTATTTACCCATATCCATGGGGTGGTCATGTGACCACCACAGGGACATTTGCTGGTTAAACGGGGAAATGGATCGTCACTACTACAACCCCCCCCCCATCCACTCAATCATACTTACCTTCCAGGCTTCTTCCTGCAGGACGGCTCCTCCCTCTTTTCTGACTGCAGACTGTCCCAGTGCTGCTCTGCTGCCGATAATTCACCTCTACTGCGCAGCTCCCACGCATGCGCTGTAGAGGTGGAGCAGCGCTGGGACAAGAACGCATTCAGAAAAGAAGGATGGGCATCCTGCGGGAGGAAGATAGGTAAGTATATAATGGGGTCGGGGGTTGGTCCGAGTAGGTAGGGAAGGACTAGTAGTGGGCGGGATAGCTATAGAGACAGGGAGGAGGTGTATGGGAGGCAGGAGGGAGGAGTGAGGTGAGAGGTAGCTAGCATGGAAGTTACATAGCAGGAAGCTGAGCGATGTAAACAAATGCAGAAGATACCGGGAGCTTCCCGAGACACCCAGAAATCACTCAAAACACTGCTAAAGGTATATGGGTGCATTTATTAACCCATTAATAGCACTAACAGACCTTTTTTAAAAATACATTTTTTGCCCAGAAAACTCCTTTGAAGTAAATTTTTCAGACCAAAGTGTCCTTGTCTGCTCCACCAACTTTTTTCAAAATTGGTGAGCAGGGTATTAAGCCAAAAAATGTGGTGTATCTTTGGCATAAAAAAAGGCTGTGCAGAAAAGATTGTACCAGATCTACACTCATCTATGCCAGAAAACTGGTGTAAATGAGTTCATAAATTCCTCCAGTTTTTTTACGAACAATTAAACGAAAATGCATAAAAAAAACCCCCTCAAAAATACAGCGAGTTACCCGATAGAGAATCTCGCATGTGCCATTTATAATGCTGGTGTCTTTTGTGTGGACAAGAGACCTTAAGGCCCCTTTAGGCCCAGTGACCCATATGCAGCTGCAACCTCTGCATTAGCGATAGCTACTCATGTGTGTGTGAACCTGGTCATCCACAAGAATAGAAGGTCTCACCTTGTGCAAAAGTGTCCTCCCTTACCTTTTCTCTTGGATGGATATATACATAGACATGTGTTACAAGATAACAAGCATTCTCAAAGTGATATGCTGTATGTGTGCCCACCCAGAGGTTGAGTTGTGAATTGCAGCCTTTCCAGGTTCTTGCTACCATGTTATGATATATTTTTGATAGGTTTCATGGAAATTGGAGTCCTTAACCAACATTGAACTAAATCATGGATGGGCACATCTGTAAAAACTTTTTGAGTACACCGCTAAACTCTATCAATATAACATAGACTTGTGTTAACAAAATGACCTGTACAGAGAGAGGGAGGAAGGGAAAGCTCTGTTGGTCACATTATTATTGTCAATGGTGGCTCCTGTGTGATAGATAGATAGATAGATAGATAGATAGATAGATAGATGGATAGATAGATACAAAAACGTAATTTAAATAGAAGGTTATCGTAAGATATGTTCCTTTTAACCACTACAAATTTACATTACTCGAGAACTTGATTTATTTGCAATATCTATTCTAAGCCTCTTTATAGAGTCCTCCGCTCAATCAGCTTAAGTAAATTTGTTTTCTGGAGGCCACTTACCCAAACCATTTTCCCTCTAAATTTTTTATAGCAAATCTTTTTTATCAGTATCAAAGTGACAGCAACACTTTGACGTTACAACAGATAAAGTGGATTGGATGTGAATAATTTACAGCAAATGCAACTTTTTTTTTTCTTTTTAATCTTGTTCATCTTAACAGCAACAACAAGAATGTACAAGACTTTGTTCATTAAGGGAAAATCACTGACATCTCTGTAACATCTGTACAGCTTAACTAGATCACTTCAAATTGAATTACGGAGCCTGCAACGCTAAAAAAAATAGCATGTATAGCCACAGTAATGTATGCAGGGGGACATCCACATTGTATGTCTCTAATACACAAGTGTCCTTCCTTACCTCTCCTCTTGGCTGGACACGTCCAAATATGTAACGTAACTAGATGCAAGTGCTGTATTAGCATCACTCATGGTCAAACTACAATTATTAGTAACTCCACAGGTGAGACTTTTCCAATCAAGCCACAGCTTACATGCAACTCATCCTTTGTCATCTATGTTATTCACTGTCAGTGTGGCTTACAATATGTGGGGCGCACCACTATGCACCTCAGGGAACGTTTAAATAAACATCGGGCCAACGTTCTTAAGGGTTTTCAGAAACATAGTGTTTCTCGACACGCCGCCAAATATCATGATTGTGAATTTAATGTATTCAAAGTCACTCCAATAGATCAAATTACTACTACAAATAATGAGTTACTTAAAAGAAAATAATTCTTTGGGATCTATAGACTGAACACAATGGTACCAGTAGGTCTAAATGAAGCATCAGAAAAAAATTTTTGAGCATCAATCCAAGTTCATACGGTAAACCAAATTGATGCAATGTACCTTTGATTTCCTCTCGTTTTGAGCTTCCCATATTATTCCCCACTAAGGAATCCCAATAACCACAGTCTTTTATCCTCCTTAATATTTGATTATTTTACATATTTTATTAATTGTATTTATATTATCATATCCTTGTTTATTCTTAACATATTTTACATATTGATGAATTATCCATACAATGTATTGACCACTTTTTCAATTTTTTTTTTTTTTAATTTTAATTTTTTTTTGTGTTTTCCAATTCATTTTTTATAGTTACTCATTCTATATACTTCATTCCTTGCATTACCTCTCCTCGTTTCTTCTTTTTTTCCCCATGGACCATTTGATCCAATGCCCACAGTCCTTGATATTTATTATTTTATGATTTTTCATATTTTATCATTTGTACTTATATTATCGTATGCCTAGTCATTCTTAACATATTTTACATATTTATGAATTATTCATATAATGTACTGTGAACTTATATATTTATTTATTATATATTATTAGTACTTAATCATACACTTCAATTACGACTGAAGCATATTTTTTGTACAATTAGCGCTATATACATATTTATACCTATATAGTACAAGATATATGCTCTTTTCTTAGCCCACAATGCTAGCCATTCCTTTTTTATCACTTGTTACAATCAGCACATTATGAATGCGCTCTGTTTATCTGTTTTAACAGCTGATCGCTGTCGAAGCACAGAGTCTCCTTCATTGTAAGCACACATCCACACATCACGCATGCGCTCTATATTTCCTTCTAAACAGCTGATCGCTGTCGCGGCAAGTCGCTCTGAAGCGATCCTTTGACAGTACTATCAAAATACACTATTATTCCCACATTGGATCCTTCTCTCTTTTCCTTTTCTACCCACAACATACAATCATTTCTTTTATTTAGTTTTTTTTTTTTTTTTAAATTTAATTTATTTTATTTAGTTTTGACCCATTACCCATGCCCCCACACATGAGGGGGCGTGGCTACCGCCCATTTTTGTCCCTCCCATTTTTTATTTTTGTAAAGTATATATATGTCATGCTACCCATGCTATTTTTTTATGTACACTTGAAAAAGGGCTTGTCACGAAACGCGTTGTGTGTTTTATTCAATTTGATTAAAGACTACATTTATTCTGGACCAGCGCTCATCTGCCTCCTCTTTTCTAACTGCACCTGGATATGTCCAAATATGTGTGTCAAAAGATGACAAGCTTTTCAAAACAACATTTCTGTATACTGTGTTAGAAGATATCTATCCATTATTTGTATCTGTGGCCACCCAGTGGTTGGGTTGTGAATTGTAGCCTGTCAAAGGTTTTGCTAGAATGTTGGGATATTGTATTGGATTGTTTTTTTTGAAAAGCTGGTGTTCCTAACCAGATTTGAGCTATGATGGGGCTAGACACATCTGTAAGTGGTATAAATTGTTGAGTTTGTAAAGATTAGCTAATGTTATCTAATAAGAATGTGGTCTGAAATCTGCAATCTCCATATACGTATGAGATCTACATGTATCACATGCACAGTCTTATCTGTGTATAAGTAGTGTTGGCTATTCCAGCAGTACAATAAAGCAATTATCTGTCATTATCCCCCTTTTAATAAAAATAAGAAAATAAGACAATACTGCTGACTCCACCATCTAACCTTCTCTGGTTCAGGATCAGGCACATTTTCAGGTTTCTTTGTATGTGCATTTTTTTTCCTTTGGGTTATTCAAAAAAAAAATTTTTTTTTTGATGATGATAAATAGAACTTTCTTTTTCTTTTTATATTTTTTTTTTTCCATGTTCTTCCTTTATTTTAAAAGCTGAGAAAATATAGCAATCAGGAGCTGCTTTGTTCTGCAAGGATGTACAGGTACACTGTTGCATGGTTAATAGTGGACCACTGGGATATATATAGTCTATGTGTGTTCTGTAAACAGATAAAAAAAAATTCTGTGGGTGGTCTCATATTAAATTCCAATAAAAATAACACTAATAATAATAATGATAATAATACATTTAAAATAAAAGACTGATTTTACTAATTACTTCCCATAGACTCTCAGTGCTTGATATTTCTTTCCCATATACAGTATCTGCCAATCTAGTAGGTTATGCTATGAACATTTGCCATCAACTATATTCAAGGTAGGGTCATGACAAAGTATCCAAGGGAAAAATTAAATTGGCTTCCCAAAGCTGTACCAATATCACAATTAGATATAGTCAATTCAGAAAGTGGTTTACAAAGCATTGAAGAACTGATCTCTAGTGTTCATAGGGGCATTGCTAGGGCCTTATAAGATTATGAGCACAAACAGAATAAAGAGCAGATAATGCCTTTACAAAGTGATGAAATATTACCGCCATACTGTTACTGAACTATTACTCACATTGCACTCACATGAAATGGCGTCAACAGCTCTTTTGGCAAAATAGAAGTGTCAGTGGCATCAAATGAGCATGATCATTCTATGATCTTCTTTGTAGGCAGGCCACATCCACGCCGAGTACATGGTCATCATCGTTATCACTGTCATCTCCATCTGCTGCTTCTTCTCCTCTTCCAAGTCAAAATGGGACATCATCCATAAGGGAATGTGTGTCCAGTAAACAGCAATCTGCACCCAGTCATCCGGCTGGTCTGCAACTTTAACTCGCACCTGGCCATGTTATTGCATTGTCGTGCCACTTAGTGGAATCCACTACATTTCGCCAAATGATGGCACGCACAGAGTCTTGATGGAGATTACCTAGCCACCATTATTTCTCTAGGAAATCTGTCCCTGCTTAATATAGACAAGTGGGCCTCTCATTGTAAATGTCCATATGGGAAAATATGCACACCACCATCAACACATGGAATTATGGGCAGGGACAATACATAGCTTTCATTGCCACTAGGTCAGTGTTTGGAGCATCAGCGGCCACAATCTAGAAACACAGCAAGGCCCGGTGCTTTCTAGTACAGTAATACCTCTAACATTCACGAGGTTAGGTTCCAGAACCAGTCGCGGATCACGAGGAATTGCAAATGTTTGGTACAAGCGCTTAAAATGCTAATTGATACTTATTTCTAGAGTTTAACCCCTAAATATTATTAATGTTACCCCTACAGTACTGTACAGTTTACTAATTCATTTGCTGCCATTTTCTTTTCCACTCACAGTAAGATGAAACCAAGTACAGGGTACTGTACTGTACGTAACGAATGGGACGCTACTACCCAATAGCGAAGGTTTTTTGTTTTTTTTTAAATTTCGCAGATCAGTGGAAAAATACCAAAATGCTTATTTGTTAGGTTCCAAAGAGAATATTGCGAATCTGTGAATTTGCAAATTCGGAACCGCGAATGTAAGAAGTATTACTGTACTGACATTACCTCATGAGTGCAGGACAGGCACAGTTTGAACACCAGGTGGGACCCATCCATCTCCTCGAATTCCTCCACAGTGGACCATTTCCTGCCCCCAAATTCACCAGGGCAAGCCATTGCTTTCACTCCCCTCCCTCATTTCATGGCTGTAAGGTGAAGAGCACATTGAGTAGCACTGTGGCACCTGCTGGAGCATCAATTTGAGTAGTTAGGGCCTCGATGACTATCACATCAGGAGATGGGATTTATCTGTACTCACCTTGTGGATGTAGAAATATGCAAGATCAGTATATGGGGGTAAGTTTATATGGACCTCTTAGCTATGACCTGAGAATTGTAGATTTGTAGATTTAGAGGAAGTGGAAGACTTCATTCCTCTTTTGTTGTCAGGTCCATGGCAATGTTATCATGTTGAATACTGATGGGATTTTGCTCAACATAGAACTCGGGACAATTTGGAGAAGCAGGCCAAAGTCCAGCTGCTTCAGGTCATCCATTCATGGTATGGTCTAGAGCAGGGGTCCCCAACCACCGGGCTGCAGCCCAGTACCGGGCTGTGTATCACCTGTTACTGGGCCGCAGGTTTCCTCAGGCGACCTCCCACCGTGCTCTCAAATGAACAATTATTGTACTTACAGAGCAGTGATGGGGTGGGCCAGACCTCCTCTTGTACACGGCCGGTGCGCATCTTTTATTTTCTTCCCAGTGGTACCATAGAATAGGGGTCAAGGTTGCAGGAGGGAAGTAGAAGATGCGCACTGGCTGTGTGCCAGAGGAGGTCCCCTTGACCCCATCACTGCTCTGTAATACAATATAGCTATACAATGCAACAGAATATTAAATGACATGTCGGGGAGGGGGACTCTTACCAGTGGGAGTGGGTGCTATTAGCTCACTATTATTGTAAAAGCCCCTCACAGGAAACAGCATTACTTATTTGGGGGTGGTGGGAACTATTACATGTGGGGAGGGGGGTGCTATTAGGGCACTATTCCAGTAATAGTGCCTCCCACAGGTAATAGCATTACTTATGTGGGGGGGGGGGGGCTATTACCTGCAGGGGGGGACAACTATTAGACCATAGGTAACAGCATTACTTATGTGGAGAAGGGAAATATTACCTTTGGGTCGCTGCTATTAGGGCACTATTACAGAAATAGTGCCCGCTAACAGGTAATATCATTACTTATGTGGGGAAAGTGGTATTACCTATGGAGAGGGGACTATTACCTGTGGGTAGCACTATTAGACCACTATTACTGTAATATTGGCCCCCCATAGGTAACAGCATTACTTATGTGAAGGCAGGAACTATTACCTGTGGGGGTGCTATTAGAGCACTATTACAGTAATAGTCTCCTCCCCCCACAGGTAATAACATTACTTATGTGGGGGGGCTATTACCTATGGAGGAGGCACTATTATGTATGGGGTTGTCCTGCAACCCAAATCCCTCCCCCAATCAGAGTATAATAGGTAACGGAGGTATAAAAAGTAAAAAAAACCAAAACATTAACACTCACCTTGCATTACCTTTTTAGGACCTCCTTGCAGCGTCCGGCACTCTCTCTCCAACCTTCAGTGACGTTTGGTGCTCTCCTGTGATGTCATGCTCCCAGGGTCACAGCTGAGACCTGTGATGCTCAGCGTTCCCATGTGACCACTGGTGGTCCAATTATACGCCTCAGCAGTGATCATGGGTGCCCATCTCTAGTCCTGATGATTCAAGCAGTTGTCTTGCTTTTGGAAGGGTAAGCTGATTGGACCAAAGCCATTCTGGAAGCCCTTCATGATGCCAGCATTAGCAGAGCTTCAATAGGCCCCTATATCCACAATTATAAACAGGTAGTTGCTGTCAGCCAAGGCCAACTACACCACCAAGAAAAACTGATTATAATTGAAATATACGGACCTAGAGTGAGGCTCTTCTTTACACAAATGTGTTTCCCATCCAACCCACTCACACAGTTGGGAAACAGTGCCAAATTGTAGAAGTCCTCAGCAATCCAAAGCCAATCTTCTGCCTTGGGTTGTAGCATTACAGAGCCTCACGCTCTCAGATGCTGCCAAATCAATTCACTGGTCATGCTGATGATTTGTGAAATGGTTGAGCACCAGTGCCGGACTGGGATGTCTAGGGCCCACCAGTGGAATTGCTTCTAGGGGCACACCATCAGGACCCCTGCAGATCAGAGGTACCGAGACAGGGCGGCTAAAGGTAATAACATGTTGGGAGCCATGCTGCTCACCTGCCATAACATGTGCACCACTGCACTACCTAAACCTACTGCTACACCCTGTATGGCAAGTGAACAGCGTGGCTCCTAGAATTGTTACCATTACCTGTAGAACATCATTACATCGCGGATGTAATATTGCTGGCCTATCCTAAGCATAGGCCATCAATATTAGAAAGATGGATAAATACTTTGAAGAGGATGTCCAGGAATTGGCGCAACCCAAGTCCCGGGCGGGAGGTGTAAAATAAAAAAATAAATAAAAACGCATACTCACCTGTCCTGCACCTCATGGGACCGCTAAGACCAATTAGGTACAGGATTTCCAGAAATGAGGTGCCGCCATGAGACCGAACAGACACAGGCAGAGGACAACGGGGTGCTGGGGACAGGTGAGTATGCTTTTTTTGAAATTTTTTAAATTTTACACCTCCCTGGTGGTCGCCACAGTGGCTGCTCTTTTAAGGGGTTGTCTGGGCCAAATTTTTTTATGGCCACTTCACTGGTCCCCCCATACAGTGGCCTCTTCACTGGTCCCCCATACTGAATGGGAAAAAGTGATGGGGCCAATATATTGTGTGGGTGAAGTGATGGGGCTGACATTCTGTGGAGGGGGGGCATTAAACTGTGTGATACACATTAAAGGGATTGTCCAGGGTTAATCTTTTTTATGGCCTATCCTCAGGATAGGCCATAAATACCTGATCAGTAGGGGGCTGACACACACGTCACTTCAGCGTCACTTCCGGTGCCTGTTCTGTACACAAAACAGTGACGGAAGCAGAAAGTTCCATCCGCTGTATAGTTGCCCGGAGCCTTCACTGCAGCTCAGCTCCCGCTGACTTCAATAAGTGCTGAGATGCAGTGAAGGTGCCCGGCTAATACACAGTGGACAGAGCTTTCTGCTTCTAGCCCCATATTGTGTAAAGGACGGGTGCTGGAAGTGGCTCTGTACAGCTGATCAGTCCGGGGTCGGCCCCCAACAGATCAAGTATCTATGGCCTATCCTGAAGATAAACCATAACAAATTATACCTGGACAACCCCTTTAATATACCCCCCTAATGCGCCACACTTTAAAGTGTTTGTCCAGTATAATTTTTTTCTTTTTTATAATTAGTCTGGGGGAGGTGAACCCCCTCCCCCCAAAAAACAAAAACATATTAAACATACTCGCCTATCCCCGGTTGGTTCTCCGGTGTCAGCAGGTCACAGCACGGTACGGTCCTGCTGCTCCGCTGTCTTCTTTTGCCAGATGTCCTCACTGGCTGTGACGTCCCAGGTCCCTTCCTATAGGCCGCTGATTGGTCACAGGTAGTCACGTGCAGGGGGAATTTGCGCTGGAAGAAAACAGGGCCGCAGGCTAAACCACGCTGGGAGACACTGGGGACAGGAGAGAAAGTTTTTTTGTTTTTTTTTCCACCTGTGTAATTAAAAAAAAAAATGTTATCCTGCACAACCCCTTTAATGTCCCCCAGGCTATTGGCCTCCATTAGTTATCATTTTGCCAATGCAAATGCATTGGCAGAGGCGTAACTAAGGTCTTGTGGGCATGGTGCAAACTTTTGTCTGGGGCCCCCTACCCCCTCCCTAGAGAGAATTCTTGATAGTGACGGTTATGGTTGCTGCAGCGTTATTTCAGATACTTGAAAGGGATACAGCATTAGTACCCACAACCGCAGTTATCAAGAATACGGTGAGTGAGCAGCACAGCACCCGGCATGGAAACAATACTGGGACAGTATAATGTGCTCCACAGTGGCCCCAACACAGCATTATGTGCTCTGCAGTGGCCCCACACAGCATTATATGCCCCACAGTGGCCCCCACAAAGTATTATATGCTCACAGTGGCCCCACACAGTATAATACGCTCACAGTGGCCCCCACACAGAATTATACGCTCACAGTGGCCCCCACGCAGTATTATACGTTCACAGTGGCTCCCACACAGTATTATGCACTCACAGTGACCCCCTCACAGTATTATAAGCTCACAGTGGCCCCCACATGGTATTATATGCCCACAGTCCCTCCCCCCCAGAGCCAGTGCTATTATATATAATAAGTAGAGATGCAGGAGAAGTGATTAAAAATAACAAACACTTATACTCACCTTATCTTACCTCTCCGGGGTATCCTGCTCCGTCCTGCTGTATTTCCCATCTTCCTTGGCCCCCTGGTCTCCACGTCCCGTGCCCCAGACGTCACCACCGGGGCCTTTGATTGGACCTCTGCGGTCACATTGGGCGTGATGACGTCATCACGCCGGCGCCCATGTCACCGCTGGGGCCTAACCACAGTCCCCAGCAGTGAGGCCGGAAAAGTGCCGGAGACGATGCTGAGCCCAGGACAGGTTAGTTTATTTTTTTTGTCACTTTCCCTGGGCTGGCATAGCCTTTCCATTAACAATAGGTGTAGCGGTCGGGGAACCAGGCTTTCCCCGACCACTATCATGGTAGTCCGGGCCCTGGCCACTTCCAGCTGGACGCAGGCCCCGTACCCCTCCGGTCGCGGTCGCACCCTCTGCGAGCACGATCCTTACGCCACTGTCCATTGGTCAGGGGACCGATTGGGATAGTCAGGGGCCTGATCAGGCCCCTGACCATCCCGATTGGACCCCTGACCTTTGCATTGGCAAAATGAGGACTAAATATAGTCGGGGTTCGGGGCCCACCAGGGGATTCACCAGTTCCCCGGTGGGCCAATCCGATCCTGTTGAGCACCCCAGCAGGAACTCAAGGTGAAGCAAGTCATACAATTCCCTGTTGCCAGAAATCTGTGAATTTATATTAAAAAAAATAAAAAAAAATTTTTTGCACAAGGCTAAAAGGGTAACAAGGGTCATAGACAAAGGGGCCAGTAGTGTTCTTACCTGAGGGTGAGGGTAAGCCATTTCTCTAGAGAGATGCATCATCGCATGTTGGTATCATGGAAAGTTAGTCTAGGATGAAGGTCCAACATCAGACGGTAAAACATGGGGATGGTCACTTGGGAACTTGTCCCAGTAATGCTGCAATTCATTGTATAGGGTGTCGAAATGACCCTTCTTGAGCTGTTGTGACACAATGGGGTGAACCCAATATCTCCTCCTCGCCCTAGGTTCCTCTTGCACCATAGGAGCCTGCTCTCTGGATCCCCAACAGACAGGCCAGTCCAGGAGAACATCATCCACATGAGAGAAAGGCATTTTTGCAGTGAGTAACACAAGAAGCCAGTGCAAGATCAGCAAAGAAATACAAGGCACCTATCAGACAAGCACGAAGGCGGATGACTTACTGAACAACTACAGAATGTACATGTGGATAAGTATATCTGCAAAATGCTGACAGTATTTCTTATACTGTTGTGTGTATGGGGCATAAGAGATACACAGAAGTATCCGGCATCTGCACAGTGTCATTCCTCTCACATATTGTCGTAAGTTACATCTTGGAATCTTCTGTTTTTCTACATTAATAATGTTGTGCCCATAATTAATGTGAAGGTCCTAAAACCCATTAAAGGTAATTAATAAAACAAGAGGAGACTTTTGAGTCATTTCAGGTGACTGGTATTGTGAGACCCCCTCCTTCTATAAAGATGAGGGATTAGGTGCCGTATCTTATATGGACACTGTGCTGCAGGTTTGGGTGGATACATAGAAGTCAGCTTAATTATGGTAATTGGGCTTGTGCACAGAATCTCGGGACTGATAGGGTTGTCAGTGTCTTCTTATTTAGGTCAAATCTACTTACCATGGAGTCAAAACTCTAAATGTTTACATGGTTATTTCGGCCAAATACAGTAACTCATTACTATCTAGTGTTAAAACTCAAAGCAACTGTACCAACCAGTGTGAATGGAAAGGGAAATACAGCATAGGACAGGATTAAAGGGTTAGATTATTGGGTCATACAGTGGGGAAAAAAAGTATTTAGTCAGCCACCAATTGTGCAAGTTCTCCCACTTATACAGATGAGGCCGACCTGTAATTGTTATCATAGGTAGACCTCAACTATGAGAGACAAAATGAGAAAACATATCTAGAAAATCACATTGTCTGATTTAGAAAAATTTATTTGCAAATTATGGTGGAAAATAAGTATTTGGTCACCTACAAACAAGCAAGATTTCTGGCTCTCACAGACCTGTAACTTCTTCTTTAAGAGGCTCCTCTGTCCTCCACTCATTACCTGTAGTAATGGCTCCTGTGTGACATTGTTATCAGTATAAAAGACTCCTGTCCATAACCTCAAACAGTCACACTCCAAACTCCACTATGGTGAAGACCAAAGAGCTGTGGAAGGACACCAGAAACAAAATGGTAGCCCTGCACCAGGCTGGGAAGACTGAATCTGCAATAGGCAAGCAGCTTGGTGTGAAGAAATCAACTGTGGGAGCAATAATTAGAAAATGGAAGACATAGAAGACCACTGATAATCTCCCTCCATCAGGGGCTCCACACAAGATCTCACCCCATGGGGTCAAAATGATCACAAGAACGGTGAGCTAAAACCCCAGAACCACACGGGGGGGGTCTAGTGAATGACCTGCAGAAAGCTGACACTAGTGTAACAAAGGCTACCGTCAGTAACACACTACGCCGCCAGGGACTCAGATCCTGCAGTGCCAGACGTGTCCCCCTGCTTAAGCCAGTACATATCTGGGCCCCTCTGAAGTTTGCTAGAGAGTATTTGGATATTCCTGAACAGTATTGGGAGAATGTCATATGGTCAGATGAAACCAAAGTAGAACTGTTTGGTAGAAACACAACTTGTCGTGTTTGGAGGAAAGTGAATGCTGAGTTGCATCCAAAGAACACCATACCTACTGTGAAGCATGGGGGGGGCAACATCATGTATGGGGCTGTTTCTCTGCAAAGAGACCAGGATGACTGATCCGTGTACATGAAAGAATTAATGGGACCATGTATCGTGAGATTTTGAGTGCAAGCCTCTTTCCATCAGCAAGGGCATTAAAGATGAAACATGGCTGGGTCTTTCAGCATGACAATGATCCCAAGCACATCGCCAGGACAACGAAGGAGTGGCCTCGTAAGAAGCATTTCAAGGTCCTGGAGTGGCCTAGCCAGTCTCCAGATCTCAACCCCATAGAAAACCTTTGGAGGGAGTTGAAAGTCCGTGTTGCCCAGCGACAGCCCCAAAACATCCCTGCTCTAGAGGAGATCTGCATGGAGGAATGGGCCAACATACCAGCAACAGTGTGTGTCAACCTTGTGAAGACTTACAGAAAACGTTTGACCTCTGTCATTGCCAACAAAGGATATATAACAAAGTATTGAGATGAACTTTTGTTATTGACCAAATACTTATTTTCCACCATAATTTGCAAATAAATTCTTTAAAAATCAGACAATGTGATTTTCTGGATTTGTTTTCTCGTTTTGTCTCTCATAGTTGAGGTCTACCTATGATGTCAATTACAGGCCGGCCTCATCTTTTTAAATGGGAGAACTTGCACAATTGGTGGCTGACTAAATACTTTTTTCCCCACTGTAACATGCATGTTCACGTTCTAAACCAGTATTTTGGTCTGGTCTCCAATTCATATACGGGTTTCAAGCCGTGGAGTAATTGTCGCATAGAGGCTGGTAGCAAAGAATGACGGGTCCCAAATATGGACTTGTAAATTATTTTTGTCAGTACTAGTCACCTGTAGAGATCCCAACTAAAAAGGACAAGGCTGCAAAGTTTTCTCCTGTTAATCCCTGAATAAGCCCTATAGCAGTGGCGTAACTAGGAATGGCTGGGCCCCAAGGCGAACATTTGACATGGCCCCCCCCACAAACCACCGCCCCCAACTCCCCCGCAGTAGTATGCCCTATAGTGGCCCCTGCACACAGTATTATGCCCCATAGTGGACCACGCATGAACGATTATTATACTCTGGGGTCTTTTCAGACCCCAGAGTATAATGATCGGAGACCCAGGGGAGGATACAAACATAAAAAACAATGCTTCTTACCTCTCCCTGGCTCCGCTGCACTCCTTTGCGCTACTTCGACCATCTTCAATGTAGGACCAGATCTCGCGTGAGTGAGGCCAGCGTCACGACGCATAATGACGTCGGCTGACGTCTGGGACGTCACCAAACAAACCCGAAGCCTGCTGTAGCGCCGGAGAGGTAAGTTACAGTGTTTTTATGTTCCCTTACCTCCCCTGGGCCCCCGATCGTTATACTCTGGGGTCTCAAAAGACCCCAGAGTATAACGATAGCAGTGTTTGTGGGGTTCACGGTAGTGGCTGCCACAGAGCTCCGGGTCAGCGGGCCACATAATGTTCTGGGCCCTGTGGCAGCCGCTACCGCGGCTACCCCGATATTTACACCCCTGCCCTATAGTAATATTCCAGATCCTTCATAGCCTACGCAATGCAACATATGAACTAGGCACAGGCCCAACATCGCTTCTCCTGGAATGTCCTAACTTGCTCATTCCATAAAGAACAAAATTAACTGTTCTATGCAAAGTGGAGGCTTCCTTGATAAACTGAAGGCAACCATCATCAAGCCTCGTCATGGACCCAGATGCCTTGAATAGCTACGGACCTGTCTCTAACCTACTCTTCATAGGGAAAGTTATAGAGGTCGTTGGTATCCAATTAGATATCAGACTGGTGAAGGCGTTTCTGCCAGGCTTTAGGAAGAAACATAGCACTGAATCAGCCCTCGCATGAGTACTAAATGACCTATCCCTACTGTGCAGATGATACCCAACTATGCATATCCTTCAAACCCAAAGTCTGTGACCCATGTCCAGCCATGGTTTAATGTATGTCAGACTATGTGTGAAACTTGGGCATAATTGTTGATTGGTAACTGTTGCTCAGGAACCAGGTATCCTCCATTATCAAATCTTTGTGTTTACACCTGAGGAACATTGCAAAAATTAAACACCTTATTCTAACAGAAGATCTCCCCACACTGGTCCATACCTTCTTAACCTCACACCTGGACTGCTGTAATGCCCTATATGTAGGTCTTCCAGATAAAGAAATACATGGCCTTCAGCTAGTCCAAAATACTGCAGTGGTGTTAATAACCAAACAAGCCCGACATGCTCCCATAACTCCCATCCTCCGTTTACTGCACTGACTGCCTATAAAATGGAGAAGAACTTTTAAAGTTTGCCTCTATGCTGTGCCAGTCACTACACTGCTTGCCTGTTCCTTTCAGAACTCAATTTAAAGTTCACCCACAAAGGTCTCCACAGCTTCACAATGCTCCATCATCCAATATCCCCCTTCCCAACTGAGTCCACCACCATGTCTGTGCTCTACCTTCTGACTCATACTCTCATTTCCCCGGTGCCTCCCAGCATGGTCCAGTCCTGCTGGTCCGTTGTTGTCTGCTGGCAGAAGTCCCCACCGCATGTATGTGACCGCTGACGTCCTGGATCCCTTCCTGAGGCCGCTGATTGGCCTTAGCGGTCACTTCAAGAAGACACCGGAGCAGCAGGTTTTCCTAAAATTTCAGGTTTGGCTGAAATTGAAATTTTTGGGGGGGTGTGGAAAAATAATGAACAGCTCATACTCCCCTTCCCTTGCCTTTCTGGGCTGTGGCTTCTGGACTTATATCCTGGCATCTTCTTGCCTCTTTGAGCCTCCTGAGTGATGTCAGAGATTGTCACTAAGGAGGCCGGAAGAGGCCAGAAGGTTTCAGGACAGCAGACTGGACACTGCAGCGTAAATCAGAGGATGTTAGGAAAGATGAATATGAGCAGTTTATCATCCTTCAACATTTTCCTGGGGACCCCATGGAATTTTTAATGTATTTTCAGTCCAAACCAAAACTTGCGGGTGAGCCTTGCAAATTTTAGCCCATCCCTGTATTTTTATCACCACTATAACCCGCACTTCTAGCATCCCAATGTACTGGGGAGAAGCTTACAAATTGGTTCCACTACTTTTACCAAAATAAAGAGCTCAAAAAGGAACCCACAGCCCCACTGAATTTGTATGTACCTGGTTATGTTAGATGCTGACTGACTGCCTGCATGTAGTCTGGCTATTCCAGGACATTGCTGGACTTCAAAAGAACTGCCATCAAAAACTATTGCCCCAAATATTGCTTGAACTGCTGCAACTTTCTGCCTGATTCTGCCCTCGTTCACTCTCTGGGGAGCCACTTATATCATTTGGTTCAAAATCCAAATTAAAATTTTTGTCAGGTGCGCCAACACACCCAGCATCCATCACTGAGGTAGAAATTACATCATGGGCCCAGTACACACAATTTCTATGCATGCCCAGATACTGGCTGGGTGACTGCTTTATTTTTACTACAATATTTATTATAAAATATGGCAAACCATTGAAGAAAACATCTCTTTTACCTCTCGTGTCAATCCTATGTCCTCATATAAGCATGCATAAGAATCAGTTCTTGATGTGTGACCCTTGACCCTGATGTAATACACTGCCTTTGCAGCCACTAGCAATAGCATGGCCACTATTCTCTCCACAGATCTATTCCAGTTCTCTGACTTATTGTTTATTGCATCTGCCAGGCTCACTGTCATCTCCAGGCTGTCCCTGTCCACATCCACTACTTGGACTAGGAGGCATGTCAATATGTCTTATTATTTTTCCTGGCTCCACCTTGGTGTGGAGTCTGTGCAACACCTTAGTACTTAGTATATAAAGAGTAGTGATGAGAGCCATGCATGTGGCAGGCATAGCTCAGTAGGTGGCCTAACAGGGGCTTAAATCAGGCATGCATATAGGGGTTGGTACTAATGTATATGTAGTGGCTATTCTGGGTCTCTAAGGGTTTACGGCTGTTAATAGTTTTCAACTCTTTCAATGATCTGACTTATATGACTTATAAATCTCCACTCTGAAAAGTCAGCTTGTTTGGCTCCTAAACTTCTCTCTATGTAATGTTCTTCTCTGAGCTCTATAGATAGCCAGTATTAGGTTAAAAAGGGCGGTGTTGGCTGTTTATGGGTGGGTTAAGTCTTTAGGGCTTTGGTTAACCGTCTACAGATGGACAGGAATATTTAGTGCCTGTTTCCTCCATTTCCTTTCCAGGAACCTTAGCCTATGTTCACAAGGTGGAAAATGAAGAAGAATGTGAGGCAGAGCATCAGTATGCCGCCATGGCTTTATATCACTGATTAAGCCCAGATGATTAAACCTAATCAATGGGATGTCTTGAGACGCAATCTGCGAGCTCTGCAGCTGGATCAGCCAAGATTGAGCAGGGTGCTTGTTATCAGCGTCCTGCTCTGATTTCTGACTCGTATTGAATACAAGGTGGAATCAGTGCAAAATTTTCTGCTGAGTTTGTGAACAAAACCTTAGGTTAACTGTAGTTATGGGCAAACCTCGCAAGATTTGTTTCTTGAATATTTGGGAGGTTTGCCTGCAATTTTTGGTTCACAACCAGAAGTGCTACTTTGTAGTCTCTTCATTCCTCACAGAACAATAAATGGAAGCCCAGGGGAGATGTGAACAAAATAAATAACACTGATACTCACCTCTCCTGGGTGTCTGGTCTTATTTCTTAGCAACTGGTCCTCAGCTATGGGCATTTGTGGTCCATTCCAGCCTCTTCTGCCATCTTCTCTAATGTTATGTGCCCCGTGATCACCTTAATGGTTAAGTGGAGAAGACACTGGAAGAGGCTGGAAGATGCCTAAGAGAGGTGAATATCTGTTTTTTATTTTGTCCACACCTTCCTTGGGTCTCTCCTTATTATACTCTTAGATCTGAAGAGACTTGGAGAATAATAATAATTTATGGGTGTTGAACCCCCCAAATCTCAGTGTTGGCTAACCCTTGAGTTTTTGGAAGGTTTGTAACAAACCCAACTTGTTGGGAAGTACTTGGCTAATTTTTAGTTAACTTCACTTACACTTCACTGTGTAAGACTGGTAGACAATTGTCTGCAGCAGGAGCCTCTCCCTCTGTTCACACACAGGAGGGCACAAACATTACTAAACCCAACTACTTCAATAATCCACTATTCCCCAGTTGAAAACAGATTTTTTGCCAGATTTCCACAAGACTGTTTAAGAACTTACTTTCATTGATCTTTTCAAGGTTTATTGTTTTAAATTTAGGTTGGCTTGGCAGGATCGACAGAAATCTGGCTTCAGAAACCCTGGATGATTGGCTATGATAATCTGCAGAAAACAGTTGGATGTTATTGCAGAAATGTAACGTAATATTACATGGCAACTGATCAAATAAGTATTGTAGTTGACCAGTCAGAGTGAAAAGTCATTGTGCATCACTCTGGTTGCTACGGCAGAGGACATCTCTTTGATGTCCCTATGCCATAGAATAGTGGTTTCAAAATTTTCTGAAAGAGTCCTGTTAGGCCAAACTTTTGTTTGAGGTCCCTCCACTACCATATTTAGTCGCAGTTGAACAAAATTTTTCTATACTCTGTTATGATTTTCAGCTGCATACTGATTCTGTTCTGCTAATTTTCATTTCACATATGCTTGTTAAACACACAGATATGCTACCTCTATGTTCTATCCCAAACACAGCTATAATACCTCCATGTTCCCTACATACACATCTCTGCTTTCTCCATGTTCTCCATACCCACACCTATCTGTACTACCTCTATGTTTTCCCCCTCCACACACACAACACTGCTGCTCATATGTTTTCCTCACTGTACACACAGCACTGATAATTCTGGGCCCCCCCTCACCTGCAATTCTTCTATTTTCATGTTTTCTCTCTCCCATACAGCCTGCACCCTGTGCACACTCAACTCGTGCCCCCCAAACACTTTGCTATCTCCACATTCCCTCCACATACTCAGCTTTGCTATATCCACATTCCCAACACACTCAGCTTTGCTACACTCACTTCTCCCACACACCCTCAGCTTTTCTACATCCAATTTTTACCACACACTCAGCAATGCTCCATCTACATTTCCTACCTCACACTCAGCCCTGGTACCTCCATGTTCTTTTCCTACCATCAGCCCTGGACAGCTTCTATACATGGAGCTATTGTACAAGCTCTGCCATTGCATAAAGTCCTCTTGCAAGACTGCAAAATACTGGAAGTTAGTATTGTGGGCAGTTTGCAGTCCTGTGGTATGAGAGAAACAAGTTTTCTTCAAGTATGAATGTATTTGCTTCATAAGTGTTGATAACAGTGGGTGTATTTTTTTCTTTTTTTTTCTTTTTTTATTTAACTCATACAAATTGAATCCATGTTAACATAAATATGTTAAAATAGAATTTCTAAGCAGAATCTTCTGTTAGATCAGAAAACAATACTGATCTTTACTGCCATTATAATTTGCTAAATTGTTTCTATCAGACAAAATTGACTGATTAATTAGGTATATAAAAAAGGCCAATGTGTCAGACACAAATCTACTTGTTTTCCCTTATTGCATTTCTATTTTAAAGGACTATAAATGGTATTCAAGAAAAAATGCCTGGGAATGAATATTTGCATCAATCAGTATTACTAATTGGTTTTGCAGTTTAACCTACATGAACATAAATGTCTTACATAATTATCTATTACATTTCAGGCAGTGATGGGAAATCTCCCATGTTACCGTACTTCTAATATTCAAAAATCTAGGTCTTCACCCTATTACGGTAATTTTGCTATTTATTTTACTTCCGACCTGAAAATATCCAACATTAGCGATTAATGGTTGGTAAACTGTCAGGAATGTTTGACCTTTTAATTGTATATTTTACTGGCTCTGACAATAACATAGAATTTTGCTAATTTGATGTTTACATTGCAAATCATCTTCTGACCTAAGTATCGTCTACGTTAAAAGATATAATTTTAGAAATTTTGTTCAGAAATAAATCTTACTGCTCATTTAAAGTCTTTCTATGACTTACAGAAAATTAATGAGGTTGGTTAATAAAGGTTATAATAAGCTGATAAAACCCTAATTATAAATTGACTTTGATAAGTGAATGTGACTCACAATTCTAAAATAAATCTAAAATACTAAATAGAAAAGATAAATAAAAATGCATCAAGATTTTGAGTTACTTTATTTAAATGGATTGTCACTAAGAAACTTTCTTGTAATATGCCTCATCAGGGTCAACTCTCTGCTTAAAGGGTTATTTCCATCTTGGTAAATTGAGGCCAAGATGGGCATAACTGATACCAAGTTTTAGCCTCTAGGGTAGAACTTATGGGAACAGCCGTGTCATACTGACCTATGGTAGTTCCTGTAACTACCATACAGGTGAATGGGAGCTATGGAAACACGTAGCACATCGAACTACACGATTTCCATAACTTTGAAGTACTGTAGCTCATCTTCTCCTTTATGGGTGTTAAGGGACAATAGCGGCAAGACGGAGAGCAGTTATTCCTATCTCAGCAGCAATTTCTAGAGATAGAAACCAGTCTACCATACTTGGACATTCATTACATGGGCTGCACGAAGGCATCAGTGGTTAGCACTACTGGAGTCCTAGGTTCGAATCTGACCTGCAAGTTTCTATGTTCTTCATGGGTTTTCTCCCACACTCCAAAGACATATAGATAAGGAATTTAGATTATGTACCCTACTTGGGACAGTGTTGAGGATACATCTAGAAAGCGCTGTGGAATATGATGGCATTATATAAGTAAGCATAATAAATCATAGATAGACATATTGGCTGGCAAATAGTGCTATGTTACCCCTGCAGTAGAACAGATGGCTCCAACCTAATACAGGTTTGTCAAGTTGAGACATTAAGGAGCCCTACGCCTTAATATTAAATTATTAGCTTTTAATAAATTCTCTTATTAGGCTTCAGTAATTATCATCAGACATTTTGAAATTATTTTTGGTCACGCAAGTATACACACACATTTTCCCTTTATTTTGTATCTTCTCCTAGTCTCCTTACTCCTTGTCTATTGGTTCTTAGTACTCTGAATAACTCCCATAATCCCACCCTTATGTCTTACAGTGTAAAGTCCTCTACTTTTGGTTCATATTTCTTTCATTGGATATTGCATCTTGGCAAAAAAACAAGTATAATGTGCTAAAGGAGATGTCTGGCCAATAAAAACTATTTATAAGACGTTCAGAATGGTGCCCCATTACAACGTTCTCCTGATTCTCCCCCCACCAGTCTTTACTTCCTGGTCCTTCTTGATATACAGGTAATGACTGCTCAGTCAATCGCTGACCCTAGGGGTACCCACAGCAGCTAGCGACTGGCAGAAAGGACATTTCCTGTACAGTATGTCAAGAGGGGCCAGAAAGTAGAGAGGACCTGGGTACTGTAAGAATGGAGGTGACGAAACAAATCAGTTTGATGTGAATTATTTTACAAATACATGGTATCTTAATAAAGCACCTAGACTACTGTGCATACAATGAGGATGACTTTTGATGGCCCCTTGGGGCTCATTATTGTAATTGAGCTTAAAACCATCAGAGGATATTCGATTTTCAAAGGTTGGACCAAACCTGCATCAGTCATGGAAATGATAGAAATCTGCAGGACTTTAAGTCTTAGCACTATTCCCCCTAGGGATGTATTATTTCTAAGACAATGCAAATGATAATTTCTAAACCTCCCAATTAAAACTACATCAAATATGAAAACCTGTATGATATGTTATTCTGATGTTGACTGTTGCTCTAGAAAAGACTCTGTGTACTAAATAGTGGGATTCTTAATTTTGCTGCAATTGTAGTCCATTTTCCCTACATACTGAATTCACCAATGATGTCCCCTTGTCTATCAAAGACAATGGTAGCCGAAGTTCCAACAATGGAACATTAGAGGAAATGTCATGAGAATACTGAGGTCTAGCTAGGAAGCAACCAGTGCATGTACCCTGGATGCAGGTTGCCCGGGGGTGCCAACAAGCCACTTTTATGTATTTAGATACAGATTGAGGGCAGTGAAGGTAACCTTTGTCCCAGGTGACAGAAAACCTAATAACACCTCTATGAGAATATGACATTTCTTTTTTAATCAGGCCTTTATATTAAATCAATTTTGAAAGAATTTTTGACAAATATTTTTTTTTTATTTCCACATCGGAGATGGTCGAACCTCTGAAGATTTGTTTAGACCCTCCAGTTCAGTTTGGTCCAATCTTGCTCGGATAGAACCAGAAGTGAAATTTTTATACTCTGGGGGTTCTCTGCAGACCGCACATTATCATAGGTGAAGGCCGAGGGGAGGTGACAAAACTATATCTATATTTAACAAAAAATCTAAAAATCGGTATTCATTTTGGCTACTAAATGTAATAATAGGCTGACACTTCCTGTTGTGTAGGAGATTTCTTTGAGGCAGTCACCGCAGGAATACAATGACAGATATTATCTCTATATTGACAACATAGGGACAACCAGTCACAATAGGTGACCATCATGGCTCACCACTTCCCCCTTGAACAGATCACACAGCTTGTCTAGAAAGTCTCTCATATGCCTCTATGAACATTTTCACACTATTGTGCTTGTGGTCCATGTGGCTGCTGTAAAGCTCTGAATACTGTTAAAGAGAACCTTCCACCATCTCCACCAATTCTAACTCTTTACATATTTTAGTAGGGGCCTCTCCTCACCTATTCCTGTGTATTTATTCTCTAGTCTCCACCATTCTAGAGCAGTTAGTGCTGTCAGTTTCAGCATCCAATATGATCGAGGGTATGAGTGGATTACAGTATAAAGACAGGTTATGCAGTAAGGGAGTTATTTAATGGTTAACACTTCTCCCTTGCTGACCTGGACTGGTCAGTGCTCTGCCGAATGATCATCATCCCTAGGGAAGCAGCAGCTCAATGGTTACCAGGCCCGGTAAACAAAAGATGCTTCTCTTTGTAAGTGCTCATTAGTTACAGGTGAGCCTGAGCAGCGAGCAGTAAGTATGATTCTCAAAATACGCTACGCTTAGGTCTGTCTGCTCCTTCTCTGCTGCTGATACTCCTCTGATGTAATTCATGTGTGTTGGTGCCAGAGTATCCTAGGAATGGTGAGTATTGAGAGGCATACTCACTGCTCTCTCTGGGCCCAATACTGTTTCTGACTGGGATTGCTATACTGTATGAAGGTAAGGTGCCATTACACTGTGTGGAGGCTAAGGTCATAATACTGTGTAGAGGCTGGAGATCATTATATTATTATTATCTTGTGTGGAGGCTGGGGGCCATTGTACTGTATAGGGGAAGTGATGGGGACCTTACACTGTGTGGAGGCTGGGGCTATTATACTGTGTGGAGGTTGGGGTCCATTACATTGTGTGAAGATTGGGGGCTATTACACTGTGTGGAGGATGGGGCCATTATACTGAGTCAAGGTTGGAAGCAATATACTGTCTGGGGGCTGTGGACTTTGCACTGTGGGGGCAGGGGCCATATATTATGTGAGGTCTGGGGTCATTATACTGTGTGGGGAACGGGGGCATTATACTGGCATTATACTGTGCAGAACCTGGGGGCATTATACTGTTTGGGGGATGAGCTGAAGCATCATACTGTGTGAAGGCCACAAGGTGGCATTATACTGTTTATAGGGACTCTAAAGGGTACATTATACCATGTGAGCTTCCATTATAGTGTGTGGAGGCATTAAAAGGGCATTATAATATGACTTCCATTAATGCAACTGAGGACCATAAAGCTACATACCTAAAAACAACTGGTTTTATCCATTGTACAGTGGAAATAGGTGATATTTACAGAGCCATGGTATTCTTCTTCATTTTAGGCTCAGATTGCAGTCAAGTCTTCGAAAATGGTGACACAATTTAGGGATGCCAGTAGGTTGTAGTCTATTGTCAATATAGCTGAGGATCATAAAGCCATATTCATGAGTACTTTTACCCATTGTACAATGAAAAAAACAAACAAAAGCAGATACTTACTTACAGATACAGCAGATACCTACTTACAGATGTATGATATTGCAGTCGTGTCTTATATGATGTTGACCTAAATTATTTTGTCCTAGAGATGGGCCAAATTTCAGATTGATCTTTTTTTCTTTCCCTCAAATGTTAAAATACCTACTATGCATCCAACAATACCCTTCATTAAAAATAATCTAAAATAACCTTGACAAGTCACAACCTTTGAGAACACAATGATCTGAGTTGTTTTTGGGAACATTGTTTTCTTCTTCGAGGCGGTAATTGGAGTCTTTCTTTTGCCTTCATAAAAAATATGAAACTTGTGCAAGATAAAATACAATTCAGCAATAATGAAATAATTGGCACGACGAGCTCTGAATGATATTTCTTAAACTTCCTTAGAAACTTTCAAACACCAATAAGGTAAGATATCTGCATTTTCCTTATGTAAAGGGAGAATAAAATAACCAAACGTGACAAATCTCAATGTTTTCTGGACTGCGGAATGCTATGTCATCAATAATGGTTTAATTCATGTATCTGTCCTTAATAATACACCAACGTGTAACAAGACATAGCAAATCCTGACTTGATTAAAAATTAATCTGGTTTCTAAGACAATAATAAACTATAAAGGCTTAAGCACAGTGCTGGGTAATCCAGGAAAGCTAATATTGTGACACTTTGATTCATGGCGAATTGAAGTCGTCCTCAAAGTAACACAAAAGCTTCTGATCAGGACGAGTTTGCTGTGAGGGATCAGACAATGAATGCGCTCGGGTGCTCGGCAAAGAAATGATTTTGTTTTTAATTCATTTTTAATTGGTAAAATCAGAGTAGAACAACATTAAGAAAAGGCTATCAAAGAGCAGCAATGGAAGGTTTGTCACAATTTGTCTCCTAGATCTTCAATATGCTTTAGATTCTCTTCCCCTTTTTTGACATTTTCTCAATTTATTTTTGTATAATCTTAATGGATGAAAAATTGGCACAATTTATTTATTTATTTTCTAAATTATAAAACAGAGGACTTTCTCATTTTTGTAATATTCTATTATATACAGATGTGTCCACCCATACCATTCAACAAATTTCATCAAGGGGTTATTCCCACCTCGGCAAATCCCTCCCGTGATAGAAACAACTCTTCTTAAGTCTTGATCCCTAGGGCAGGAGTTATGGAAGCAGTTGAGCGACTCTTTAGGGGTGAATAGGAGTTGCAGAAACAGTGTTGCTGTAATGATAAAGTTCCAGGAGCAAATATCACAAAATAGGATAGCATGATCTGGCTGATAACAGAGAGCAGTAGAACGTCTTCTTAAATCTTATACAGTGCTTAGAGATAGGTTTAGACACCCAAACGTCTCACCAGTGCCAGCCACAAGGCTAAATGGACTTTGCTGAATTTGGCGTCCGAGTTATCACCATTAGAAACTGTATGAGAAATAAATGCTCCATTAACTGAGACTAAAGCAGAACCCACAATTAACTCACAGGGCAGATTTGAAACAGGAGAATAAATGCCCATACAAATGGTCAGTACCAGGAGGTCACGTCAAAGGCAGAATCAGGAGGCAAAATGGATACCCAATATAAAACCATGTTTCAGTTCCGAGAGGTAACATCAGAGGCAGAATCAGGAAACAAGTGAATATTCATAAACAAGCCAAGAGCCAATAAATCAATTCAACAAACACATGATCAGGGTACACAGCAAAATTATAGTGCTAAATTAACAGAGACCTGATTCAGGAAAAAAAAGGATTTTTTATATTCCTTCTCAACTGCTAATTGGGTGAGCCAAGGAACTTCTGAAAAGCAATCCCTGTAACATATAGCACCTGGTGGCCATTTTTTTTATTGAGTCGAATAAGTTCCAAACACTCATAGGATCTAGAACTAGCTAGAGGATGACTGAACATAGTCTGCTACACACTGATGAGATTTAGCATCCTACTACCCTACTGTCTTGTAACAGCCACATAATTCTCTCTATAATTAAGAATCTTATTTAGTTTACCTAAGACCTTATCTGACAACAGTATTCAAACAATCCCTCTACCCCTAATACCAGCCCTGTATGTAATATTTCTCCATTTTAACAAGTCCCCAAGGTAATTACTTGGAGACTAAATATTAACAATGCATAGACCAGATAAAGCACTATTATTTAATCCTTTTTCACTACAAGGTTATGGAACTCCTTTAAGTTCAATAGAGCAGATTTATTAAGACTGGCATTCCATACGCCAGTCTTAATAAAGGCCCCAATTGGCACAGGGCTTGACTGATTTATGAAGAGTCTCCTGCACCTATATGCAGATCTATGGCAGTTAGGAGCTGGAGTAGGTTTTCATTTTTACTTATGCCAGAAAATTACAGTGAGTTCTAATAAATATATTGGGCCAATAGCCCATAGTGTTATAGCTAGAGAGGGGAGAATCGGTTCTTTATGAACCTGATTCAACCCGAATATTCTAAATTGTTTGGTTTTTAACGAAGCCAAAGAAATTGCAGTCCACTTCGGATAAACAAAAAATGGCTGCTGCATTATAAGCTGTGGTCTCTTCAGTAGAGTAGAGTACAAGAGTATATTACGTGGAGGCCCAGGGAAGATTACTAAAATAAAAAAATAAATAAAAAAAATTATGCTCACCTTCTATTATCTCTTTTTGGCCTCCTCGTGTCATTTTGTGCTCTTCTGTGTCATTATGTACCCAACAGACCCCAGAGTATAGTAATGTCATTTTCACATTGACATAACTTCGCCTGGGTTTGCCTTAGAGAGCTAGAAATTAGATAGATAGGTTCTTAGGATCCCTAAGAGTATTCTACACTATGTTTTATAGATAGGTTCCTAGGAGTCCTAAGAGTATTCTACATTATCTTTTATAGATAGGTTCCTAGGAGCCCTAATAGTGTTCTACACTATGTTTTATAGATAGGTTCCTAGGAGCCCTGACAGTGTTCTACACTTACACTATGTTTTATAGATAGGTTCCTAGGAGCCCTAATAGTGTTCTACACTATGTTTTATAGATAGGTTCCTAGGAGCCCTAATAGTGTTCTACACTATGTTTTATAGATAGGTTCCTAGGAGCCCTAAGAGTATACTACAGTATGTTTTATAGATAGGTTCCTAGGAGCCCTAAGAGTATTCTACATTATCTTTTATAGATAGGTTCCTAGGAGCCCTAATAGTGTTCTACACTATGTTTTATAGATAGGTTCCTAGGAGCCCTGACAGTGTTCTACACTATGTTTTATAGATAGGTTCCTAGGAGCCCTAAGAGTGTTCTACACTATGTTTTATAGATAGGTTGCTAGGCGCCCTGAGTGTTCTACACTATGTTTTATAGATAGGTTCCTAGGAGCCCTAAGAGTATTCTACACTATGTTTTATAGATAGGTTCCTAGGAGTCCTAATAGTGTTCTACACTATGTTTTATAGATAGGTTCCTAGGAGCCCTAATAGTGTTCTACACTATGTTTTATAGATAGGTTCCTAGGAGCCCTAATAGTGTTCTACACTATGTTTTATAGATAGGTTCCTAGGAGCCCTAAGAGTATACTACAGTATGTTTTATAGATAGGTTCCTAGGAGCCCTAAGAGTGTTCTACGCTATGTTTTATAGATAGGTTCCTAGGAGCCCTGACAGTGTTCTATACTATGTTTTATAGATAGGTTCCTAGGAGCCCTAAGAGTATTCTACACTATGTTTTATAGATAGGTTCCTAGGAGCCCTAAGAGTATTCTACACTATGTTTTATAGATAGGTTCCTAGAAGCCCTAAGAGTGTTCTACGCTATGTTTTATAGATAGGTTCCTAGGAGCCCTAAGAGTATTCTACACTATGTTTTATAGATAGGTTCCTAGGAGCCCTGAGAGTGTTCTACACTATGTTTTATAGATAGGTTCCTAGGAGCCCTAAGAGTATTGTACACTATATTTTTTAGGGCGGAAAGGGGTTAAAGAGATGAAACTGATTTTTCATATTGATAGGCTATCCACAGATAAGCCATCAGTATGTGATCTGTGCGGTCTGACACCTGGACCCAGCACAAACCTCCTTGTATTGAAAGCTGATAGTTGATAGGGGGCGCATGTAGCAACGCTCCTATTCTACAATGCAGAATTTCAGTGACACCCCTAGAATAGGACTTGTATTAGAGCTGTGCTATATACACTGCCCATCCACTAGCAGGTTACAGCAAATGGGGGCTGCTAGAACAGCTCATCTGTACGGGGTCCGGGTGTCAGACCCCCAGATTACATACTGATGACCTATCCTGTATAAAAAATCACTTTGTACCATACAGACACTATTCCCACAGTTCTATTGTGGCCATGAGTCCTTAAGATTAGAAAACACTCATATGACATGGGGACATAAGTAGTCTTATTGCTTTCCAGACAATTATAGATGTTTATTGCCTTTTTCAGCTCCAAACTAATCTTTCACAGTTTGTTCCTGACAGATTCAGAAATAGATGAAGTAAGATTTGTTGGCTCTTATTCAGAAAGTATTAAGTGTCATATCAAAGTAAATATGGAAAAATCCTTCCCACAATGAACCATAATGAAAGGCAGAATGATTCAATTTAAGACACATTCATACTGATTGTAATTACAGGCGCAGACCTAAACAGGTAGCATACATTATGGAATCACTTGATTTGTGCGATTCACGTGTGTAAACAGTCACAAGATCACCTGTTGTGTGCAGTCTGGTAAATAAGAAAGTTCAATTCTTGGTGGTGTCGTACAGCAGGATAAAAACATACTAAACTATCCATAAGAGCAGAGGCGCAGCTTGTGGCCCCAATACAGAACCTTCAATAGGGTCCTCAAGTCCCATGTACACGTCTGATACCAGCATCAAGGTACGGCTGTTACCTCTTTACTCCTATATTCTTGAATATTAAGTTTGGAAGGAGATATCAAGATCGAGCTTAGTTCTGTTTTTATGAAGGATACAATGCATAGCACCTTAGCCAAGTTTAACTTGACTTTTAATATGTTAAGTTAACTATTGCTATTCGCTTTGAATAGGTTGTCTCACTTTTTATTGTTTAATAGAGCAGCTGATGGGGTCATAAACATATAAAAACTTTACTCACCTCTCCTCAAGCCTCTGTTTCCAGAAGCAGCAGGTCAGATCTTCCGTTTATAGGTCCCTTGGCTGCTTGTGCTAGGTAGAGATGAGCAAACCTCAAGAGATAAGTTTCGATGAATATCCATATGGTTCATCTCTGCGGATTGTTTCTGTCTGAATGGGGAGGTGAGTAAAAATAACAAACACTTATACTCACTTTGACTCACCTCTCCTGGACATCCTCCCAATGCTTGACGGTGCCACCGGTATCCTCTTCTGGCCACCTCCAGCCTCTGGCTGATGTCACACACCTTGAGGTAACTGCTGAGGCCCAATCAAAGAATCCTGACGTTGGTGCACCCAGGTGTCCTGTGATTGGGCCTCAGTGCTGACCCCAGGGTGTGGGACATCAGCCAGAGGCGAGAAGAGGATGCTGGGGGACCATCAGATGCTTTAAGGATACCCAGGAGAGGTGAAGCAAGGTGTGTATAACAGTTTGTTATTTTTACTCACATCGCTTAGGCCTCAGGATACCCCAGAGTATAATAGTGTTTCAAGATAGATGAACCCCAAAAGTTTTGAGTTTGGGTCAAATCTCAAACTTTTGGAAAATTTAGGTTGAATCCAGTTCAATCTGAATAAGTTTAATTTTATTTTTTGGTGAAGAATCAACAACAAGTGGAACACAATCATGAAGTGGAACGAAATTTATTGGATATTTTAAACTTTTGTAAAAAATAAAAAACTGAAAAATGGGGATTGCCAAATTATTCGGCCCCCTTAAGTTAATACTTTGTAGCGCCACCTTTTACTGCGATTACAGCTGCAAGTCGCTTGGGGTATGTCTCTATCAGTTTTGCACATCGAGAGACTGAAATTCTTGCCCATTCTTCCTTGGAAAACAGGTGGAGCTCAGTGAGGTTGGATGGAGAGCGTTTGTGAACAGCAGTTTTCAGCTCTTTCCACAGATTCTCGATTGGATTCAGGTCTGGACTTTGACTTGGCCATTCTAACACCTGGATACGTTTATTTGTGAACCATTCCATTGTAGATTTTGCTTTATGTTTGGGATCATTGTCTTGTTGGAAGATAAATCTCCGTCCCAGTCTTAGGTCTTTTGCAGACTCCAACAGGTTTTCTTCCAGAATGGTCCTGTATTTGGCTCCATCCATCTTCCCATCAATTTTAACCATCTTCCCTGTCCCTGCTGAAGAAAAGCAGGCCCAAACCATGATGCTGCCACCACCATGTGTGACAGTGGGGATGGTGTGTTCAGGGTGATGAGCTGTGTTGCTTTTACGCCAAACATATCGTTTTGCATTGTGGCCAAAAAGTTGGATTTTGGTTTCATCTGACCAGAGCACCTTCTTCCACATGCTTGGTGTGTCTCCCAGGTGGCTTGTGGCAAACTTTAAACGAGACTTTTTATGGATATCTTTGAGAAATGTCTTTCTTCTTGCCACTCTTCCATAAAGGCCAGATTTGTGCAGTGTACGACTGATTGTTGTCCTATGGACAGACTCTCCCACCTCAGCTGTAGATCTCTGCAGTTCATCCAGAGTGATCATGGGCCTCTTGGCTGCATCTCTGATCAGTCTTCTCCTTGTTTGAGATGAAAGTTTAGAGGGACGGCCGGGTCTTGGTAGATTTGCAGTGGTCTGATACTCCTTCCATTTCAATATGATCGCTTGCACAGTGCTCCTTGGGATGTTTAAAGTTTGGGAAATCTTTTTGTATCCAAATCTGGCTTTAAACTTCTCCACAACAGTATCACAGACCTGCCTGGTGTGTTCCTTGGTCTTCATGATGCTCTCTGTGCTTTAAACAGAACCCTGAGCCTATCACAGAGCAGGTGCATTTATACGGAGACTTGATTACACACAGGTGGATTATATTTATCATCAACAGTCATTTAGGACAACATTGGATCATTCAGAGATCCTCACTGAACTTCTGGAGTGAGTTTGCTGCACTGAAAGTAAAGGGGCCGAATAATATTGCACGCCCCACTTTTCAGTTTTTAATTTTTTTACAAAAGTTTAAAATAACCAATAAATTTCGTTCCACTTCACAATTGTGTCCCACTTGTTGTTGATTCTTCACCAAAAAATTAAAATTTTATATCCTTATGTTTGAAGCCTGAAATGTGGCAAAAGGTTGAAAAGTTCAAGGGGGCCGAATACTTTCGCAAGGCACTGTGTATAAGGACTAGTACCCTGCTGGCCTGGGAGAGTTGCCTGGTCTTTCAGGAGTCCAGTTGGTTACCTCCTTTTTGGGAGCTTCTTGAACTTTCGGGAAAGGGGATAGTTGGCTTTAGACTGTGACTCCTGGGGGCAGGCTATAAGTATTGTATAGGGAAGGAAGGGGCAGCCTTGCTGTGACTGTTGTTTGTAGAGAAATTAATGAAGTTCTTCTGTGGCTACCGTGTGAACAGGGATGAAGAGGATTCTCCTGCAGTCACCGGTATATAATGGCGACTGATCTTTACCACACTACAGATAACAATCTAAACTGCAGTTAAATCACAGATAATAGAATTATCCATAATAGGAAGAAATAAAAACTTCTCCATAGTCATGAAAAGCCAAAGCAATTATCTAGGGAGAAGTCCAGACAACTCATCAGTAGTAGCGTGCTGCAGGAAAGATATGCTTGAGGGATCAGGGGCAGTGACCCAAGGGACCTGGGTGAGTGGCATGAAATAGTGACAGTTGGCAGCTGTAGGCAAAGTGGTCCTCGAACACGAACTATGTGCCAGGAAAAGTGATGCAAAATCAGGCGTAGAGTCCTCCGGGAGAGCGAGTGTGGAGGCGAGAGATGAGAAATAACAGGGAAGAGGAGGGATCACATATTTTCTGACCATGCTGAGATAAATAAGGCTGCAGCGATAGGACTCCTTCCACCTCCTCACTGAAAGCTGCAGCGCCTTCACTTATGTACATTGTGGCATCAAAGGAAAAGTTCACTTTATATACTAAACCTTTCACATTATACAGCGTTTCCTATGTATCAGTTATCAGCCTTTTAGCTAGAATATTCCTATAATCCAACTCATGACTAACGATTCCTTCTAAATTTTATAGGACGTTTCAAAATATTATAGGAGAAATGTCATGAATTACGTTTAATTCAATTCATTTTTTAAGGGCAAGATTTTAGCCTTAAAGGGATGGTCCAGGATTAAGCGGGAAGCGACTCCATTCAGCTGATCAGTCCGGGGGATGACTGTCAGGTATCACAATCAGGTACAACCCCCTTAAGCTTAACCCCAGACGCTTTAAAGGGAATGTGTCACCAGGGAATGACCTATTCATTAGCACCAAATGTGAACCTAAGAATTTTTGAGATATATAGATTTTTTTTTAGTTTTCCATGCCATGTCTATATTTTTATATTCCTGAATATTCCCTCTCGCCACTAAGCCTAGTAATAGACTTGCCAATTCTGTAGGGGTTGTGTTTGCAGCAGTTACCTCATTTATGTCATGAACAGTATTACAATAGAAGATAGCACTTCTATAGATAACACTACTGAGCCATCATTGCATTCACTACTCACAATAGATCAGGATTTATCTCCTCCACCTCCCTGCAGAGAGCATGTCTAGGAAACTGTCTCATAGACCTCAATGAGTTAGTTCAAGACTGTCTAGGGCCATGACTATGCTGTAAAGCATATCACTAAATGCTGTTAACAGAGAAGCGAAGAAGCGAAGACAAGATGGAAGCCTGTATAATAGTGTACAGAAAAAAGAATTAAAAATCGGCAGTCAGAAAATAAGAACAGATTTAGTGATATACTAAATACTAGTGATATTTGGTTTTAATACATTTTAAAACATGCAATGCATTCCTTTTACTATAAACCAGTTCTCCACTTTCCACAGTCCTTCGCTTGACATTGAACTGGTCATAAAGTATCCCCTGCTGGACCTAGTGATCATCTACAGTCATGGCCAAAAGTTTTGAGAATGACACAAATATTATATTTTCACATGATCTGCTGCCCTCTGGTTTTTATGTGTGTTTGTCAGATGTTTTTATCACATACAGAAATAGAATTGCATTCATATTATGAGTAACAGAAGCTTATATTGACAGTTAGAATGAGTTAATGCAGCAAGTCAATATTTGCAGTGTTGACCCTTCTTCTTCAGGACCTCTGCAATTCTCCCTGGCATGCTCTAAATCAACTTCTGGACCAAATCCTGACTGATAGCAGTCCATTCTTGCAGAATCAATGCTTTAATTTTGTCTGAATTTGTTGGTTTTTGTTTGTCCACCCGTCTCTTGATGATTGACCACAAGTTCTCAATGGGATTAAGATCTGGGGAGTTTCCAGGCCATGGACCCAAAATCTCTGTTTTGTTCCCTGAGCCATTTAGTTATCACCTTTGCTTTATGGCAAGGTGCTCCATCATGCTGGAAAAGGCATTGTTGAGCGCCAAACTGCTCTTGGACGGTTGGGAGAAGTTGCTCTTGGAGGACATTCTGGTACCATTCTTTATTCATGGCATGTTTTTAGGCAAGACTGTGAGAGAGCCGATTCCCTTGGCTGAGAAGCAACCCCACACATGAATGGTTTCAGGATGCTTTACAGTTGGCATGAGACAAGACTGGTGGTAGCGCTCACCTCTTCTTCTCCGAATAAGCTGTTTTCCAGATGTTCCAAACAATCGAAAAGGGGATTCATCAGAGAAAATGACTTTACCCCAGTCCTCAGCAGTCCACTCCCTGTACCTTTTGCAGAATATCAGTCTGTCCCTGATGTTTTTTCTGGAGAGAAGTGGCTTCTTTGCTGCCCTCCTTGAGACCAGGCCTTGCTCCAAGAGTCTCCGCCTCACAGTGCGTGCAGATGCACTCACACCTGCCTGCTGCCATTCCTCAGCAAGCTCTGCACTGCTGGTAGCCCGATCCCGCAGCTGAAACACTTTTAAGAGACGGTCCTGCCGCTTGCTGGTCTTTCTTGGGCACCCTGGAGCCTTTTTGGCACCAATGGAACCTCTCTCCTTGAAGTTCTTGATGATGCGATAGATTGTTGACTGAGGTGCAATCTTTCTAGCTGCAATACTCTTCCCAGTTAGGCCATTTTTGTGCAGTGCAATGATGACTGCACGTGTTTCTTTAGAGATAACCATGGTTAACAGAAGAGAAACAATGATGGCAAGCACCAGCCTCCTTTTAAAGTGTCCAGTGGTGTCATTCTTACTTAATCACGACAGATTGATCTCCAGCCCTGTCCTCATCAACACCCACACCTGTGTTAATGGAGCAATCACTGAAACGATGTTAGGTGGTCCTTTTAAGGCAGTGCTGCAATGATGTTGAAATGTGTTTTGGGGGATAAAGTTCATTTTCTAGGCAAATATTGACTTTGCAAGTAATTGCTGTTAAGCTGATCACTCTTTATAACATTCTGGAGTATATGTAAGAGACAGCCAATGTTGTCTTAAGCTTCATTTGTCTGTATAAACTGTTAATGTTGAATGTATTTCTGTGATTCTGTTCCTTTAAGACAGCAGCCATTGTAATTGTGACATGATGCTGGAGTGAGACCCCCCCCCCCTTTTATGTCAGCCTGCCTGTTCTGCAGACAGAGTGTGAGGAGAGCAGCAGGAAGTGACGAGACAGAGAGCAGCAGCCATCTTGGCAAGTGTTGTATTGAACTGGTGTGGAGATTTTTCTGTACAGCTAAGCTGTATCTTGGTCCAGAGACAAACAGAGTGTAAAGAGACAACAGGACTAGTGAGTCCACGTGAAAGGAACTGTGCTCAGTGGCTGATCAGTGAGACTGACATTGTGACTGTGTATTTGGATACCACAGATAGAGACTCGCAGTGCTGTTGATGTACTGGACAGCACCTGCTAAATCCCGGCTTACATCCCAGCTCAGTGTATGGATTCGGCAGGACTGTCAGTGTGCTGAGTGGAATCTGCTGTTGGATTACATTGCATTCAGTTGGTTTCCCTGTCTGTTAAAGAGGACTTCATTTCTCCCAAGATCCTGATAACCGTGAGGAGAGGACGCTTCACTATAAAAGAAAGGACCGACTTTGGGCCCCACCGCGCACTTCTACGGACTGTAAGCGGTCCACCTGGACCACTGGGGAAAAGGGGGTGCACCCAAATGGGAAGTCAGGGTCAGTTAGGGATAGTTTTGAGTATATTGTTCATTCAGTGTCCTTACTGCAGAAGTGGACAGAGTAAAAGTAGAAACCATTGCAGAATTTGCCTTGAAATTGTTCATGCTATATTGTATATTTTGCTTGTCTTTAGCCCTGTCATTTTACCTTTAACTAGCCTTTATTAACTTATAGTAAATATATATTTTTTTTCTTGAACTACCGCGTGTGCGTTCATTTCTGGTTGCGGAGTCCAAACCACCTGCCTTGCTCTCGGTTCACAAATTGGCGTAGTCGGCAGGATCCGCTTACCAGAATGGACGGTGACGCACCCGTTCGGGAGAATGGTGCTGGAGGAAGAATGCCAGCAGGGGCTATAATGAGTCAGTTAGCTAAATTTGATGGCAATAATATGTCAGTGAGTATGTGGGTGGAACAGATACGAATGATACAGCGAATGTACCAGACCGCACCAGAAGTACTAGTAGAGCTAGCAATATTGACATTACAAGGGGATGCTAAGACCACGGTGATACTGAGGCCATTTGAACAAAGGCAGACATTTGAGCAAGTAGTCCAGATTCTAGAAACCATCTATGGAGAAACTGCATTGCTGGGGTCTCTGCAGGCTCGGTTCTTCCAGAGGGTACAACAGGAGAATGAAAGCCTTCCCCAATATGCAAATGCCCTACAAGAACTGCTCCGAGATATTCAAAGGAAGGAAAGAGGGGGCTCGCCAGCCTTCTGTAACCCTGATCGGACTCTCCGTGACCAGTTTGTCCTGGGGATACGTGACGGCAGTTTAACTGTGACTATGCAGGATTTTATACGACGAGAGACTGATGCTAAATTCCATGATGTACAGGTAGAGGCCATCTCCCGTGCCAATAGTATGGTCCCGAGGCCGCAGACCGCAGTTGGAGTTACTTTGTCACAGGGGGCTAGTTCTGGCTCAGAGACAGTAGAAAAAGGGACGGTTAAAGAAATTCTCACAGTAATGCAGAAACTGCAAGAACAAATGGAACACTTGCACACTCGTTGTGATGAGCAGTCTATGAAAATTGCAGACTTCCAGAAGACTGGAGATGAAAGGGTGAGCCATCCACACCCAGCAAGTCAGAATCACCCACCACCCCGCTGGAGGGGTGAGGATAGGACCTACCGAAGGGGTCCAAATCATTTAGTGCAGTGCTCAGGAGAAATCGAAGGGGCTTACCGAAGGGGCCCAAACAGATGGCCAGAACGACGGGGGATACGCTGCTGGGAGTGTGGACGGATGGGCCACGTTGCTGCTAGATGTCCAGAGCAGCGACAAACTTATGAGAGACCGCCGTTAAACTGAAGTCCCCTGCTGCTGAAGGGCGTGTAGTAGGGGAGACTGACAAGGAGACTATGTGGGGAGAATGCCCTGATGATGACCTGATCGCTGCAAGTCCTGTCATACAGGTGGAAATGGAGGGTATTCCGGTTACCGGGATGATTGACACGGGTTCCCAAGTAACGACCTTGAGTAGAGACTGTTATGAACGGTACTTCCGGCAACATGTGAAATATGATCCCCATACATTCGTACGAGTGGTCGCAGCTAACCAGTTACCAGTTCCGGTCGTGGGAGTGCCCTGGATGAATGTCCGGGTATGTGGCCAAGATCTAGGTAGGAAAGGCATTGTGGTGGTACAGGAGTCACATGAAGTAAAGGTCCCTGTCATTTTGGGGATGAATGTGTTAAAAGAATTAGATCAGATCCTCTTTGAAAAGAAAGGTCACGGTTATTGGAAAGAAACCACCACCCATCGGCCTACTCAAACAGCTTTCCAGCGGCTGATCCGGACATGTGGCTTACAGAAAAGTTCAGATGCACAGCGTCCTCTGGCTCGAATTTCAGTTCCTTTGCATACAAAAGTTACACTGCCACCCAGTCGGGAGACAATAGTGTCCATGCCCGTAGGCACCTGTCGGAAACTAGAGGGCATAGCTGTGTTGGTAGAACCACTGCAGGCAGCCGAAGGAGGTGTTGATCCGCTAGTGGCCCGTTCCTTGGCAATAGTTCGCAATGGAAGAGTACCACTTCGATGTGTAAACACTCAGGACCGGAGTGTGGACCTGACCCCAGGGAGGCTGCTGGCTAACATCTATGTGACTCCGGAGGAAGTAAGGAAAGTAACTCCAATGCAGCTGAAGCCGACTGAAAGGGATGAGTGGACCGTAACTGTGTCCATGGGAGAAGATGAGGAACCCACCTCTGAATGGAATGGCTGTGCAATTCGAGAACAGATGAAGATGGATGTAAGTTCATGTTCTCTGGAATGGGTGCAGAAGGTAGATGAGCTGTTGTGGGAGAACCAAGCCACCTTTGCACGGTATGCTGAAGATTTTGGATGTACCACAGGGATCTACCATGAGATTCCCACAGGAGACACCCCTCCAATTAGAGAGCGCTACCGACAAATTCCTCCACAGTTGTATCAGGAAGTGAAAGAACTGTTAGCTAAGATGCTACAGGGTGGGATCATCCAAGAAAGCCAGAGTCCCTGGGCGGCTCCTGTGGTGTTAGTAAGAAAAAAAGATGGGTCCATCCGATTTTGCGTAGACTATCGGAAGTTAAACGCTTGCACCGTACGAGATTCCTACCCCTTGCCACGGATTGAGGAGTCCCTCTCAGCGCTAGGGAGAGCCCGGTACTTCTCCTCACTAGATCTGGCTAGTGGGTATTGGCAGGTGCCGATGGCCACAAAAGACAAGGAGAAGACGGCATTCATCTTGCCCATGGGACTATACGAATTTAACCGGATGCCCTTCGGGTTGACAAATGCACCCGGAACGTTTCAGCGGTTGATGGAGAAATGTCTCGGTGACTTCAACTTTGAGTTCACTCTCATCTACTTGGATGACATTATAGTGTATTCTGCGACCTTTGAAGACCATCTCCACCAGTTGGGGCAAGTATTTCGAAGATTGCGGGAACATGGGCTCAAATTGAAACCCAGTAAATGTCGGTTGTTCCAATCTGAAATTGATTACTTGGGTCACCGCGTATCAGGAGAAGGGGTGAGACCATCAAGAGACAAGATAGCGGCTGTTCAAGATTGGCCGATACCGACTACCCTGCGAGAAGTGAGGGCGTTCCTTGGAGTAGCCGGTTACTATCGACGGTTTATTAAGGATTTCGCCAAGGTAGCAGCACCACTTAATGCTCTCCTACGAGGCACATCCGGTGGTCCAAAGAACCGGTCCGTGAAGTGGGGACCTGAACAGGAACAAGCCTTCCAGGCATTGAAGGATGCACTGACAACAGCCCCAATCTTGGCATATGCTGATTACCACTTGCCGTTCCAGCTATATACAGATGCAAGCCTGTATGGTCTTGGAGCAGTGCTTTCCCAGCTTCAGGATGGCCAGGAGAGGGTCATAGCGTACGGCAGCCGGTCTTTGAGAGATTCTGAAAGAAACCCCGAGAATTATAGTTCATTTAAATTGGAGCTGTTGGCACTGGTATGGGCCATGACCGAGAAATTCTCTGAATATTTGACCGGTGCTGAAGTTTTAGTACTGACTGACAACAACCCACTAGCTCACCTGGAAAATGCCAAGCTCGGGGCGTTAGAGCAGAGGTGGATAGCCCGAATGTCTACATTCAATTACCGCATTAAGTATCGGTCCAAGACAGAGAACCAGAATGCTGACGGACTTTCTAGGGTAACTGCCCAGACCCCCACAGAACACGTGGATCATGAGTTGGAGCATGTGGAGGTGCCCGACTTCAGCAGATTTTTACAGGCCTTGACCGC